>JANZLQ010000079.1:38884743-38955506 GCA_026212715.1 Elanus axillaris
TAAGGGCAGGGGCTTGCACAAGGAACAGGAACTTCTCCACCAACATGTAAAATGGAGATGGGCAGCACTTACTGACCTCTGAGTCCTGGCTCCATGCAGCCTGCCATTCTCCTCTTTGTGAAGTTAAGCAAAATAAATGTCTTCTCTTCCTCTACATGCAAACTTTCTGACTCCATAGTGCTGAAGCTCAGAGGCTTGTTTTGGCAGGATTTGCTGTAAGTGTTAGTAGTAGTAAAAGTGGGAGTTTTGAGCATAATGCAAAGGGCATGATGTGTCAGGCTTTAGTCTTCTCTCACATCTGCTTTCCCTTGGTGCAATCTGCTCATGCTATCCCTGTGCTTCCATCTGGCATTTCAGCAGCTGATGAAATTGAACATAATCAAATATGGTTACGAAAGGTAGGCATCTTATCTCACAGCAGCTGTGTTCCAACAGTGAAAATTTTCTAAGTGTCCCCTCCTGTATGTGGCAGTTTAAATGTAAAGATTAATGGCCTCTAACAAGACAAAATACTAGCAGGTTCCTTAGAGAAAATTACTGCCTGAGCCCTGCTGTGAAAAACCATTTGGTTGCTAGAAGTAGTCAGCATGTTGTCACTAAGGATGCTGTTGGTTAAGATGAAATGATTTGCCAGCTTTTGGTACACAAAAGGGCTCTGTATCCCTCTGACTCATTGTGGAAGTGTCCTTTACAGCCCAGGAATGTACATGTTTTGAGGATGAAAATCCTCTCCTAAATCCAACTTATCCAATGGCCGCACAATAACTTCTTGCACACCATAAAAACTGAAAATCCCAAATATATAGGCTGACTTTGGACTAAACTCTGCTGCCCTCCTACGCGTGGATAGCAGCCTAACACTCAAGAAATCCCAGTCATTGGGATAAAGAAGATGCCAAAAAAGACAGTACCTCTGATTTTGGACTCTTACTGCAGAGTTGTTTCAAGAGCATTTGCTTCAGATGTGCACTACAGCAGCACTGGCATCTGGCTGCAAGCCTTGCTCACATGGAAGCCCCAATGGCTCATCTTAATTCATTAAAGAAGAGCAATTTAAAAAAATTGGTGAAAAATCTACATGTACACTGAGATATGGATATTTATGGATAGTTCATGAAATCAATAGATCGTAGTTCATGTTTACTGAAGCATCCTTTGGCCACCCTTAGCTCTTAGGGCTGTAGCCCTTGCTGTGGCTGGTTGCAGTGCTGTTCATGTGGCTGGCTGTGCTGGGGTGCTGAGGGTAGAGGCAGCAGGACCTTGTGGCTTTGTATGCGATAGCTGGCTGTGTAAATCACATTTCTCTGCTAAACTCACCCAAAGTGACTGCCATGCACCATGTGTAGCACCATTTTGGGGAATGATTCCACTAACTTATTTTGAATAATATAAGAAACAGCAAATGACTTTGGAAATTGCTGATATCATTCTTCCTTCCCTCCCCTGCCAGTTGTCATATGTTAGCAGAGAAACTCTAAAATCCCTTATGATGGCAGTTCCTGGGTTTTACTGCTTTTCAGTTCCAGTTGTTCAGTGGAAACAAGAGAAATGGAAATTGATTCACAAACCAGAACTAATTTGAGAATTCTATTTTTTTTCCTGAGGTTTTAATGTTTTGTATAATTGCATGTGTTCTGGAATTTAATACTGAATTGTTTTGAATTGCGCAGACAGCACAGCATAGACTTGGGTTTGTGCTCCTTGCATATTATGCTGATGTGTTTGTATCTGTAGGCCACTATAATTTGCTCTTCAGAAAAAGTATGGAAACAAAATCTCACAATATTTAGAGCTAAATTTTTGCAAACTGTCTTGTAGGTGGTTTTGATGTGGCTTCTACAATTGCACTCCCCATTTTGCTTGTTCACAAATTTATGTGCAAACAGTTTTTTTTTCCTGTGGCCTCAGATGTGTGCGTGCTAGCTACATTAGCACATATTCACATGATCAAGCAGATGTGTTGTTTAACCACTTGATTCCAGCACAAATACAATCTGAAGGTACAAATCAAAGATTCGGTTGCAAAAATCATGTGATAAAGTCTTTCCCACAGAATGCCATCATTGTAAAAGTAAGTGTGGTTTAAGAGCTCTTATATTTAGTGTACACCAACCACAGCATCCTTTTTGAAAAGTACTTAATTGAGAGGGACATAAACATTACTAGCTATAGTATAAATGAAGGATAACCATAGAAGATTAGTATGGCATTGTTGCATTCAGCTTCAAGTTTTTTGTCTACTTAATAACACCTACCCGTGGCCTAAACAGCATGCAAGCATATTTTAAGAACTTGAGAGAGGCTTAAGCAATGCATATGTTTTCTGCAGAAGAGAAAAGTTCTCTTTTAGGAAATTATGGTAACTGTGCTTAAGAAGACAATGTTCTGGAATAATGTGACTGGTTAAAAATTTCAGGAGGGTATCTAAAAGGTGAAGTGGTAGGAAAGAACTGTTTCCTTAAGAAGTATTAAGAGCGAATTTGAGACCAGATTTCTCAAGACTTGCAGTCTCTCCAACTGCTCTATAATTTGAGAGGGGAATGAGAGATGAAAATTAATATTTCACTTGAGAAAAGAGTGCAAAAGATGTCCTGAAATGAACCATTTAAAAGGCTTTCTTTCAATTACCCTTGGATTGGAAACTAATCTCAGAAACTATTTTCCTTACATTCAGTAATTAAAGCCAAGTTCTTATTCTTCAGAGAGAGCTACATCTCCCTGTGAAATGTCAGGCCTTTTCCAGAGACTTTTGTGGGCGTGATCTTTGAAATATAAAATAATTTTTTTTCTCCTTCCTTTGCTTCTTGTGTGGTAAGCAGCACTGACTTCCATTATGGGGAAGGTCCAAGAACATTAATGTATCAACTTGGCATATTTTCAAGAGTTTAATTTTTGGGGGGTCTAATACGGGATCCAGGTTCCCCTGAAAAAAAACATATTGTTTAGAATCCAGTGTTTGGTAGCTTGATGCTGGAGCATTATACATTGTAGTTCAAGAAAATTTATGATGGATGAGAAGAGTAAAGGGAGTATCCGTCAAAGCCACATGGACATGTGCATCCTTCCAAATATAATTCCTTTCCAAACTAAGCAAGGATTAACTAAAGATGTTTTGGAACCACAAAATGTTATTTTTAAAAGGTAGCTAGTGATTGAGATAGATTAAGACTAAACATGGTTGGGATCGGCCAAAACCACAAAGAGCTTAACTAGTTCATATATTTATGGCTGAGGCAGAATTTGACGGTCTTCAGCACTCCAACCCCTGAAATCCTCCAGCATATTTTGCAGTAGGATGTTAGGCTGTTGGTTTTTCTTTGCTTTGTTGTTTTTTTTAACGGACTTGTCCTTTGTAAAGCTTGCCCCTTCCTCCCTCCCACACACATAAGCAGATCAGTTCAAACAGTGTCCCTGCAGGTCATTGAGTCCCAAAGCATTGCCCAATGCTTTTTAAAAAGCAAGAATGATTCAGCGGAGAGATGCTTCATAGCCTTGTGACCAAGGTCACATTCACCAAGTGGCTTGTCTCCCACACTGCCTCCTGTTCCCAGGGGCACAGGGTGCCAGAGCAGTCTTTCCATGGGCGTGTATTAACACGATGGAGGAAGGGAGGTGCAAATGAGAATTAGCGTACACATGTGTGGACATGTGTCAATGATGAGCTTTATGGGAACAGGCAATGATTATTTCTTCTGAAGGCAAAGGAAAAAGTCTCTCAGTTTATCCCAGTGGGAGCCACTGTTTATTTATTTGAATCACTTTCCAACTGTACCTATTTTAAGTGCGAAATTGTGACCTTCTCATATTAAATGTGACAGCACCAAACAGACAGCTTTGGTGAACTCCCAGATCCAGACCCCAAAGATGTTTATTCCTTTTATCTCCACCACTTGCTGAATCAATGCCATTCATCATTTCACTGACAGACCTGAGAAAATTAGAGATGCCTATAAATTAAGATGAAATCATCAAACTCAAACTTTTCTTGAATAGAAAACATCTGGTAGTATAAGGCTGTATTTATTTCAAGAAATCCTCCTGATGTTGCTCTGGTTTCACTTCAGTGGGACAACGTTGATTTCACCTGGGCGGTCATCTTATTAGGACAGGTCACTCAGAACCCCTGACATCACTTACTCTTTTAAAAAATGTGTTTAAAAATTGTGACTGTGTTTTCCTGCGTAGTTTTAAAAGTCACTTAAAAATCTGAAAACAAACCATCCATATGCATACATATATACATGTGTGTGCGTATACATATGCATATATATATACACACGTATATATGGGGGGGAGGGGAGAGAGAGAATGTAAGAGAGAGAGTCAGTAATCATGCCTTGCCACACCCTTTGCTAGCTAAAATGGAGGGATCCAACTCAGCGTTTGCTCAGTGACTAAGAATGAGACTTAGGTCCAGCTTCACTGGTAAAAGCAGTAATTAAAAAAACACCCTTGGACATTTTATCTGGCCATTGATTTTAAAGGATAAAGGCCTTTGTAAAGGCAAGGGCAGTATATGACTGAAGAGATATTTGTATATATTCTCTAAACACAATAGTGGAGTTGCTTTAGATTTAGCTTTCCTCACTCTTTGTTCGTGTGTGCTGACTGCATGTTATGATAACTGGGAGAAGGTTTCTCAGGGGACTGGAGCACTTCCAGCACAGTGCGTTCTGCTGATGTGGTGAGTATCATTTTACCAATAATAAGGCAGAAAGTATATGCAGTAACTGCAGCTAATTTATTTGATTTCCAAGGACACTGAAATAAAATTTTAATTACAGCAAATGAAATATTGAGGCAAATATCTGAAAACAGAAGATCCTTTTCCCTCTGCTAATGGAAGGAGAGATTGTGACTATCTCTTGTTAATATGGAGGAAAGTGAGGCACATAACTTTTCTTATGTATTGCAAGGAAGAAACAGCTGAAATCAAAGTTCACGTGCCCTGTGAAAGGTTAGATGCTTCCAACAAAGACAAAAGAAGTAAAAGGGAAAGAGGAAGTTATTAATCTCATTCCTGAGTCTTACTGTGCACCAGTGGGCAGAACAGGCCTGGGAAAATGAGAGGGCATCCAAGGTCTTCTTCAAGAGAATGCCTCAGCCTGTGTCCCTCAAGTTTGGCAAACTGGCACCAGACCTTTGGTTCATGCAGATTGAGATGATGGCAGTCAGAGTTTGTAAAAAATGCTGGGTCTGGGAGGGAAAAATAAGATTAGAAACTTGCTGGGATTAGGAGATGAACCACCGAGTTGTATCCTTTGCACACAGGTTGGAAACACTGCCATTAGGAGGAATTTGGGTATAATGTATCCCCCATAGTACATATATGAAGTAGAAGTTACATCTTGTGTACAATACCCCCTGTCCTTTGAGGTAATAAGGTTTGATAGTTTAGTGATTCTTACAGATTGCTATAAGGAATATGAAATTGGGTAGGACTCAAAAAATGCTGGTTCTTCTTCACTGGGGTCTACACTGTATCACTTTCCTTACACCTGGCCAAGCTCCATCCCACAACCCTGTGCCCATCTGCCCTCACTTTCCATTGGAAGATTGTCCCAGAGCCTTGTGCCATCAGGATGAGAAACCTCCATCTAACTTCTGGATTAAATACATCCATGCCTACTATCTCCCCATGAATCCTTCTGTTGTCATTATTCTATACCTTAAACCACTTTTTGAGTGTCATGTGCACCAGTTCTCCTGCAGTTTTTTATGGCCCCAGCTGCCAATCAGTCTTCCAATGCCTTGTCACACTTCAGACTTCTTTTGTGAGGCAGCAGTCTCCCAGTTTTCTCACTTAAGACTGATCTGCTCCCCCCCCAACCCCCATCCTTTTGTTAGTTCTCCCCTGCCTCAGGTTCCATCCAAATTCACCTCTCTTGAACTGACGTGGTGGTAAGTGTAGCCAGCTCTACTGGATACCTAGCTCTGAGTGGTCCTAGGCGACTAAAATCTAGACCCATAACTGCCTTTCTTGTGTTTCTTGTCTAATTATGTCTGGCAGGCTGTGAAGGTTTGTTTCTCCTCCAAGTACTTTTTCCATCGATCATTAAAGCAGCTTTGTTCCAGCAAATGTATCTATTGTGCATGTCAACCTTTCCTTAGGCCAGGCACTGCCCACTTTCATGCTTTGTAAAACACCAAA
Source organism: Elanus axillaris (assembly GCA_026212715.1). Lineage (NCBI taxonomy): Eukaryota > Metazoa > Chordata > Aves > Accipitriformes > Accipitridae > Elanus > Elanus axillaris. Next base: position 38,890,895 of record JANZLQ010000079.1, read on the forward strand.
TGTACTTTGGCATGAAACAAAGACATTAATAATGATGTATAAATTCAGATGCACTAATTAGTTTGTGAGTAACGCATTCCATCACCAGTGTATGAGCTGAAGGAACACAGCCAGGAAATCCAGATTACAGTCACAAGGAGGAGTCTCAATTATTCTAGTCTTAGCATGTGTAACTACAACACCATCAAGCACAGTATTATCCAATGCTTTTTAAAAGTCAGTGTAAAAATTGAAGAAAGCTGAAAATACCTCTACATTTAGAAGAAAAAATGTGTTTCAGATCAACCATTTGGGATTCTTGGGAGTTACCGAGTTTCCCAGATGCCTTCCCCATCCCCACTTTAACAAGATGCTTTGCCTGTGATGCCAAACTTGTATGTACCAAGCATGAGGGAAGGGAACCTTCCCTTTTTATTTTGCTAAATCTTTGCAGCAAGGCTGGAGAAGTAATTGACATTTAGCCAGTGCCCTAAATATTCTAGTAATAAATGCCTTGGCAATACCACAGCTAGACAAACAGATTAAAATAATGAGTGGTACAGAGACTGCTGTGCAACACTTTTTTCCCATTAAAAAGTACTGCTTTCAGTTGCTTATCACTTTGCCAAACAATTCAAGCTGAAATGTTGAGTGTCTGCTATGAGGTTGATTTTTCTGGGAAAAATTTCTGCTAGAATGGAAACATTTATGAGAATGAAATTGCAAGATGGGAGAGGGAGGGAGAATCAGCTCCTTGCCCACATCAAAAAAAAGTTACTCCAGACATTTCACTGAGTTGTTGCACTCTGGAACTTGAATTTATGATCATGCCAAAATGGGGCTATTTGATACTAAAGGTGTTCAGCATGGAATTCCAAGATTATGCCTTTAGACCAAATCCAAAGCAATAATCCCCATCTGCTGCCTTGGTCAGATCCTTAATACTCCAGAAGGGATTTGGATACACCTGAAGTTTTGAGACAATAACTACTTTGAGATTAAATCTGTGACAGCAGTTGCTTCCATGAAGCCTACTTTCAGTCTCAACTTGTTCTCAGATGTAACTCTGGCCAAAACCATTCCCGAAAAAGCAAATCTGAACAACGCCTTTCAGGTCTCTGTTTAGTCAAAATGGAGTAGAGTTAGTTCAAGAAAATGTTATTATTGAGAACAAAAATAAACTGCAATGTTTACTCCAATGAGAAGTGAAAGATCTATAGACCTCAGGCTTAAAGATCCAGAATGATACTGTGCTGTTAGTGATGGATACATCCATCAACACAACACCTCAGGAGCAATATGTACATCTCGCTGAAGCGATGCAGAATGTAGGAATTCATCCTAACGGTCTCAACATTCATCATGCACAGCATAGCCGAAACCCTCAAATGAAAGCCACAGGACAGAGGAGCATTGCTTGCTTGCTCAGAAGACAGAAACTGAGAAGATCTGGGCTCCCTGGAGACACCACATCTGCTCTGCTGCAGCACAACATGCTGAGCATTACAGTGTGTTCATTTTTGACTGTTTCTCATCATTCCCAAGCCAAACAGCTTGAGCACCAAGTGCTTATTTTCTGTTTTTTAGTTTTAACAGGTAATTGAGCTGAGTCCTGGTAAGGATTCCCAGGAAGTACTGCTTGAGCAAGTACTGCAAATTTGGGGCAAATTGTATTAGTATTAATTATTATTGTTGTTTGTTGTTGTTGTTGTTGTTATTTATTAGTATTAGTATTAATTATTTGCACAGAGATATTCATGGCCCAATATGAGTTGCTGGTTCCACTGTGCCAGGCAGCACAGATGATATGTGCCTGGTGTTATGGGGTACTATGCTGTGCTGGGTGTCATCCCTGCCTGGGGTCCCACGAGAGCCCCAGCCTCATTGGGCTGGGCTACAAAGCATAGGCAAGAAGGGACAGGTCGTGGCCCAGCCCAGCAGGCAGGGCTTTAGGAAATTCCAAAACACATTGAGGAAGAAAGGATATGGGTGGGAAGAGAGAGCTATGGAGGTAACCTGGCACAATCGCACAGCAAAGGGACAACTTCTGCCCTGGGAAAGCTGAGCTGACAGCAGCTGAAAGGAATAGCAGCTCATCCCTGCAGCAGAGAGAGTGGGGCATACAAGTGGCCTAAGCCCCACAGAAGCCAGAAATGGGATCAACATCTTCCATATCCCAGCAAATTACCAGCTTGTTTCTCCTCCTCACTGACACTCAGGTGTCTCCCCACTGCAGGATGCCTTCCTGATGCTTTCCAAACAGCCACTGGGGCCAGCCCGGCTCTGCGAGCCCCTGCTAACCCCACCAGGGTTAGCAAAGAAATAAAGCAAAGAAACAAGGCTGGCTCTTTTCTTGTAAGGTGAAAACACAATCATTTTTGGTTTACTACTTCTTTTCATTAATCCTTTATTGGAAAAATGATAAAAATGAACTCTTCACATAGCTGTCAGCTAAAATCTGAAATTTCTGTCCTGTCTCTAGAAGGCTTTTGGCTCAGGCACAAGGTTGTTTAGCTTTCCTTGGGCTAATGCATTCTTGGAGGTTTCAATTTTGTGGTGAAAATTGTAATTGTTTTCCCTAACAAGACTTTTAGTAACATTTAATAACAGGTGAGTGGGCTAAATGGGTCTTGGGCCTCCAAAAAAAAGGTAGGGAAGAAAGTAACATTATTTGGTTTAAAATTTAGTGCTAGCATTCCAGTGGCAAATACTACCTAAAGAAACATTTCTAAAGCAAGCATCTTAAATGGTGGTTGCTATTTTCTTCAAGGTCTTCTTTTTTTTTTTTTTTTAATTTTGCCATTTTCAAAGTATTTAAAAGATAAAGACTGAAGTATTATAATACCTGAACATATAACCCATAAGCTAGAGTACCAGAGGCTTCCTACCAATGCTTGAAAGACCAGGAGAGGCTTTCTTTCCCTGAGAAAGAAATTGTGCACTCTAGTAGGAAACCTCATCCGAGAAATTGCAAAACCGAGTGAGAGGGAATCAAAAGAGCATGGTGAAATGCAGAGATCATAAAGGAGAGGAGAGTTTCCTAAAAATACTGAAGTGTTAAGTGGTTTCCAAATCAACATGAATATAGTGGGATTTGTATACAATTATATATACTAGTGTGCTTTCCTTTCTAAAGACAGAAAGGGCTGCTTCTTCACCTCTTGAACTGGGGTGTCTCTTCACTTTGAACTGATGAAAAAGCTGCTAAAAATACCCAAGCAATATTATCTGAGCCTTAAAGAATTGGAAAGAAATTACATTAGAAGCTCAGGTGTAGCTTTCATGAAAGGGCAAAATTAAAAATTTAGGATAACCCACTATTAATATGACAGGCTTTTGATCTGGGGGTGGAAGATAAATGTGAGTGAGGTTTAAGGGCAGAATCTTTCTCAATCTCCAACTTCTCATCTCAAGATTCAGAGCACATATTTTCCGTAATAGTTACCCAGAGGTTCCACTCAATGCCTGGCCAAGCCCAAGAAATTACCCATCATAAATCTTGCTATTTGAGAAAGTTGGAAGATCATTTCCAGAAGATGGAGACTTTATTGTTGAAACTCCAGATTTATAGCATATTTATTTCCTTGAAGGTTCCTCTTGAGCAAACATTTGGAATCAACAGCATGAGGTCAACTGAGAGGGGAGAATTGTCAAAAGAAACCATGTTTTTTTTCATAAGAAGTTTAACAAGTGTGTGCCACCTGAAGTGTGCTGCTTTAGCTGCTGTTTCTGCACTATCTAATATAAAGTACTCTTAAATTTAAAGTAGGCAGCCAGAGCTACACTTTTCCATTGAAATGAGTCTCTTTTTATGCCGCCTTGCCTTGCCTTGCCTTGCCTTGCCTTGCCTTGCCTTGCCTTGCCTTGCCTTGCCTTCCCTTCCCTTCCCTTCCCTTCCCTTCCCTTCCTGTAGTCCTCAAGACTGGGATGCTGTACTCCTCCAGACTAGGTTGATTCAACCATCTAGGCCAATATTTGAACAGTGATTGTGTACTGCAGCTGCTTGTGGTTTCCACACCTTTATTTGGGTTCAGTGACCAGCCACAGCAGATGACAGACCCACACTGCTGAACAGAAGGAGCTGGACCATGTGTTTGCAGGATGCACATGGTGTTTATGGCAGGATAAGAAGGAAAAAAAATTCATATATTTATGTGTTTCCCAACCAGAAACTATGTAGGCACAGAGAAACACATATAAACTTCTTGCAGTAATGAAGGATGGGAAAAGGTAAAAGGGAAAACTTAGGTGGGAAGAGAGCATAAGTAATAGAGGAGTATGGAGAGATCAGGGAGAGGATGAAGAAAGAAAAAATGAATAAGACAAAGAAAAAGGGGAAAACAAAAGAAAATTATACATGGTGTCAGAGTTGGAATATAAACTGATAAAAAGCACAATTCTTATTTTTAATGTAAAATCGGCTGATAAAGTTTATCCATTAGTGTATACACCTAGATAGACATATGCATACCGTGCCTCAACATGCAATGAACAGAGAGACTTTAGCTGAGTTTTGTGCATGGGAGGAAATAAAATGAAATGCATTTATCAAGCACATAACTGAGCAGCATCTGCTCATTTTTAAAGCTGTCTGAAAGGCAGAAGAGAATGACCTTCTCCATCTGTATCTCATGGAGGGATCTTGGGGAATATTGCCATATGAATTTAATAAAAAGTTGCTGTTGCTGGCATTTTTAAAATAAAATAGAGACTGTTACCTAGACAAGAGGTGTTTTTCTGCTATCCTGATTCAGTCAGGCTCTAGTTAAGAAAAGCCTGAAACCATATTCTTCATTTTTTCCTATTTAGTATGTGCATGGCACTGAACATATGCTATGACGAAGGATGTCTTGCTGAGTTGGAACCTTGAAAATCATGCCTGTAGTATTTACTCATTAGAATAACCCTTTCTGCATATCTGTTTAAACCTATAAACAGGTTGAAACTTAAAAGCATGACATTCAGTCCTGTTTTGCCTGAGGAAATAAACCTTGCTTGCAGCACTAATAATTGCAGGGACAGTTCTTTATAGCAAAAAGGGAACAACTGCTCTCTGGACCGTGCAGAACATTTCCAGCTCCCTGTTGCACAGCATCTGTCTGTTGTCCCTGTTATCCTTTGTAGGTAGCCTAATTTCTGCTTGATCCACAAATTAGAGCTGCCTTTGCAGGGCAGAGTTAAGAGAAACCTGCAAAAGACCCCGAGTTCTCGTATTTGCCACAAAATATTGAAGTGTGTTTCATGTGCACCTAAGAAAGCTGGTTAAACCTAGGTAGTCTGTTGTTTCCCAAACTAGCCCTGTTCATGGGGAGGAGACATTTGGGAGACACTCCTGATATTAATTATGATGCCCAATGACATGCATCCACCCCACCCAACCCCCCAAACAGAAATATGTGGAGGTGATTTGGGGCTTGATTTTATGCACAGCAACCATTATTTTTAGCTGTGGTGCACTATATTGGTTTTACACATGGGTTTCCTGCATCCTTTGACATATTAGGGGCCTCCTTTCCTCAGAATATCTTATGTTTGACCCTATTGGCCCTCACTAGATGCCCAGTTCTCCTGTGTAGATGGATCCATATCGGACCCTATTGGCCCTGACTAGATGACCAGTTCTCCTGTGTAGATGGATCCATATCTGCATCATAAGCATTTTCCATGATGATGCCTCAGCAGGCTGGTCTCACCAACAATAAGTGTTTTGCCTCCAGCTGTCTCTTCTTTCTACCTTTCAAGTCAGATAATTTCTGAAGAAAGGCCATGCCACAGATAACCGAGGTCAGCTGCTGGGCTTGGGCTGTTCACTCAAGTTTGGTCTCATCTTCCTCTCAATGAATCAAGTCTGAATAGAGGAGGAGCTCAAAGCCTGGATAAATGAGCTATCTAGTCAAAAGGCACATTTAATTCCCAGCTGATTAGGAATTTGCAGTCAAAGGCTAAGTGATGTAATTTGAATATATAGCTTATGTCCCTCCAGAACTTTCTGTTAACATGAACATCGGGATACAATCTCTGGAAAGGGAAAAACAGTCACAGTATTTCAGCCCAATACTGTCTACATGTTCAATAGGACAGGGAGAAAATCAGCTCCTAGGTTCAGATATGAAAAGCAAGGAAACTGATGAAATGCAAAGGAAGAAGCTGTATATTAGGCATGTATTTTAAGTATCCATATGAAAGCTGTGAACATTGATTCTTAGGTACCAGTTCCCTAGTGCTAATTCTCATACTATTTGTGATACAGTTAGTTGTACTATGTGGTGACTCTCTGCTACTCAACTGCATTTGTCTTCTGGTTGCTGTCAGCCCCCTGCCCTCCAGCTCCAGCAACCCACTGCTGCTCCTGTCCTCGCTTTTTCATATCACTTTTTCTGCCAGATGCCAGAGGTCTGCAGCAGTGTTGCTCTTGCATGACAAAAGGACTATGTGGCCATTCAGTGCTTGCTTGGTTGCATCTGGACCAACACAAGCCATTTTGTGAATGGTCTCTCTAGACTGCGTGTTTGGTTTTTAAGCCACCTGAAACAGTGGTGCCTGTGCTACTACGCTTGGGAGCTGGTCTATATCTCCGGCAAGGCTCCTTTTGCTCTGGAGCCATTATATAAACAAGAAGCTGTGGGCTTGGTCACTGAGCATTTTAAGTGTTGTATTTCTACAGTCATTTCATAACACAGTTAGAAAGGGAGACAAAATGTTAGGGGAAAAAACCCAAGCAAATACTGTTCTGGCCATTATTTTCAGATATCTGTGTCAGCTCTTTAAAAGTGCACTGATCCTTTCCAGTTGCAAAAAAGTTTGCCTGCATGAGATGGATATGCCAGTCTTGCTCTGTGTTCTGCCCAACAGTATTTGGGCAAGAAAGAAGAAATTAGGCTTGTTCCAGCCCTCTCTAACTTCCCCTGGTCCTAGGAAACACAAGGCATTCTTCATCTTTAAAAGGTACTGCCTTGCATGGAGCCATATGTGCTTTGTAGCTGTTTGGTATTTGGGAAAACCTGTGTGCAATAGCTGGCCAGAACCACTGTAGCAAGAAGTTTTTGCAGGACTAATCATTACTTGTGTCCCTAGGGACTTTTTCTTCCTCATTCAGCACGGCTATTTCCTGTAATCCCTTTCAGTTCTTCCTTTGGTGCTTATTCCACATATATTCTTCCTTCACTCTTCATTACTCTTTTTTAATTTGTTTTTAATCTCCAAGAGGCAGACACTTCTTTCTATTCTGTCTTTGCAAGGTGTCTAGCACAAGGACACACTGTTTTCCATGGGCCTAAGCATCTCTGGCTGCTGTAAGCATGCAGTAAATTTGATTCGCTCCAGGGGCATGCTAAATTTATGGCTGCAAAGAATTTCAGCATGGACTGTTCAATATCTGGAAATCCTGGACATGGACCACAGTGCATGCTCTACCATAATAATAATTTGTAGCGCAAGTATGGTTTTCCTTTCCCCAAAGCCACAGAGAGGAGTTCACAGTGTGGCTTCATGCTGCATCTGAGATGGTAGCATCCTGCCCTTAACCAAAAGAAAATATTTTCTTTAATTATCAAAAATGTGTTCCTGACCTATACTTTGCTTTCTTTTGGGACAAATATGGAATTGAAAAGTGTTAGATTTTGCAAAATAAGCACAAGTCAAAAAGTAAGAAATTTCTTTGTCCTGGCATCTACTTGCCACTACTGTGGTTAATTATTATTATGACAGTGCAAAAGCGTGAGTTGGTAACAATACAGACATATCTAAATTGCACTGTAATAACAAGCAAATAATAACAAATTTTAAAATATATTACCTAGCAGGCCATGAATAATGCCCTGATCTGCCTTGTTTGCACGATCATCCAATGTTTATCTGTACAAACTCAGACTGGTGTCTGAGCTACAATTCTAGGTACAGCTTCAGTTGTCACTTTGAAAAAATGAGCATAGAAGTGATTAATTTCTATTGGATTCTGTGACCCACAGAAGTGGTATTTTAGATTGCAAATGCTGGAAATAATTACTTGTCACTCAGGGTAAAATGATGACAGCTTTTGCCTGCTTACTTAGCTACCTTTTCCACAGTTTTCCTTCTTGTAAGCAAAAGACAATGCATATCTCTTGCAGATGACAGGTGTTCCTTTGCTAAAACAGCTCTGTTTTACAAAAAGCACCACCAACACTTCTTGGTGAGGTCTTAAGACAATGCCAAGCAGGCGAGGTTTGAGAGATGGGGACTGACTCTGAGAAAAGAAAGGAGCTGGAGTGGCTTCAGTGTCTCCTGGAGAGCAGAGCGGAACACATCTAGTTTTAAGTATTTAACAAGAGTTAAGTGATGTTGGAATTTGGCCCTGTTTTTATATTTTTAGTGACCTTGCTCTAGCCATCATACTGGGGCCCCTTGCTTGGCACAGAGTTGGATTTTCCTCTCCATCAGGGCTGCAAGGGAGTGAGAAGGCTGGCAGACATCTTTGAAGATCATGGCTGGATCAACACTGGCAGCAGGACCCTTTTGCCCGTGCCTAAATTATAACTCTCTAAGAAAGGAGTTGAAGGCTGTGCAAAGTACAATAATTAATAACTCCATTGCTGACTCCCCTCTTCTTCCACTCTCTCAGCTCATTCCTCTCACAAAACCAAACAGTTCCTCCTTGACAGCAGCCTGAAACACAGACTCACACAGCTTACATCTTGTCTGTCACCGGGATTTAAATATTTCAGGCCCTGGCAGCACAGCCGGTTCCTCACTGATTAGAGCCTGATGAGGCTGGTTTCCTAACAGGGACGGGTTTTATTCATGGCCCTTCAGGTTCTCCATTTTCCATCTTTAGCCCTTTCATCACTGTGGGTAATAGCTGACTTTCTTAACTGCCCTGAGAAGCACTGCAAGAAGAGTCCCATTGTGCACAGTCAATGGAGCCCTGGGCTCTCTCCTCCCCTGGCTATTATGGGAAGGGAAGCCTCTTTAGTCCTTAGACAGACAACAAGGACATTATCTCATTTTTTTTAATTATTATTACTTGAAAAGATGATCACAGAGCTGCACAAGCCCCTCATTGCATTTTATATTCATATACAAAAACCTGCTCTCTGTGGAACTTATGTGCTGTCTGTCAGCTGATGAAGAAAGAAAGTAAAACTGGAAAAAATATTTGCAATCTTCTGGGAAGAAATCCTGTGGGCAGCTGGATTTGTTGTTTCACTGAAAATTCTGGTACTTGAAAGGTCAGTAAATAACTCAGATGCAGAACTGAGCTAATGGATCAACAGGTAAAAGATATACACAGAGGCAAACAAAGCAAAATAAATCGTGCTTTTTCCATATGGGTGTATTTGAGAGGATGCTTTCTACCAGGAATAAACTTTCCGGGGAGCATGATGTGGCAGTAAGGGTGCACCTTACTGCACTGCATTATAGGCAGACCCCAAACCAGAAAGGACCTGTCAGTCATCAAAGGAAATGAAAACTTTCCCGCTGGGTCATTTGGGCCATTTGGCATGATCTAAGTGAGAATTTAAACCCTACTGAGGGATTTCACCAGGTGATTAGAAAACAGAAAAAGGTTAACCCCCCCTTCCCCACCATTTTGGAGCCAGGTTGTGGGACTGAAATTCTGGGGTACCTCAGGACTCCCCAGCTCTGGAGGCAGCAGCTCCTCTGAGGAGTTAGATCTCATCCTCCAGCTATGCTCATCTGAGTGCAAACCATGGTACTGACCAGTAGTGAACTTGCCAGATAGGATCACAATAAAACCCAAACCTCTCCTATCTTCCCACAGGTAGGGGAGGCAAGGGAGAATAAGGGCCCCTGCAAGATTGATGCAATGAGCACTTTGGGATACTAACACGGCTGATCATTAAGCTGATAAATGGTGATAAACGCAAGCCTTTACCTTAATTCAGAGCTGTCTTCAGCTTCAGAAACTATATATAGGTAGAGCACAACCCCAGAACATCTATATAAAAGTAGTCTGTTCATAACATGACACATAACACAGCTGGTGATCATGAACGGTATGTCTCTTTAACTACATTTCAGTGGTGCAGTAACTGCTCTTAATAAACATTGCCTGGCTTATCTCTTGGAAACTAGAAAAAGTGATTGATGAGCTTCTGAACTAGTGTTTCATTTGAGCCGAGGTTTCCACTGACTGATAAATACACCAGACTCATTCTGGCGTTCCAGCTTATCTTGGCTTCACAGGAATAACACTGCAAAAATGTCTCCTTAGCCTTTAGGAGAAAAGGCAGGAAGATATTTCTGAGGCTTATCAGCCTGCACTAGAGTCCACACAGCCTTTAAGTCTTACTGCTAATCTCCAGTAAAAACAGATGCAAAAGCTTGCTAATATTTTTAAGGTTAACTGCAGACACCTTTCTTCAGCACAGCACCAAAAAGCATCCTGATTTGCTTTTCTCAGAGAACTTGTCAGCTCTCCTTCCCCTGGGCTTCCCCAGATCCTCCTCTATACTCTAGTGTGAGGAGGCTGGGCATCAGAGAGGGAAAATAGAGGGAGATTAAACCAGTTCAGGGCCCTACAGTGCAGACTGGGAAAGTATTGAAATGGACTGAACCAGAAGCTGACCTCACTTTGCCCAAATAAAGTTGCTAATTTTCTAATCGGACAGCTCTAACTTCAATCAGTGCTTTGGATTTCTTCTGGATCTGCTTCACAAGAATTTAAAACTTTAAAAATAGCATTTAAGGAAATTTATTAAAGGGTTAAATATGGTAGGAACTCCTTAAGAGTTTTAATATTATATTCTTTACCCGAGGCAATAGACAGCTTCTTCAGAGTCATTCCATTCTAATGTGTAAATGCTGAAAGTAATTAGACTGTGTCCTATGTGTATTGAAATATTTAGAAGAAAAACTTTGGAAAAAGTGACTTTTCATGAGCAGCTGCCAAATATTTTCTAAAAGTTATTGCATTACTAATAATATATGGAGTTTTAGTTCTTAAAGCAAAGGCTGTTTTGAAACATATAATTCCAGAAAAGTATTTTGGTTTGATAATTTTTTTTTTAACATTTCAATGTTGGAATGGACAATGCAACAGTATCCACTGCAATGTCTTTTGGCCACAAAATGATGTTAAATAGAAATTTTCATGATAAAAGTTTACATTTTTGTTAAAAAAAGACAAAGTATTTTGTTTTGAAGAACAGAAACATGCTTTTATTTTTAAAACAACAGCCTGAAGTTCTCTGAAGAAATGCTTAGCTGTCATTGCTCCTTTGAGGAGAAAATATTCCTTCAGCTCTAAATATCAAATGTGTTTTTTTAGAGATGTCTTGTGTGGTGCACTGGGTTTCACATTTTGCTGTTACTTCTTAAAAGGCAATAAAGAGAAAGAGCCAGCATTTTTCTGTTTCCTCATCCTTTGTTGCAGAGTAGATGTACAGACTCTTTAATACTGTTTTGTTTATAGGTTTCAAATCCTTCCAACAAGATCACATGCCCTCTGATGCCTGCAGTAAGCCCACTGGCTGTTTATGGCTAGAAAGTTAGTATTCATATAGAGACGAGGCATAAATGAGAACCAGACCCTACATCACTTCAGTCACTGGGGGAGGGTGTCTAGATTAAATGTATGCTATAAAAAGACTTCAGTATTAGTCATGTCTGCTTAATGAAATAAGGCCCATGTCTGCTTAATTAAATATTATCAATAGTCTTAAAATATTCTGCTGCCTAATGAAGCTAGTTACCACCTGAACTGTTTATACAGTTGCTTTCTCTGGCTTTTGATCCTCTCCATCCCACATAGGCTGTCACTTAAAGGCAAAAGGTGGAGTCAAGGGTGCTTGTGAAGCTACCTTTCCTAACCATCACCTGCTGATTTTATCAAAGTAAATATTAAACATGATGTTCAAAAGGCTAATAATATGGATATCAGTCTCCTTCTAGTACCTACATTTTCACTGCATATAAAAAGAAACATATAAACACAAAAATTAGGTACCCTCTTAAATCATAGTGTGCTTTGGCTTGCAGCTCTGTCTTGTTAATACTTGAGGCAGTGCATAAACATCTCTTTGGCTAATGTAAGAGCTGCCAAATGACCACAGGGATTTTAATTATAGGAAGTAATTGTTTTGGAAAAAAAAAGTTACAAGGATGTAAATATTGTAATTGTATTCAGTCACAATGGGAAAACAGGGATCCCCTGTCAGAAGCACACAGCTTCTCTAGAGTTCATGGGGGGTCACAACTTCTCTGTGTTTTGGGCCATCTTTGTCCAGTGGAAGGTGCACCTTTACACATTTGCATTTAGAAAATGTCCTGGGCCCCCCTCTCTCAGCTTCCCCTGCTTTTCAGTGGAACTGCAGGTTTCTGCACTGGAAAAAGCAAGCAAAGGACTCCTAACAAGCTCGCCTAGAGTGTAGAGCTCCAGAAGCCAGACTGCAAATAGCCAAGGTGATTTAGAGACACAGAGGTCCATTCTCTGGTGCCTGGGATATGAAGGTCTGGCAGCGTCTGCTAGGATCATGCAATCTGTGGGGAGTATTTGAACTAGAAATGTTTTGCTTTGACATAAATTTAATAAAACCTTTGAAGTGATTGTTTGAACAAAGTTGGACAGGAACTGGGCTGAATAGAGACCAATCCAATATGGCTGAGAATGTTAGCTGAACAGGTTGGTTGGGATTTTAGTAGTTACAAAACTGGCAGCTAAAATTTCCCAAATGGCAATTGATTCTGATCTTATGCACTTTACTCTATGCTTACAGCCAGGTCCCAACATTTTCTGTTCACATCCTGCATAACTACCTGGCTCATGTGTACATGCAGAGGAAGTTGGGCAGGGGGGACAACTCAGACTATTTTGGATGTCCTTTGAAAAGGTGGAAATACCAGAGAAGAGGTAAGTGCAAGAAATTCATGTTCATCTGAGGGCAAAGCTGAATCATAAAGATATCTGAAGTCAGTGTGTGTTATGGTCCTGCATCAATGCTTGGATTTTTCACAGGCTGAGAGGGAAGCTGACTTATTCCCTTCTTTTTTGATTTTCCACTGTCATAGTCTGGGAGTGTGGAGGGTTATTAACTCACATGCTCATACCTTTTACCAGCTAAGCCCAATAGCAGTGATCTGTTAACTGCTAATCTTAGAATGTCTTACGTACACTTAGAACATCTGTAGGTTTATCCTAGAAGTATAATGTCTTACGTACACTGAGAACATCTGTAGGTTTATCCTAGTAGTATAATGTTTATGTAAATCTTGTCAATGTACTATACACATACATTACACGTGTAGTCTTTATATTTAAAATTGTGCTTGCTTGAATATAAATATCGATGCAAAATGTAATATTTTATATAAACACATATTTCACTGTTGTATATATTGTGTGTACACAGAATTTGTTAGGAGACAGATACCAAATCCATTTTTTAAAGATGATCTTACTTGGTAAGATGTGAGCTCACTTGAGACACTGAATGGCTTGGGGATCTGGTACTGGGATACAAGCCTTTACAAGTCCATATTACCACTCCAGATACAGCTGAAACCAGAAGCAATCAAAATTATCACTGTCCTGACAGTGTGGTGGCCAAGAAGCTGTAGATTGCTTGTCTTGGTCCCTACTGGTGTGTGTCTGTCTGAGCTCAGTCCTGCTGGCACATGCCAGATAGAAGCACAAAACCAGTATTAGCTTCCCTGGCTGTCCCTGCCACAGGAGGTTGTCCCCCTCATGTCCTGTGCCAGCCCCCTTGTATGGTACAGTGTCACCAGCTGCTTTTCCCTTGGGGGATGTTGCTTCCTCTACCTGACCAGGGAGAAGCTATAATCCCAATGGTAAAGCTCAGTGCCAGCTGCCTGAGCTTCTCTTTTCAGGTCCGGTGCATACGGGGATGAAGTCAGGCTCTTGACAAGAGGGATTATAGTGTGACAAGAGGGAAACAGTGTGGCCAGCAGGAGCAGGAAAGTGATTGTTCCCCTGTACTTGGCACTGGTGAGGCCACACCTCGGGTACTGTGTTCAGTTTTGGGCCCCTCACTACAGGAAAGACATTGAGGTGCTGGAGCATGTCCAGAGAAGGGCAACCAAGTTGGTGAGGGGCCTGGAACACAAGTCTTAGGAGGAGCAGCTGAGGGAACTGGGGTTGTTTAACTGGGAGAAGAGGAGACTGAGGGGAGACCTTATAGCTCTCTACAGAGAGTTGAAAGGCGGTTGCAGTGCAGTGGGTGCTGGTCTGTTCTGTCAGGTGGCTGGAGATAGGACGAGACAAAATGGCCTTCAGTTGCTCCAGGGGAGGTTTAGATTGGATATTAGGAAAAATGTCTTCAAAGGGTTGTCAAGGACTGGAACAGGCTGCCCAGGGAAGCGGTTGAGTCACCATCCCTGGAGGTATGAAGATGTGTAGATGTGGTGCTTAGTGACATGGTTTAGTGGTGGACCTGGAAGTGCTAGGTTAGTGGTTGGATCTGATGATCTTAAGGGTCTTTTTCAACCTAAATGATTCTATGATTCAAACAAAACATCCCTAAACATAGCTGCTGCCTACAAGGTGTACTTTGACAAGCAAATAAAACATGTAATGGTGCCAAAACATTGCAAGAGCTGAGCCTATTCTGTGAATAAAGAGAGAATTTGTCTTGAGGGCTGTCATTACAGCATCTTTTATGAGTACTAACCTAATCTAATTCTTGAAATGAGACCTTAGCTACCAGCATCATCCTGGAAACTCTTCCTCTCTTATTGTTTTTGGATTAAGCTGTCATTCTCATCATTTGGATTCTTTGGCAAAATGGATGAAAGGCAACAATATAGTAACCTTAAGACTGAAAGATCTTCAGGATTGTCTTCCTTCTGTTTGGGTTGGAACCTATAAACTAAGGTTAAAAAAAATATTAAAAAAATATGCCTCCTATGACCGTTAAGGCAGGCACTGTCTAGATTCTGTACTTTGGGCTGAAAGAGGGGAAAGGACAACATGTATTTCTGGGCTACCAAAAAGATATTTTTAATACATGGAAGAGTTTTATTGTCATTCATTACCAGCTATCCTTATTTGGACCTGACAGAGCTGCTGCTGATATATGTGGATTAATTGGGCAAGAAGTACTCACTCAAGAAACTTGGTTTACAGGGCTGGCTGGACTGGTGTAGGATACTTGCAGAGAGACTGCAAATGACAGCAGTGTTGTCAGGATACACCTAAGCGGCTGAGGCAATACCCACATCAGTGCTGGAAAGTCACCCAGAGAAAGAAAAATACCCTCTAACACAGAGAAAGAGGGTTGCACTTTGCCCTCATTTGCACTGGTGAAAACTAAAGATCATTCACTGCCTTTCTTTTCCTTCCTCCATCATTCACCCCCTCAAGGATGCAGAGACATTTTGATAATTATCACACTTAACTGTAATAGCCATTGTGCAAAGAAAACTCATAGAGTGTGACCTCTGAAGTGATATGTAGGAGAATGGGATATTCTGGCAGCACCTACCAAGAAATCCACACATCACCTGTGCTAGGTTTTGCCTTACGGCAAGGCACCCAGCATAGAAGGGGTGAAAGGAAAGGACAAGACACACACAGGTTTCCCTGATGTAAGTGATGTGGTGTCTGGACTCACATATTTCACAGTACACAGACTGTCCAAAAGCAACACCAGGCACAGGGCTGGTGCAGAGGTAACACAGTCAGCGCACCCTAAGCCTTATTGTTCCTAAAAATGTGGAGATAGCACTAAAGATAACCCTGAAGATATCCAATAATACAGCCATCCTATGGACAAAGCCATGGTGGAACTGCATTATTTCCTTCCATCCAGTTACCAGAAAGAATTGTTATTCTTGTAACTGCATTGCATGCATTTTTATTCATCTCTGTGGCATCTGACTGCTTTGCCTATGGTGAGCTATCCAAACTCTTGATTAGATAGATCAAACAATGACATTATCCCTGCTGCCTGCAGGTTTAGCTGTTAACTCAAAGACCAAGATTTAATAAGTAAGAATGCCTAAACAAAGAGGTATCATGGAGCTCCTGATGACTGTTATAGTTGTATAAGCAAACTGCAAAAATAGGCCAAATTCTCTGCTATATGTGCTTGGTTTGCATCAGAATTGGCTTTCCCATGACCCTCTTTCCTTCCCAGTTCCTTGTGTTTGCCTTAATTTATCATTTTTTTAAAATCTCATTTTCCTGCTGTACTTTAATATAGTTTCATTACAGTATTTTCCAAAAAAGAAAAACTTTAAAGAATCTGAATTTTCAGGTGTTATCATCATCACTGTTCTTATTTTGCCTGTGCATGGACTGCAGGCAGCAAACTAGCTAGATGTTATGATGAGCAAGAAGTTCTGCTTAGCTAGAGATTTTGTGACTTTCATGCCAGTTCTTCCAGCTGCCTACTAATGAGACAGGTAATTAAACACTTAAGGCATATTAAAATATTATTGTATTAATTAGTACAGATTTGCTGGTAGAATATTCTAACCCAGTGAAATATGAGCAGTGTCCTGCAGTTCTTACTGATATATGTTATCTGCTGAAGTCAATGTGTTTGTGCCTGCACTTGTTTATACATCAGCAATTCAGGGCAATTATTTTGCCTCCTTCTCTGTAGTGATGTAAAATGGGTGTGACATTTATTGGAATAACAGATTGAGACTGGTTAGACTGAATCTTGCTACAGAAGTTGATTGCTTTTGCTAATATTGCTATCAGGTGATTGGTCTGGTTCTTGAAGATGTAGGTGTGGATCTCTGCTTTTTCTCCACATTTCCGTTAGATGTCAGAGCCAGAGCATTATCCAATAAAATCATCTATTTGTGCAAGGGACTGCAGTTACAAATACCCAAGACACATCATGTTTAAATAAAATCAGGATTCTCACCTTCAGACTGAACTACCTCGGCGTGCCACAGGACTGGGAAGAACAGTGCCTCTAAGCAATGGCCAGATGTGGCTTGCAAGATTAGAGATAGGCCCAGGATAAAGGCCAGATGTGAATGCTCCCAAACTTGGGCAGAACCAACCCCTTGCATTCAAGTCCTCCAGCATAAGGAATATAAATCAAAGTTCCTCATTTTCAAAAATAAGGTGGAGTCTGCCGATTTCTCCACTTTTTAAAATGCTGGTCATTGTTATCTGTGATTAGTTTCTAGACCAGAACTCCTACCTTTCATTTGTGGAAAAGTTTTGTTAAACAAGAGTGAATAGGATTCAAATACCTGAGGATGACTATACTGTGTATCAGATCATGCTGAGCCCTCATTATTTCACTTACTCTTACTGGACAGCCTTCTGCAGGCACATCACCTTCTGAGAAGTGCTTATTGGACTCTGCAGCACTAGTGGAACTCTGACTGTTGGTGGAATTTAATGACTTTGGCACAAAATTACAGGATCTGGCTCTCCAATATTTGTGTTCCTCACCTGGGGCTTCAAGCTAAACATTTAACATTTAACAGCACCATCCCTCCTGTCTTCTCTTCACTGATATTCAATTAAGACATTTATTTAAGTGGACCAGCATTTGACCTCCCTTGCTACACTTCTCCCTGTATTGGAGCTCTGCTGCTGCCCACCTGCTGCACAGCAAGATTGTACTTAGCCATGATCCCTGGCACACACTGTGTGCTTATACTTGATGGCTTGCTTGAAGGAGAACAGACCACTAATAAATTGCACAGTCATTACCCTTTATGCATACTTGTTCTAATAGGTGTCGCAGATTCCTGCCTCCTAATAAGGAAAGGAAGTAGAAAAACACATAAATTCTCCCAAGGGAGTCAGACAGCCTGAAGCCACGTTTGACAGCTGTTACTGTTACCATGATCACCAAGAACAAAACAAGGATTGGGGGGGGGAATGGGTGGGAGAAAAGATGCATTGCCAGGGATTTTGGCAAGATTTTCTTAGATATGGAATGTGTTTTTGCACTGCCCCAATCTATAAAAGCTCAGCGCTCCTGTGGCATGTGATGGAATTTGGAGATTAAACATTGACATTAATTAGTCTAAAACCAAATCACTTCATTTATCTGAACTTTGTATTTCTCTACCTTGTTGGGTTTTTTAAAACTGTCACTTTAATCTCCAGCAGAAAGATTTTGGCATTCAATGGAAGTTTGGATACTATGGTGTTACTCAATCTAATTCACAAGAGGTTTCAGAAAATGTTTTCACAGAGTTTACATTTTGTCTTCTTCCCTCAGCTCTGGTCTTTCTCCTGGGGGGCAGCTAATAGGAATCAGGTGCTTCCCTGGCTGCCCCGGAGCTATGCTGAGTTGTACCAGCTAAGTCTCTGTCCCTCCATATTATAGCTGAGAAATCCAAAGTGGAGACTCATGTCCTCTGTAAATAGGCGTATTTAGTCTATCTTGCTGAGATAGTTTATAGCTTTGGCAGGGAAACTGTTGACAGTGCATACTGTAAATATAGTTCAAAGTGAAACTGAAGTCTTGGAGCTGCAGCTCTCCCTGTGCTTGTTACATTAATTTGTTAGGGTGCTCAGTGCAGGTACATATGAATCTATACAGTCACACCATCAATTAAACACTCTCACCTGATATTCTGCTGAAAGTGAGAATGGGGCAAACCAAAGGCTGCTGCTGCATTTTGGAGCAAGGCACAAAACCAAGGTCACAGCATAGAGGCCACAAAGAGGCACATGTCACAAGCTTGCTGGTCTCAACATCCTAGCAAAATTCCAGTTTGTGCAGTTGCCATCCATCTACTTAAAATATGCCCCCTCCACCCCTTTCATTTAATGTAGATACAGTATTCCTTACTCTTGACTTAAACCATGGAGGGGCATTGCTCTGCTGTATGGAATGTCTGGTGCCTTTAATTCTCATGCTGGTTAACTTCAGGTGCAAAGTGATTTTTACTTTTCAAGCCAAAAGTCATGTCTGCTCTCATCAGAAGACCAAAGTTACAATAGATCCCAAAACCAGGAGCAACTGAGGGAGAGAGTGTGTATTCTCACAGGACAATCCACTGGAGGGGCTCAGGGGGGATTTCTCTTCTAGCATCTCATGATTTCTATGTTTTTCCATGTGTCCACAGCGTCCCCCCCCTCCTTTGCCTTGTAACCCTCCTTGAACAGGAACATGGGTGGAGAATGGTCTGTGAATGCTGACAACACCCCCATTCCATTCAGAGACATATTTCCATCCCGCTTCAGGCTTTGGCTTCCTATATGCAGCCACAAATCTTGCACACTTAGTTAAACAAAACACTGTGTCTGAGGTCCACTCTGATGGAAGCATCAGGCCAAGATATGATATCTCTGTCTAGAGTGGACTAAAGCAGTGGGTAGCTTAAACAATGAGTATTAATGCTGGCTAAAAGCTTGAAAAGGCCATATAGTAATTCCTAACTGAATTTAAAATAGGGTTTTCCTAAAAAATTACAAGGAACTTTCTGATAGCAATTATCAAAACATACTTTTCTAAAAATATTTGTGACAAATGAGAGTAACCAATAATATTGCTTAATATTCTAAACCAGTTTAAGTTCCTGTCCAATGTCAGTCTTAACACAAACTGAAAATATGCTACTTATTGAGCTGGAAGAAGGTTTTGATTTACAATTATGCCTTGATGGATTACCTGAAAGCGCAACCTTCAGGCAAACTGTGATTAACTTGACCAAAGACATCTGGGAGAGCCATCTATGGCCTAAAATTATGACCTTGGTATTCTGGGCTGAAACTAGACACCATTTAAATTGCAGTGCTGAAAAACTGTTCTACAGAGGCCTTTGTTTTGGAGGCCAACAGGTTTTTTAGCTTCAGCAGTTCAGCAGAAACACCTCCTGTGAAGTTACAGGGGGGAAAGAAAGTACTTCCTATTTTTTGCAGCCATTACTTTAAAAACAAAACTCCAAACACTCCCAGCTTGTATGAATAAAGAAGCAAAACCAATTAATAACCTAATGATTAGCAAATGCTGTAGACATAGGTTTGGATTTCACTTAGCAAGATTTATGGAGTTAAATATAAAAGTATGACTCTTGAAAGCCATGTGCTCATAATTAGCTCAAGTTTTACCCCTGGATACTGTAAAATCACAACATGCTGTCAGAGCCCATTTTCTGATCCTGTTATCAGCATGGAATAAAGTTTTCCACTAAATGCAAAACAGATTTACAGGTGCTAAAACAGCTATTTTATCAGTGGGAAACAGGCTACCTTTTGTTCTCTAAAAAGGCATTTCATGATTTTACATTAGTCAATTGATCATACAACAAAGAGAAACAAAACAATTTTGGACATCTACTGAAACTAAAGAAGATACAATGTGAAAATAAACACAAGGAAAGTGCCTGCCTCTCTGAATGTAGGATACACGGTCTTGCATATTGTCACCTACTGCAAAATAAAAAAACAAGAACAAGATCAAAGCAATGCTATTCCCTTCTTATTGCTGGGTATGCTATGTAAATCCTCTGCATTCCTACAGGCAAACTCAAAGGATAACTGTGTTCCAGGCAGCTATGAACACTGGAAATTAAATTATTCCATTAAAAAGAAGTCCTGCACAGATAGCAGTCCTTTATTAAGGACTTTATAAGTCCTGTGTTAATTCTTGCCATGAGTTGTCATTTGAAGGGACTCCTCTTGGACCAGCTCTAAAAGAGAGGAGACTTCTGTACCCCACTACTGCATTCCCATCCCACAGTAAAGAGCACACTCCCTGGGCAGGGAGGACAAGTGGCCTTCCTGGGGGAAGGAGCTGACATTTAAAACAGAGATAAACAGAGCAGCTAAAACAGAGGTGAATGGTTTCTTGCTTGTTTGCAGGCTGGCACCCAGAGCAGGGCAGATAGCCTCTGAAGAGCGCTCCGAGCGGTTTGGAGTAGTGGGGCTAAACTGTTTTTAACAACAGCTGCTTCAGAGTTTGGTGATGGTGGAGCAGCTGTCTGCTCAGGAAGGAGCAACACCCCCTGGCTTCCTGCAGTGTGAATGGTTTAACATAATGGTTGAGGGAAACTTTAGTTTAGAGACTGTGTCTGAATACTACGCCTAGGTGTGCATGAACCTGAACTCTGGAGCCGTTGGCTAAGCAGATGAAGTCTTCAGATTGCAAGAAGTTATTTATAACTGTTTTTAACTCTTAAATGTTTAGATGGAGGTTTTGAAAGCACTGAGGAATTCAATGCATTTCTTCCTCTGAAACATCCTTGGCAACTTAAAAAAATCATGACCCAACTTTGTGTCCAAGACAGAGTGTGAAAATACAGAAAACAGGAGCCTCATGCAGAAACAATACAAAGCACTATGTAAACACTCAGTCTTGCTTTACAGCCTTGGCAAAAGCAAAAGAATTAAAGAACTGAAGAACAGTTACATTGGGTCACAGGGAGGATCCATCTGACCTACTAGCTTATCACCCAGTTTCCTAAAAAGCAAGACTTATGGAAAACAAGGTGATCCTTCCTCTGCCATAGCCTCAAGGCTTCCAAGACTCAGTGAGAGGGCAGTGTTCTGAACTGGAGACTGTAGTGGCCGCCAATTCATCTGTCCTCTATGTTTATCATTTTAACTCTGTGCTGGCTGAGTCTGCATTGTCTGAAAACCAACCTCTTGTTTGATTGAAGCCTGCTGTGTGGCAATTCCTTTAGATGCTCAGTAGTTGTATTATTATGAAAAAGACTCCACAGGCATTTCCTTTTTTTCCTCTTCCTTTATTGCAGGAAGAGGGAAGACAGGCATATAGTAAAGGCCCTGGTAGCATTTTCTTGAGCAGAAGATGGGATGTTTCAAACTTGCCAGATCTCTGTTCAAGGGCAATTATATCTTCTAAACATGGACTGCTATAAAAGGACTTCGGAGATCATTAAGGCTGTTACTGATGCTATCTGAGATGGTTCACAAGTAGGTGTACAAGATGATCTTTTCCCGGTCAAATGGAGGGTAATATAATGAAAATTACATTCACCATTACAACATTTCCACATGGTCTTCCAGATCTAAGAACAAACTTTTATTGGCAGCATTTATACAGATACTGTATTGTGGTTGTGTCTCTCAGCACCTTTGCTCTAAAACATCAAATCAAAGGAAGCAAAGAGTGATAGAGCCATGTATTGATCATGGGTCAAGCCCAACTAAGAGAAACTTGTACCAAAGCACTGGCACAGACCTCATTTGCAGATGAACTCTCAAGTTCATATAAATAGGTGAAGGGAAGAGGTGAGATCCTGAGACCTCTGAAAAAGCTAGAAAGTACACTGTTACAAGATAAGTCAGCTTTCAAAACCTTGATCCACTTTGTTTTCGTGAGTGAGCCAGAAAACAGGAGCCAAAGCCTTTGACCTGACTGACAAAATGATGATACCTGGAACTGACATTGTGTCCTTCTTCACAGACCAAACAGCAGATACATAATGCCTTAGGTTCCAGTGAGAACTTGCATCCCTCTGTATTTAATGCCCTATCATTCTTCTTTTGGGCTGACCCAGAATCAACAGAACTTTGGTCTCTCTGTTTCCCCCATCCCAAGGAACCATTTCTGAAGAGTGAACTTCAAAGCGCTTGGCCATTTGTCAGAAATTACCACAAAACTACAAAGAAATAGCCCAACAGTAAATCAAAAATCTGAGAGAGAAACCTCTCGCAAGGACTACAAAGGAAGAAAAAAACAAATGGCATGGAGAGTTGATTATAACACCAGCAGTTTGCCACGGCAAAGAAGAAACTGATACCAGATGCTGCTGGGAGCCCTTTCATTACCTTGTGCAAGACCTGCAGAGCTGTGAAGGGGCCCCATGCAGCACTACCTCTCTATCTGGGATAAATGTGCGGTGCTTGGGCACAGCGATTCATGCTCAAAAGAGATCTGCAGAGCCAACTATTACTTTATTTGAATGATGAATTTGGAGACTGACTCCTTGTAAGTTTGCTGCATCCTTTCATCATCTCCCAGCAAGTCTTTTGAAGTTAGCCTGTCTTGAAAAATGACGCTGTTATGTTAGGGCTTTTAATGTCAGCAGCATTACTATTTAAACAAGTGAAAGTAACAGATGAAAAATTAATCAAAAATTGTTTAATATTGGATGCAAGGGTTGCCAGACCTTTTGGCCCCTAGCATATAGTTTCTCACTTTTTAAATCCTCAGACATCTTTGTCTGGCTCTTTAAAACTTATTTTGAATTTGACTAGCTATTCAGCAATTTGTGAATAACAGAAAATAATACAGCCATTTTCTTCCACTTTTCTAGAAAGGAAGGTCAACTAGAAACTGGATGGTTTATGTTTAGGCAATATTTTCTGCAATGCTACTCACTCATATTGCGTCAGATGCAGAAAATGTACAGTGCACTATTGGAAGGAGGGATTTTTATTCTGATCTGATATTTTTTTATTAGCATAATTACATAGACTTGTAGTCAGTATCTGCTCATAGCTCTAAGTATACTGCATACCAAAACCATGAGGGAGAGCTGGAAAAAAAATGGCCATGATATTGTCTTAAAAGTAATAAGTTGTGGGTTTTGGGGGCTGGGTTTTTTGGTTGTTTTGTTGTTTTTGTTTTTTTTTTTTAAATTAAGTGCCTTTTTAGTCACCTTGTGGTTTCTGAGCTTTTCAGGTTCACTTGCTTTGTGTTTCCACGGTTTTCTCTGCAGCCATGAGGGATACAAATGCTATTTTCCTAACAAGTGAAAGCAGAGATTATATGGACTCACTAGAGTCTGGCAGCTGAGGTTTTTAGCAAAAGCGTATCAAATGTAACGGCTGTTGTAATAAAACTGCTAAAACTGCCAATACTGAGGCTGAGAATCAGGCAAAGGATGAACATGCAAAAGGATAGCAGCACTGGGCATAGACAAGCATAATACTATCAACATAAAGTATGGTAAATGTTTCCTTTACTATTTCTAAATTATCTTGTTGTCACATTTCTTCTCATATTCATACTCATTAAATACATAGAAACAAAAAGAAAATGCTTCCCACTTTGCCAGTTTGATTGCAAAGCCATCTTCCCATCCATTCATGCACATTGTGAGGGTTGTCTTAACGTATCTTTAGATCAAGTGACCACAGACCAAGCCAGAAAGGGTTATAAATGGTGCTATAAATGTGACCAAAAGCCAGAGGAATGAAATGTAGCTCTCAGTTTTTCTACAGTACTTAAGCAAATATATTCTCATTCCTTTTGGGCAAGGAAACACTTCTTGCTGCTCTTTGTACAGTACCTAACACATGGTACTTGTGTTAGGTACCTAGTCTTAGTTGTACTTTGGATACCCCCATAGCACAAATGATGACTAACAATTAGCTTTTGTGGCTGCTTTCCTGAGTGAGAAGCATGTGAAAACAGATCAAAAGTCTCATAAATAGCTAAAGGAATTTGTTCTTTTGGCCAAAACAGAAAGCAAACCCCAAGAAAATATTAGCTTTCTATTACATTTTTCTCCCACCTAATTGCAAAACTAAATCAAGCTCTAGAAAAATATTTTTCATTTTTCTTCTGGGGACTTGTTTACAATACTGAGGAAAAACAATGGGGTTTTTACTGCTGCTGAAAAATCACCGGCCTCTTTCTGAGCCTTCCATTACTTAAGCAAGGATCTAGTTCCAGAAAACTTCACGTATTTGTAGCTGAATCAGCTGCACAATGTAACTTGGAACAGCAGCACTAAAGCCAATGGAATTTGCCTGGATTTCTGTTGAATCCAGACAGCAAAACTTGGCCTTTTTGATGACATACCTTCAGAGTTAGGAACTGCACAAACTACATAACTGCTGCAAATGAAGAAGGGTCTCCTGACCCCTTTATAAAAGGAAGGAAAACAATAGTAAAAATATGGTAGCAAAATTTGAGTGGAATTTTTCACTGATCCTGAGAGGTTTTTTGTCTGTTTGGGTTTTTTTTTGTTCTTTACACTGTGGAATAATGTCACTTGGGAAGTGGTCAAGAAAATGGCAGCTTGATTCCCTTAAGGTAAGTTTGCTTACCAGCAATAAGAAGAAAATTTTGATGGAAAAATGAGTGAAAGGATGCTATAGTCCCAAAGCTAGAGGTTTTCATTACACCTGATAGCATCCTCCATGTAAATGTCAGATCACTCTCTGAACTTACCCAAACCCTTTGGCTTCCATGTGACCTTGTAGCAATGAGTTCAACAGTTCAAACATTAATTGCCTGAGAGAGGACTTCCTTCAGTTCATTTCAAAGCTCCTGTCTGAAAATTTCATTTAGTTTTTCCACAATGAGGCTTAAGGAGTAGCATTTTTTTATTTATTTCCTCTTTATCCCTTGTGATTTTTTAAAAATCTCCGTCATATCTCCCTTTCATCCAAGTCTATTTTTGATCTTTCCTCATGGAATTTTTTTTACATCAACCATTTTGCCCTTTTCTTTGCCTTTTCAAATGGGGCAACATTTTTTTAAAGTGGTGTAACCAGAACTGAAGGCAGTAGTCAAGAGATAGCTGTACCAGGCCTATGTTCAGTGACATAATATTTTCTGATTTATTGCTTATTCTTTTCCTAATAGTTCTTAGTATTTTCCTTGCTATGGATCAAATATGAACACATGCACCTATCTTCTACTTTAAGACAACCTGCCCAAGTGCAAAGCTGAGTCTGCATTTCAGGAGAATACCAGCTGAATTAATTCAGCTTCAGACAAGCATAACTGAGGGTTAATGTTTTATAGAATGACTTTCAAAAACTCAAATGATAAAAGAGTGATAGGAAAGAATACTGTAAACAAGCTCAAGAAATATTTACAACACAATGATAAAAGATATGCTATAGTGAAAATGTTTTCATTCAAATACAGTGCTTACTGTATTGTACCACAAATACACAGAAAGATATTCAGTGATATCCAAACTCAACATTAACAGAAAAAAAATGGAAGGAAGAAAAGAATGCAAGCAAAATATAAATGTTTTCAGAAAACATTTGAAAATCTGCAGAAACATTTGAAAATCTGCAGAAACATTTGAGGCAGCCAGGTAGTTTGAAGGCATCATCTGCTAAAAACATAATAAGCCTAACAGAGAAAAAAGTTGCAGAGGATTGAATACTGGGATAAAAAAAGCTTTTTTGCAACAAGCCCACTAGAAAAATACCACAACAGGAGGAAGAGTCTCTTTAAGCAATGAAAGTAAACCGTAAGCAGGAGGTAAGGTGTCTGTTGAGCAAACTTGGGCATAGCTTTGGAGTGCTGATTGAGTTTTGGGTGCTCCAGACAAAAGACTGCAGTCTGCAACAAGCTGGCAAGCAGGAGTTTCCACAGCATCTATAACAGCTGCTACTGAGTACCTTGGAAAACTAAAGTACACTATTGGACATATTTGGCTCAGATAGTGAAAGCAGATACAAGGATTCAGACAGGCCCCATCTTCAACGGAAATTATACTGCATTGCCACCACAGACATGGGGGTTATGTCTCACTCCTTATGGAAATTCCTGCATGATATCAGGGATTTTATTCATTTGTCCTGGGTTTCAGGTCTTCGCCTACAAAATGGGGTAAGGTTTCTTCCCTCTCAGGTGTAGGCATTTATGGTGGCAAGAGCTGTACTGTAGCTATTCTGATACTAGTAATGGAAGGTTCCTCGGTCCAACTTTTGCACCTATTCAAACTGGCCTGTGACTCTCCCACTGCCTGGCAAATATAAAATGAGAGTTGGCAGAAGACTAAACCAGAATCGGTCCAAAGGCAAGAAGCCAAATAACCACTTGGCTGTATACTGAAAGTTAGAACATGCTTAATGTCCCCAAATTTTCACAACAATTATCCATTCTTTCCTAGAAGCAGTTGGCTAGTTAACTCAAGAGAATAAAAACCTGAGGCTTTAACAGAGAGCCATCAAGCACAAAGCAACACTGTGGAAGAAAAGTGAAGAAAATCTAAAAACAATGGGAAAAGCCTGTTTTGTCAGTAAAGTGGAGAGAGAATTGAAACTAAAGCTTTTCATTTTCAAAAATCAAAGGGAAACAAGCTTGGCAAAACAAGCTTTCCAGTAAAAGAAGTTTAAAAAGCCATATGCTGTGGCAACATGTAACATCGAATTATCTTCTTGCACAGATAACCCCAATTCTTTTTCCGTACAGGCTGTGGAAGTGAAAATGCCTAAGCACATAAAGTTTCACTATCAATCCACTAAGCTACCAAGCACTTGCTTCTTCTATGGGCCTTGTTTGAATTTTGTAATCTAAACAGTTTCAAAGTAAGTTTTCTGAAAAACAGGAGCCCTGAGGATACCTACTTAAAAGTACACATTGAAACACTTTTCTCATATTGCTGACTTTGTCCTGTACTGTTTCACAGTTATATGCTTATATCCCTTACATTTGGTTTAACTAGAGTACAACCATATCTGAGGGCAATTTTATCCTTTCTTTTTCATATAAACCATAGGCTATGACTGCTTAGGCACTGTTGAAGTTCAGAAAAAAGTGGCCTCCCAGATTAAAAGAGAACTAGTAGTGGATTCTGAGAAGAATTGGTTACCTGACCCATTTTAATTAAAAAAAAAAAAAAATTATGAGAGAGATTGTTGATCCTAGTGGAAACTTTGCAGTCAAGACAAAAACTGGACATACAGTTGCCTGATTTTAGTGCAGAATCATTCTCCAGTGCTCAAAATAAAAGTAAGCTGTAAAGCTAGTTACTAACCCCATTAGGACAGATGGATTTGTAATGAAGATGTTACAGGAGCCGTAACAAGAGACTGTCATGAACTTCTTATCCCTTATCACAGCCCAGGCTGACAGGAGGTGTCTATTTTTGTTGCAAGAACATGAAGGAGGAGGAACACAAGGTCTGAAGGCAACACAAATTGGGCAGGGAAGCAATGCGCAGGGAAAACTCCCATATGGTACTCTTTGACATCTTCTCAGTCCATAGGTTAGCAAGCTTGATTGCTGCAATGAAAATCAGGAGATATGAAGACTTATTTTAATAAGGCTAAATGGAGCTCCATTATCTTCTGAGGTATGAGGAAGCAGTTGTGCAAAGACAGGATGGGAGAGGACTAGCCAAAGAGCAGTAGAGCAGAAGAGAAGCTGAGGGTGATACTGAATGCAGGTCAGCACAGCCACAAAGCTCTGAAGAGAGAATTTTGCAGTCCAGGCATGGTGAAAACCACTAAGAGATAGTCCGAGGAACAATGATCAGAAGTCTGGAAAATACTAACTGCAAAGGAAGACTGAAGCAAGTGGGAGTGTTAACTGTAAAGAAGAGGTGGCTACACTAGTTAATGTATTCTTAAAATATGTAGAAGGAAACTATAACCAGGAAAGGAATACATTTTTTTTCCATGTCCACTGGGCCTAAATTACACCAAGGGTGTATTAAGTGGTTTGGAGGAAATGCTTTCTACCAGTAAGGCTATAAAGCGCTGCAACGGTGTGTATGAAGGGGTGTGGAAATACCATTATTGCAGGTATCTAGAAACAGGTTGAACAAGCATATGGCTGCAGTGACAGAGAGAGCATTGCTGACCCTGCCTTCAGGCAAGGTACAGACTAGATGACTGCTCAGGATCCCTCCACAGAAATCCCTACTCTGATTTTCTTTTTAAGGAGCACCAATCTTTTCCCCACCTTATTTTCTCTTTCCTCTAAATGCAGTTACTCTGCTTTACAGGAATCTACTCTTGAAGTGAATCCAGGTAGAACAGGCAGAATTGTCCATGGAATATCCTTTTAAAAACTGTTACTGCGAGGATATCAAGGACACAAGTAGGACAAGGTGCAGGTGGTAATAACCTCAAAGACTGGGGTGAATGAAGACAGTGACTGACTGCAGGCAAGGCATCTTGGGCATGTTTGGCAACAGCTTGAACACTGACTTCATGGTGAAGCTTTATCCCAACTCTGTTATTTCACAGCAGACTCCATTCACATGTATTTTTGCTGGGGAAATTATCTTTGTACTTTCAATGGGGGCCCAGTCCTCAGTTGGTAAATGTTAGTACTAGTCCCTGGGCTTAAAAAGAGTCAGAATTATTTATACAGTCTGTAGGTTTGGCTCCATAATTTTATGTCAGCAACTGACAAAATTGGTTTTTACTTGGTATTCTCCAATTTGGTGCATTACTGTTGGTAAATAAGTGTTACTTTTGAAAGTGTGTGTGTAACAAAGTAGGAAGCCCTCTGGAGACACAGAAACACTAACACTACGAGCTGTTCCTAGTTCCTAATAACTCATTAATGCTTCACCTGAAAATCTGGCCTGAAAATAACTTGTTCCAGTACTGAGTGATGCAGGCTACTTCTGAAGGAGCTGAAGTAAATGCTTCAGGGCTGCACGGACAAGTAGGAAAAAACATCATAATTCCAAGGAAAATCTCAGCAAAACAAGCATTAGGTTTCTGGAAGTATTTTAATCACCTTTTTTTATTTAACAAAGTTGGGAAAATAATGCTGTTTTATGAGCTCCCCCCCTCCCCCCAAAAGTGTCATTTATTGCTTTCGGGGCTTTTTGTCCCTCTTTTTTTCAAGCATACTTTATATGCCTGCCAATAAAGGGGGAATACTATACCCTGGAATCTTCCTGTGTACATTAAAACAGTGCTCGGCAAAATGGTACTGGAATAACAAGTAACAGCTTTCTTAAGATAGGGTCAATCAATTCCAGGGGAGGCTATTTACTGGATTATATACAGTGCTCTTGGAAGAAGAAAATCTCTCAAGTGCTCTCAGTTTGACAACCATTTTTTTGCATCATCTGGTTAGAATTTTTGTGCCAGTTAGCTTGCAGCCCTGCTATTTCCTCTGCATGTGTTCTGCAAACTGTGGGGAGGATACACTCGTTATTTTGAAGGAGTCAGGAGTGAGATGCAATTACAGGGGCCTAAGAACACAAGAGAGAAAATCTCCTTCCTGCCAGCCAACATAGAGGGCAGTCTGTCTGAGCTCAGAGGCAGCTGATCAGTTCTCTGCCCAAGTATTTGAAAAAAAGTCTTAGCAGCCTGTGAACCCCATTTATTTACTTAGAAAGAAGCCATTGTATCATTTGGTTATTCTAACGAGGCCTGCAAAGCAAGTGCTGGCTTCGATGTGATGAATTTCAAAAACATCCAGCCTGTGTTCAAGTGAAGTGGCTTCGTATTGTGCAGCCTCTTGACATGTATCAAATCCCATGCAAGCTTGCCAAGGTCTTTCAAACATACTTTTGAAATTTCAGTGCAGTTTATACCTAGACTTCAAATGAGAGGTATGTTTGAGTGAGGGCAATTTTTGGTAATTTGTCTGAATTCTGCATTTATGCTTTCTTTGGCCTAATCTGTTTAACTGAGATCTGTTCCCTGGCTGGCTGCCAGTATTAGCAGAGCATGTGGGTAGCAGATTGGTTTACCTATGTACTGAAGACAGACTTTTTTTTCCACACTCTTAGAGTTGGACTTGCATGTTAAGCTAGCATCGGTTCAAGAAAATGTCCCCAGAACCAAGAGTTTACCTTCCGCCTCTCAATATTTTTTGTTTTTCAACATGTAGATGTGGCAGATAACTTTTAAAAATTGTTTATTCAGTAAAGCCTATGTCAGTCTCTGACCTAGTGCAGTACTTAGTTTCAATCCTTAAGACCAGTCAAATCAACAGTGACATTTTCTCTTACTAGGGTATTGAAAAGCTAAGTGTGCAGTGGGAGAACTATGGGACCCTAGACCATCTCAATTACAAAGTCATACCAGCTTATGTGAAAGTTTTCAATGAATTTTAACACTCTGGCAAGTTTGGAGAACCTGTAAAACTCTTGTCTTGTGATACTGAATTTCTTAAAGGACCTACTTTACAACTAATTTTAAACTCTAAACTAAATGATTTATTCTGAATCTCTGAGGAAGATGCTTCTGTTTACATGGAAGTTTGCATTTGGGAGCAAAGATGTTGACTTCATCCCATCTGACAAAGGGTTTTGAAACCTGCCCGTGCAGAACTTAAACCAGGGGAAATGTCTCCATTTCGTTCAAAAGTTTCTGAAATCACCTGGTCTCCATGTCATCTCTCACTGATTCTCTTGAGGTAAACAGATGCTACTGGAAAGGCAGATGGAGTTAAAAAATGTTTGACCCTGACACACTCACAACTCCTCATTGCCTGCTGGCTCTTCCAAGGCAGTATCCTCAGTCCCTCTGCCCTCACTTATGTGACTGGTAAATGCCTCTAAATATTGCAGATTACTTACCAAGGCACTGGGAATAATAATACAGGCACTGTTTGGCTTCCAAATTTTGTATGTACCTAGAAGAAACAGCCTGTCAGAAGACTGAAAGAGAACCTAACCTCACCATGTCACAACTGCAAACCTCTGTAAGATGATACGCAAACAGCAATACTATGCTTCTTTAAAGGACTTGGTATTAATTGGCTCTAACCTCTATATGAATAGAAATTATCAAATAATCCATTGTATATTGAAAAGGAAGATGGAAGGTCTTGTGGCCTAATGAAGAAACTGAATCCTCACTCTAAGTGTAAAATGAACTCATCCCCATGAAAAAGTCTACCCCCTTACTTCTACATTTCTACAGTGCTAGGATGGGGCAAACCTGTTCAGTTAGAACAGGTAGCAGGCCTTGCTCCTTCTCACCACTGCCTCCCACTCCTGCAAGCTGAGCTGGACCGAGGCACCTGTGAACCTAGGAACACTGAGCTAATATCTGCCTGCCAGCTATCCCAGCAGGAAATGCTCCCACTCTTAGCCCACCTTTGGCTGCAAAGTTTTTAGCAAGGCTCTGAAGAGGGTGAGATCACAGGAAGCCTTAAATCTCCTTCTGACCTCAGCTTGGGCATTCAAAGTTGGCTGCAGTGAAAATCTGAAACAATACTGCAGCTGATTGCTGGTGCTGGGGTCAGATGGCAGCACCTTCCCTTTTTACAGGAAATGCACATTTCTGTCTTTCCATGGCACTGGGTCCCAAGTCGAGGGACTGTGTTTCACTGTTAATGTGCAGGATTTCTCATGGACAATTCCTTCCCTGTGCTGTTCCCCTTGGAAATTTTACCAGCATGACTGTGCTTCTGATGCACCCTCCCCATTGTCAAGGAGCTGGGGGGGAAGCTGCAGCTTGCGTGTCTGAGCTTGTCCTTAAAATGTTTAAAGGGATCTCACCAAAAAGGGTAAAAATCAACCTAAATTTCTACTCTGTGTCATTCAGGAAAAATGGACAGGACTGTATGGCAAGGCAGCATCTGACCTTTGATGTCTAGATGGACAATATTAGTTCAATACTCTCTTCCTACAGGCATTTAATGGTTTTTATACCTATGTTTTCCTGTTGCCATTAATGAAAACATTGCTGTTTGCTTGAAGGGCTAAGTATTCCCCCATGTAACAGTTCACCCATAAACATAGGTGTGAAATCACAGAAAACCACATTTTTGGACTTAACTAATATAGTGGGACTGGCTGTATTTTTCCTTACTTGGTACATTTCAGGTTCAAAACACTATATGAACACAAATCCTTTCAACTCAATTGTGAAATACAAGAGTTCTGTTCATGACTTTATTTCATCAGAGAAGAAGCTAGTCAAAGACGATGTGCCTGAAATGCTCACAGAAGGAGTCATGGTAAGTGTGACGATGAGAAGTGTCCTAAAACCTCTTCATACTATCATCTGGGTATTGGACAAGGCTTCCCATTGCCCCAGATGGGCATATGGGTAGCGAAAGTCATTAGGAACCTTTTGCAAGTTAAGTCATGGTACGAATGAAGACAATATCATTTTCTGATTACAACCCTTTAGTAAAAAAAAAATATCTCTTCAGCTTGGAAAGACTACTTCCAACAACAATAATATCCGAAGTAATTTCTACCACTCTAAAAGCGGATACCAAATATTTGCCAAAAGTTTGATATTTCTTTTATTCTGAGTGCTTAGATATTTCAACTAGCCTTGGGAAACTACATATTTAATAGGAAGATGCCATAAACTGGGATTTCGATAACTAAATCAGGCACAGGAATAAAGAATACATAGTTCTGAGATTAGTCAGGGAGCCAAGACTTTTCAAGGGCTTGATGAATGTGGCTCCTTGAAAGGCTTAGGGGAGCCTATTGATCTAAATTAACTACACACATCCATAAATCAGAGCAATCTGATGAGCCTACCAGAACTCAAGTAGCAGGAAAGCTGTCTGGTTACAGAGGAGCTTTAGATGAGTACATGACCAGGCACACTGTGTTGAAAAGTAAGGGACTGAGATTAGGGTTAGCAACAAAGGAGGCTGGCACCCCAGCAGACTTGTATGTGAGCAAGGAGGTCAGGCTGACTGAGAGATGGATGGCTGTGTAGATACGGGTAGAGAGAAATGGGAAAAGGACCAAAGCTAGACTCCATCTGAGACAACTAAGCAAAGAAATTCAGCAAAAAATGCTGGTTTATATTTTGTTTTCACACTTGGAACCATGCAGGGTTAAAAGGAGAAATAGGACTTCAAGGAAAACGAGAGTAAACAAATTTCAGTTCTGCACTTCATGTGGCTCATGACCACCTCAAACAGAACTGCAGGGCAAAAGTGCCACACATTGGAAAGGAAGCCCTGCTGTGTTGTACTCCCAATGATTTTATCCACGAGTAGATCAGAAATTGGCTTGCAGATTTTATTTTGCAAAATTTTTGTAGATTTCTTTTGAACGTGGATCCTTTCCCTTGCTCTGCTTTCCATAGTGTAGCTGTCTATTAGCATCATCTTATGTGTGTCATGTCTGTAAGTAATCCCTCAAGCTTCTATAAATACACCTACTTGTGCTGTGTGCTGGAGCAGAGCTCTGCATGTTGTAACAGCTGGCATTTGACTGTCTAGTGAGTAAACATTATGTCCAGGGGTTAAAGTGGACTGGAATGGTTCCAGCCTATGTCTGCTAGAGAGCTACTGGGTTAAATATTTGGTTCTTATCCTCACACTTTGAAAAGGTAAAGAACATCTAAAAACTGAACAACACCAGTTTGTTCTCACCATCTTGGGAAAAGGTCTATCTGTGGCGGCTTTCTGCAACAATGAGCATTGCAGACTTTCAGTACCCAACTCCCATGGTAAAATGTCCTTTAAATGTCGGAGACCATGCACTTCAATTTTATGTATACTTGGTGTATACTGTATAAAATCAGCACGATACAAGCTACATCAGAATATCAGCAAACTATTTAAACATGTCCAAGGCTGCTGTTAGATGATATGCTAGTACCACAGGGTGCTCTGATCCTTCCGGATGGCTCCTGATCCCAGTTCAGAGCTGGATCTGCCTCCCTGGCAGGCCAGGGTGACCCTGGGCTTGGCAGTCCCCACTGGCACATATGCAAGCTGTGAGAAGAGGCAGCTATAGAATAAGTTCCCTCTGCTAAGTCAGGGTGTTTTGAGTGACAGGAAGAGTTGCAAGCAGGAAGAAAGGAAGTAGGGGAGCAAATGCCGGGTCTGGGTGGAGGGCACAAACAGTTCCCTGCAGAAAGGAAAAGATGGAAAAAAGCACAAGGTGTGAAACAGAGGACACCGAGATGATCTTCATCCTCACACAAAGAATAACACACATCTAGTCATTCTCATCTAAATCACAAAATTATCTTAGACAGACAGTATTTGTCAATTTGACAAGTAACTCATAGAAAGAAATACAGATTTATAAGTGTCTGGTTGTTCTAATTACTGAGACAGGAAACTTTTTATTCCTGTAAATAAAAATCACAATATTTACCCAATATAGCAATTGTGTTGTAATCCAGAGATAGACCTGCAGTTCTTTTTTACCACTCTTTTATCAGTTTTCTGTTGTTTCTGAGTATCTATCCAAGCTGTTATTAGTTCCATCTCCAGCTGCCTTCACACTGTCATGGTGGGTTTCCTTCCAGGCTCAGACCAATTCCTCACTACGTCAGTGGGAGGACCTGTGTTTCGTCCTACCACTGGGAGATGGACTAGCTCTTTCAATAGCTGAAAAATGAAAATAGCATCATTAGACACTGTTATAGCTTTCACGCTGACAGATGCAGTTTCTTAATAGCTTTTATCATGCAATTACCAGTGACATTTTTAGCTTGTTCTTGGTGTGACCAAGGAACTGTCCAACAAAAGAAGTGCTCCTCAGGTCTGGCATGTGACAATTTTGGACCTTCTAGACATCTGCATGGAACTCAAAGGATCAGGCCAATATATTTAAAATTGTCCACTTGTGTTGATGTGCTCTCCCTTGTCCCAGACTCTAAAGACTGGAGATGGCTTACAAAAGAGCCAAAAAAAAGAGCTGGCTGGACAAGATGCTTGACAAGGTGCCTAACTATCAGATTACTAAATTCTACAGTTAGCTGGATCTCACTGGAGTATTTTTGCCTATACTTGGTAACTCAGGAAAAGAGAAGCATTACATTATCAGCAGGTCAACTGGATGAGTGCTGGGAATACAACATGCTGGACCTGCGCATGTACAGTTTCAAGGGGGATACTGATGCCATAATCATCACCCCTTTTTTTTTTCCCTTTGCTTGCTTTACACATCTTTTCTTTAATAACTGCTAAAGATTAAGTAACTATAAAATGCTGGGACTTGAAAATCCCTTCTAAGTATGAAGCTTTGCATTCCTTTAAGAACTACTTTTATATAGAAACCATGTTTGAAAAAAAAATATTAGACCATAAACAATATAATTATTCCAGTAATTCATATTCAGCTCTTTAAAAAGTTTATATTGTCCAAAACCGGATTAAAAGCAGTATTATGTGACTAGACTCCTCTTCTACACTACAGTATCTGAATACTGAGACAGAACAGCTAAATAACACCTAGTAGAAAGATGACTGATTAATGAAATTACTCCAATAATATCTGAAAATAACTAGCATGTTCCAAGAGAAGACATCAAGATGTCCTCCTGTGCCTTGCAACTGATGTTATTTAAAAAAAATAAAAATCAGTATTGTTTAATACTAATATTTCTGGTGTAACCTACATCTTCTCATGAAAATCAATATGAAATCAGCTTTCTGCTTTTGCAGAAAAAAAAATATTGGAGAAAAAATGTGTTAGTCATGATATAGCACTAAAGTCAGAAAACTGAGATTTTAGTGGCCACCAGTTTTTTTTATCAGTTTGAGTAATTTTCTTAATTTCTAAAAAGCTTGCCTTGTCCAAAGAAAATCATCTTTTTAAAGAGTCTTAACCTTTGTTTACAAGGAACTGAACTACTAGAGTAATGGTCATCACAGAGAGGCTCTTCAGCAAACAAAGCTTTGCTGGAGATTGGGGCTTTATTCAACAAAAGATGATTTAACCAGCAGAATTCAGGCATAAGGATAAAGACACTAAGACAGACCAGGGAAAGATGAAACACAGGAAGCAATGCATGACTCATTTCCACAGGGATTCTCATTCTACCTGCCTCAGGGTAGCAAAGGAAAGAGAAGTAAAAAGGAGAAAGCATAAAAGGTGGCCATGAGCAGGATAAAGGGAAGAGGAAAGGACAAGAAGGTCAACAGCAACATAATTATCTGTCTTGAGATAGGCTGTCAAATAAAGTGATAATACTCAGCTTTCTGAAAATCATAAGCTACCTTAATTCATTAAACTTCTACTAAGATGCTTTGCAGATGCTAAATAACCTCCTCTGGCTGCTCTGGTTTCAATTATAATGTAAATGCTACAAGCTGCATGAGATAGTGCATGGTCTCCTTTGTCCTGCTTGTAGTGAGGTGATTGAATTACTCTTGTCTCTACATCTCTTGAGGGTTACATCCCCAAATCTGAGATGCTGCCTTGCCTTGGTTCAGAGTCTAGCAACACTGTAAGCTTTACTTAACCCTGGCCAAGCACTGTTGTGCAAGCTGTGTCTAATTTGTACTTCCAGGATACAGTAGTGAACTACAGCTTAAGCAAGCTGAAAGCCAAAACAGTGTCAAGTTATCACACACCCTCAGTCTCATTTAATTATAAGTACTAAAATCTTATACAGTAGAAAGTCTCTGCGTCCACCTAACTTGTCCTGTGTGTATGTAATGTTTTCTTGCCTTAGTCTATCTAGGTTGTTCAAAACATAAAAGCTAATTAACTGTAGGTACATATGTTATCAACAAATGGACACCATAGATCATGCAACATAAGATAACTGTTACCTCCTAAGCTTTCCTTGTCTTCTGTACCAAAGCTTCCTTCAGGCTCAGAGAACTACAGCAATATATTGGCTTTGACCTTGCAAAGTCAGGTCATCACTGTGCCTCTGATGCAGTAGTAGTCACCCTATTCCAAGTGATATGAGTGAGTGCTAAGGATAAACTGATGTGGTGAAACATTTAAAGCAGACTGATACCCCTAAATTTGATAAGGAGCAAGTTTACCATAAAGCTGATCAAATATTGGACAAAAATGTATGAATGTA
Source organism: Elanus axillaris (assembly GCA_026212715.1). Taxonomy (NCBI): domain Eukaryota; kingdom Metazoa; phylum Chordata; class Aves; order Accipitriformes; family Accipitridae; genus Elanus; species Elanus axillaris. Next base: position 38,928,159 of record JANZLQ010000079.1, read on the forward strand.
CTATGAATGTCAGTGTGATGGCTTGATTCTTCCCTGCTTGAATCTCTTGGAGTCTATATATTCACAGATATTCATATCCTGTCCAGGTGATCCAGTCAAACGTATATTCTGGGTTTCCATATACTCAGCCTTTAGCACATGTATGTCAGTCCGTGACAGACTTCATACCTTCACTTTAGTAGTGACCCTTGGTTTGGCATTTTGAAGTTGGTACAGACATTGCAGCATGCATAATCCATGGACAGCTAATTCTTTCCTAGTAACATTCAGCAAATATTTTCAGATCCAGTGTAATTTGTAGGTAATAGCACTGTTTCCAGAATACAAGAAACTCAAGAAAATTTGGGGATAATTTAGGGAGTATTTGATGTTTTCATGAAGTAGAAAGATTTTTTCAGATTATTATTTGGTCTGTTATTGATGATATGTAACACCCTGTAGCAGCTACAGAGAACCCAGCACTGAATAGTCCACATTAAAAAAATTAGCCACTCACTTTTAGAATTTTTGCTTGGATATCCTTTAGACAAAAATCTAAAACTCAAAACCTTTTGGGTGTTCATGTTTTTAGCATTCAGATGAAAGATATTTTTGGTGAAACAATGGGATACTTTTTACAAACAAGTAATTAAAACCCAATTACCAAAAAGTAACTACAAGATGTTTTCAGCTATCTCTATTCACAAGTCTGACCCCAAAATAACTCTGAAAATGTTGACCACAGTATGTTTTCATCTGTCTTCAATTATGCAAGTCAGCCACTGAAGACAAAAAGAGTCAACACTCTGTAACCAGCTTTCTGCATTCCATTACAGTATTCTGAACTTCTCTAATAGAAAAGTTGTGAGTCACTCCCAAAATCATGAGATGGGCTTAAAAGTACAAGATTTCAAAAAATAGATTTGGGGAACTTTAATTCATGTGTTCAAGAGGGTTTTTTTCTAGGCTACCACAAGAATAGAAACACATATTTTTTTAGTATAAGGTCAGATTCTTGTAAGAACACAGCTAGAAATCTGGGAATTTTAAGGAACACCAGTTATCGAAAGGTTTATGCTAAAACCACAAGAGTTCATAGCACTATCAAGAGCAAATTCTGCCTGGCTAACCTATGGTACTCAGCTTCTGCCGTGAGACTGGCATTTATAGTTTGAAGAGGTTTAGAGTCATGGTCCAGAGTGAAGTGCTATTGTGAAAGGAAACCAATAAATCACCTGTAGAGAAACTGTGAGACACACAGGAAAACATAAGGTTGCCAGGATGAATGCTGGGATTGCCTGCATTGATTGAAAAGCAATATACAGTGCTAAAAAATCAGTGGAAATGTCAAAGAACCAGACACTTCCATTCCTCTTTCTGGATTTAAAAGGACAAAGAAAAACACTTGGGTTTAGTGCAGGGATGACATAAAGGAAAGCCCAAATTAAATAATTGTTTTTTGGAAGATTACTTATATTGTTCTTCAAATAACAGTGTCTCAGTCTGTAGGACATCTGCTTTCTTTCTCAGTCTGCTCACACTGACTTCTGGGATAATAGGAAGATATCACAAACACTCAATTCACTTGTTTGCAGCAAAGGGCCTTTAAAGAAAACAGCTTTTGGCTATCATTTTTTCCCCAACTTGGATTTGAACGTCTAGCTTTCTAATCCAGAAAGCAGATGTTTTAACTGTGCCTGGGAAATGATTTTTAGCATGTTTTATATGATCTAAACATAATCCAACCAATAGAAACTGCTATTCGATGTTTAACCTTTTCTTTGAGATTCTTTCCTCTAGTAGATTTAGTGTTTAACACAGAACAGCTGGACACTGTAACATTTTTGGCACAAAAAAGACAAAAATAGAAAGTTTTTTCCAGTACAAAATTGTTTGCACTCTTTGTCCCGACAGTGCCACCTGATTCCCTCTGGAAGGATTAAATTTCTCCACATCCATCATATCCAAATAGTGCAGTGTCAAGAGACCGGCAATACCCTTAGTTTGCCCATCCATGACTGACATTCAGCACATTTTTGTCTGAGTACAGCAGGAGGTAGATGTAAAGGTAAATTCCAGACTAACATCTTAAGACACAAGCCCTTTTGTGTACTGACTTTTGCTCTCACTTCTAGACTCTCCATAACCTCATTTGGCATGTAAAGTGGTTTCAAGCAAGAGCTTGCACATAGTCACTTTGTAAAAAAATCCAGGCCCATAACCTACATGCATTCAGCTCTTAATAATAATAATAATAATAAAATCCAGCAAAAATACCAGGCTTAACAATAAACATGTCAGGATCCAAAAGTGCATCTCAATACTGGGTCATATTACAGCTGATTTCAAAGCTAACACATTGTTAATTTAGTAAAAGTACACTGTAATTTATCAGAGCATGTCTGCTTTGCTGGTCCTAATATTTTATTTAATAATTTTGAATTACAAAAAAAAGGCATGAATTGTAACTGGTATTTGATCTAAATTAACCAGTTGAAAACAAAATCCAAGAGTCTGGGAGTATTTAGAAAGCATCACCAAGACTCCTGGCTCAGCCATATGTGTCAAGAGTCTGTTAAAATAAAAAAGTGTACTGAGTTTTCTCAAAATTTTGCCAAAATTTATGATAGTCTGTTTCCATGCAGACATTTTGTGTTTTCACGCTATCCATTGAAAAGATTCTATTTTTATTTTGGTGAACGCAAATAAAAAAAATGAGTACAGTGATATTACTTATTTGTTACCTCTGGAAATCAACCATAGGATTTCAGAGGAATGTGGACAATTCAGGGCATGTCTCTCTGGGTGCTCAAAACCAGAAGGCAATGAGAGTTTGCTGCACTGTTTCAGAAGAGAAATGACCGCTTTCAGAATCATACCCACCATGCTTTTCTAAAACAAGAATCTGTACTTGCCAAGTAAAGCTACAAAATACTCTTGTATTTCTACAGTGTTCAGGATTTAGTTCTTTTTATGTGCACTCCAATGTCCTCTTTTAAATTGTAGATAAACTGCAGTTCATGAAAAATGTGTGGGTTTAATAAGATTTCTATTTCCAGGTACTTTGAGAATTTCACAAGTGTTTTAACCCTTCTAAAAATGTGTTTCTTTGAATCTTGAGACACACTCATTTTGCAGCTAAGCTAAGAATCCCAAATGGACCACATCAAGTCTGGAAGTGGCATGCAGCCTCACAATTCACATAAACAGTTTTGAAAAACAGGTTGAAAGGCACTCCTTGTAGCTGTGCTGAACAGGTACTCACATGTAGAAGCACAGAAATTACATGTGAAATTGTAACTTTTATTGCCCAGCTCATTTTGGTTGGCTCCTTCATTCAGGTGCTCTTCAAATTTTTATCCGCATAAGGGGTCTCAAGTGGTTTTCTGTAGCTATAAGGTAGGCAGTGTCTTCAGGAAAAGAAACACATAAACTTTTTAAAGTTTCAAAAATATGTTAAAGTAAAATACAAGCATTCTTAGACATATCTGGCTTTATCCTATATACAACTGTCTATATTGATCTCCAAGTTAAGGAATAGTCTTTTTATTTGTGGTGAAACACTGGAACAGGTTGCCCAGAGAGGTGGTGGATGCCCCATCCCTGGAAACATTCAAGGTCAGGTTGGACAGGACTCTGAGCAACCTGATCTAATAGAAGATGTCTGTGCTCATTGCAGGTAGGTTGGACTAGATGACCTTTAAAAGTCCCTTCCAACCCAAACTATTCTATGATTCTGTGATTGTATTTTGTGCATAGTATAATTTAGTAAAAAGATTAGGCATTTCATTATTTTTAATACCTTTTTCTCACATTTTAGGATCTACATTTTTAATTCAAATGTTTCTTCTCTCTCTGGAGGCTCAGGAAACCTTCAGCGCAGATGTAATATGGAGTTTCCCTAATGTCCAATTTCTTAGAAGCATCTATGGCATGATTAGCCTCTTACTCAACCAGTGGCTTCTTAATGAATAATGCAGACACAGTTGTTAGGTTTCATGGGTAGAAAGGCAGAAGGAACTTGCCACAGTGCTTTGAAGTTTTCAAGTGTTTTTTCCTTACTGATGCAGCTGAGCAGCTGCAGTTTTCTTAGAGATTGTGCAAATGAAATAATTTATTTTTATTGCACATTCCAGCATAATACACCGTGGAATAGATTTACCCCCTAAAGAACAGGCTTTGGGCTAAGGTACTTGCCATGTTGAAAGGGAAAACAAATTGTGATGATGATTGCACTTGATTTGTTGAAATATTTCATCCGCAGCACCATGTGTGACAACACAAGCAGAATAGTTCCACTGTTTCCTGAAGATTCACTGTGTATGTGATCATTCATTAAGTGGAAAAAAAGCCCAGCTGAGATTTGCAGTCAATGCACCTTTTAAAATAAAAAACTAAACCTAGTTACTAGCTAGAATAATACGTATATGGTCACTCCTAATGGCCAGCATCACCTCCCTACCAAGAGGCCAAAAATTCCTATATAATTGCTATGGAAGTACAGAACTTGAAGGAGCATTTCAAACCACTCCACAGAGCAATACCTAGTGTTTCCATGAAAATACACTATTTGCTAACCAGCTGTAATGTGTGCATGGGACTTTATTAATAATGAAGCCCATGCCAGCTCCAGTGAAAGGCTGTGAGCTACATGTCTAATTGAGTCAGCTCCAAGCAATGACTTTCAGACACCAGCTCATTTCACTAGGCATAAGATCAAGCCATACATAGATGAATTCTCTTCCTTCCACAACCTAAGGCTAAGACCAGCCACACCTCCAAGAGGGGAACTGGCCTTTTGGATTCACTGTAAGAAAAGAGCAACCTGGTGGGGGGTTCTGCCTCATTTATACACAATTTTAATTCATCTTTTGCTGCTCTATCCTCCCTCTTTTTTTTTATAAAGACATCCAAACAGCAAAACAACAAGCAGCAGATATTAGATATTCCTGAAAGACAATTATCACAAGGTAAAAGTAGTTTAAACTGTGTAACTTTGTTAGCAGGGATTAATTGGTGGAGATTAGACAGACTAGCACCTTCAGCCTAAAAAAAGAGATGTGGGATATTGATGAAGTCATAGGTGCTGAGGAAAAAGCAAACTGAGAATGGCTATTCACTGCTTCACACAGTACTAGGCCTGTGAACACAGCAGGAAGCAGATATAAAACAAATCCCTTGCACACTTCTTTACACAATGCATAATTAAGATGTGGACCCCTCTGCTACAGTATGTGGTAGAGCCCAAAAGAATACAAACCCTTTCAAAAAGGAATTGGATTACTATGATGGACCAATGCAGTGCAACTGCGACCATGAAGGCTGGGAGGACTGATTCAGAAAAGCATCATCCTGCAGATGCTCTGCTCCTAACATGTTACCCCGAGTACTGTAGAGCTAGACGTTTCTAATATCTAGCATTATGAGCTCTGCAAGAATCACTCAACAACCTGTGAAAAGGTTACCACAGAGCTAATGTAATAAGTGCCTCTGAGCTCTCTGAATCCAGTCCTGGTAGTTTGGTTCAGCCAGAAGAGATTATGGTAAATGAATATAACCTCGAGACACACTCAGATTTATTAAATTGTGCTTAGCAGTCAGGGGGAATCTTTGCATTCAACAGTCTGACTCTTGACACAATTTAGAGCAACCTCTTCTGACATTATCTAAATGGAGAAAGATTTCCAGTGAGTGAGCTTTCATTATGAAATGCCAGTGCAGCAGTTTGACTTGTGCTTCCCCATGCACATGTTGGTTTCCAGGTTAGAGGTGTGGAGCAGGAGGCTGGCAGTATGGAGGAGGAGTAAGGACTCATTGCAGTAGTTGTGTAAAAACAGAGGAGCTCATTAAATAACTCTCTGGAGAAGAGACTTCAGCCTTGAAGCTCCAGAAGTTAGACTGCCAAGAACACATCTATTCAGTAGTCAGCCTTCAGAGCACCATCACAGTTAAAGCCCTGGCAATATTTGCATGTGTAGCCTTTTAAAATGTTTTTGCTAATTCTTTCTGGTTTTTTTCACACAATCTCAGTAAGGCAGTTCTCAGATATTATTTGGGAAAAATCATAAAAGTTAATGAAAGAATGGAGGGTGAAAGAGCACGAAACTACACTGCAGTAAAAATATAAAACCAAAGTAAAGCAGCTGGCTAAGGAGCTAAATCAGGATAATCAAAATAAAAGGATTTCATATGAAACATTATTCAATCTCTGAACAGGTGATAAATCTCAGATTTTACTTGTGGGCTGCTCGAAGGACGGGTCACCTCTGCAATACATACTGTGATCTGCATTGTGGTACCATGGCTATTCCCTGCCCTGCTAAAAATATTTCTGGTTCTTTCTGTCATAAAGGAATTAGACACAGGAAAACAGCAGAGAAAGCTGTAAAATATAATCAGAAGTTGGTGTGCATACCAAGACCCTTAGGACGTCATGATCAAAGTGCAGCAATAGTTGCATATGCCATTTCCCTGAGGCCCAGTGTCTATATAATAATCCCTACCACTTTTACCAGGCAATAACTCATTGTTAACTGAACACTAAAACTGCAGTGATAATAGTCTGGACTAGAGTTAATGCTGGTCTGTTGAAGGTATGAATCTGCTCCGAGTACTGATTCTTCCAGAACATGGACAGCAAGACTAATTCCTGGCCGCTGGCTTCCACGACACAGCTGCTGTCAGGGCCTCGGGGGAGCTGGACATGAGTCCTCCTGAAGCCAGTCATGAAATTACCTTAAATCCTGCGCTGGTCAGGATTAATTAGATTTCCTCTCATCCACTCTTTGGTCTTCACCATAGGGGAGCACACTGCACAAAGTAGCTTTTTCCTGAAATATGATTAAGGGGGAAGTAAACAGAGAGGTGGCAAAATGAAAGCGCCTCTTGTTTGGAGAGAGATCCAAGGAAAGGACATAGTGCTTCTAATTTAGGGATTAATGACTTCTAAAAATTAGTCACACGCTCCCAGGTGAGTGCTGCATAAGTCAGAATTCAGTATATAAACTCCCACTCTGGTCAAGAGAAAAAGGTGAATGTCTTCAAAGAGAAGTTTAGGAGACCCAGGGCCAAGCAGGTGGACAGCAGACTACTCCATTGGAAGTGCTGATAGCAAATGGGTGCTTAAACACACACCCACCTCTCAGATATCCTACTTCAAGATGCACATTATTCACCTAGTCTAAAAGCACAGAGTCCATACATTGAGGCACGATCTGATTAGGACTGCAAATATAACATGGCTATTTCTAGGGCATTCCCCTCTTTGTATGATGGCATATTGGCATGAGCAATCAGCCAAGAAGGGAGGTGATGGGCTGCCAGGTCTCTGAAACCACACTGGATGAAAACCCCACAATTCTGACCTATCAAGAAGACATGTGCTACCAGGTGTTTCTGGAGAGGTCATTCCCACCTTCCCTGTTGAAACTGTACCATCATGCACAGAGGAATGCCAGGGTAATGAGGCCAGAGAAACAGCCAAAAAGAAGGTGCATGCTTCTGTCTCCCAGCTCCTCGGCAAACTCTTTAACTACCAGGCTACTGTAAAAAGGTCTGAATGCAACCATGGGAATTATTTCTGAGCAAGAATGACCAGAGCTGTTCTCCTCTGAAGCTGATTGTCAGAGATCACCATGTGCTCCAAGCTGGGATTCCCCTGGGCACATATGGGATGCAAGTGCTGCTCTAGTTTGTAATGTTTTTTTAAATGGGAGCAAGGTGATACGCATGCCAGTCTAGATTTAGGCATATTAGGACAGGAAACATGTCCAGCTTCAGGAAGGCAGGTGATGTTACAGAGGAGAAGCACTGCCACACAGATGGGCCTACTTCTGCCAAGGTCTTAGCCCAGATACTGAAACAAAAGGGGCAGGTGCTACCTGGTATGTATGGAACATAGCCCAGGTACCTCCCAAATTGGTTGCTCACAGGCATCCTAAGAGGCAAGTCCTCCAAAATGTCAGATGGTTGTTACATGTCCACAAGCAGGCACAAAGAGGCCCCCCGCTCTGGAAAGCAGTGACAATCTTCTCTGCCTTCAGGGGTGCATGGACCAGGTCCTGAAGAAAAAATAGCTGTAATTTGTCCAAACAACAACATTGTAAACATTCTTTTTGCCAAAAGTAACATTTGGCTATGAGTATAACAAGCTCGTAAATTAAACTTCCCCTGGCAATGCAAAATTATGCATTACGTATGCCTCTAGTTGATCTGACTTCCTACTGAATATGTCAAACACTAATTAAGTACAAAGGGAGGCCCCAGTCTGGCAAACGCTTATCCCTTCATTTTAGTGGTGCAAAAATTTTGTGTGAGTGGGACAGTACGGGAAATGCTAGCAGAAGTCTTCACAGCACAGGGCCTTACAAACTAGTTCAAGTATTCTGTTTGCAATGGACTTATCTCAGAGTCTTTCTTCTAAGAATGTTTTTTGCTTTCAGCTTCATTAATGAGATTTGATTTGAGTGAATGTTTTTTGAGCATACCTTACTTCTGGCTCCTGGCCAACCCTAAAAGCAGTTGCGGTTTCTTCACAGAAATACAGATCTTCACAAAAAATAAAACTTTTCAGCTTGTAATTCCCCAGTGGTCGCCTCTCCAGCCAAATCACCCTTGGAAACATATTTTAAACCATTTGAGCAGGGAAAAATATTTGGAACTTTGCCTGTTTTGCTAAGGCTCAGCATTAAATTACACAGACAGAGCTTCTGTTTTTTTTTTAAATATTTTATGTCTATACTATTTTAAAGTGCATGGAAAGTAGTATTTTTTTAAATAAAATAAAGCTTACTGGCGCCAGTATTACATCAGTGACTGTAACCATTGTGTGCATTGTATCCCCAGTAAGGATTTCTCAATCTTAATGCAACTGACTCAGGACAGCAGACTAGATGCAGTAGATGTGAACGCAATTAAGTCCTTCCTTGAGTTCTTTAGGAAAACAACAGCACTATTACTATTTGATTTATGCTTCTCAGGTGATGTATGCCACATCCTTCATCTTTTAATGGAGAGTATGACTGAAAACTGGGATCTAAGCCCAGTTTCATGTTAGAACATTTTTTTTTCATTAGCAAATAAGAGCCAGAAACTTGCAATACTTACTAAGACGAATAATCATCAGTTTGGTCTGCAGCTTAGTGAACATAGATGGAGACAAAGGGGCCAAGTTCTTAATTGGTACAAAATGGCAAAACTCCAGGACCTAAAGGTACTTCAGGGGAGCTCAGTCAATTTATGTTTGCTGAGGATCTGCCCCAAGACATCTGCTTATGTGTATGTAGGGTCTGTGTGTGTGTGTGAGAATTATGTGACATATTGTACTGCAGGGTATTTGATAAAGAAATATCCAAGCAATTTATCACAATAACTATGATTGCGTCACCTGCCCATTAATCAGTTTCCCCGTCTCAGTCTGGCATTCCTGGCTCTTAAGCTGCTTCAAACAGCACCATTTATATTTTAAAGCCAACCTGCCACGGAAGTATTTCCTCCCTCCCCCCACCAAAGAAGTGGAATTTTCTCAGAAATTATAACTGCATGTGGTCCAGGACAGGCAAGATTAATTCTGAAAATTATGAAATTGTCTTAGTTTTAAAACTGAATGTGTGTATTGTCCCAGTCAATGAAACAGAACTTTAGCAGCTTCCTAGTAGACCAATTCACTGAAATGTAGAGAATCTGAGATGCTGGGCTTTAAAACAGTGAAATTTTATTCATACGTATGATCTTAAATTATTTTAGATATGTTCTAAAAGTACTAGTTTTAATTCTTCTCTTCCTCATGGCAGTCAAGGCACTTTGCTTAACAGGCCAAGAGACACAAGGAACAATCTCCCCAAAATGTTTTTTCAAAGTTCCAAAGTATTTTAGAACAGTTTTTATATAACATATATGGCAGGAACAGCAAATCCCAAACTTACGCTAATGAAACTGAGCTGCCACATACTGTACATGTCTCCTTCTACGTTTTTAAACACCTATGTGAAAAGGTTGTTCAGGTCAGAAAGTAAAGCTCTTAAGAATTAGGAATGAGAAGTTGCAAGATTTCCCAACCTGAACACCATTTCTCCAATCCATATTATACATAAGTTACCATTATAAGTTATTATACATAAGCCACACAAATCTCTCTCTGACCCACCTAAGCTGTGCTTTATTCAGTAAGCAGATGGCTATTCTTTATTTCTTTCTGTTCTTCACATTTCTCACATGGGCCTCCAACTTATTTGATATGATGTACTTAAGTTCTGCACTTCATGCGCAAGTATTCACTCCCTCCTGGCTGCTGTTGTAGGGATGCTCTCACCATGCCTTTACGAGACCACTTGCAGGTTCAGTGCTTTCTATTCCCACCCTACAGCCTGGGAGTGTGAAGTACTGAAAAAAGAACACTAAACTTGTAAAAAACAAGTTGCTGGCATTTTATTTTTTGGCATAGCTAGAACCTGACTGCATACTGCATATATGGGGCATCTGCAATCAGCCTCACTTAATCCTGTGAGCTCCCAGCCATTCTGCAAACATGTCTGCAGATGTGTTCTCTGGATGGGCAGGAAAATATGTACCTAATGGCTGTACGAGAAGAGACTGACTCAAATGGTGGTCCGGCAGGAGATGTAGAGAAACAATCGAGTTGCCGAAGAAGTCCTTATCTGCCTTAAACAGGAAGCTAGCCCTTCTTTTACTGCAACTCCCTGTCCAAAGGAGCCAAAGAAAGACCCAAAAGAACGAACTGAGGAAAAAAAAATTGTACCCAGTGCCTGCTGGTCTGCTGTGGGACATGCTCAGCAGAGAAGGACTCTGTGGCAAAAGCGTCACTTAATTCTTAAGTTTCTGGTGAATTATTTAAAAACAAAACAAAACAAAACATGGCCAAATAGGTGAGGAGTGTTTTCCCCACCCAACACAAGTAAGCAAAGGGCACATTCTGGCATGAGGGCAGCATACCCTCTTCTTTCTTGCCACAAAATTCAAAGGCAGGCTTCAAACTGTAAGATGGAGGAGTCAACTGAAAATAGATTAATTTAAAGACGAATAGCACACTTTGTTTCCTCTAAAGCCCCTCTAAATTAAGCCTGAATTAGATACCCAGAATGGAAAACTTTCCGCCTGCACAGTTAAAACAATTTGGCAAACCTAGCAGCAACTGTAAGAAGGGGCCTTAGAATGGGAAACCTACAGAAGTTGTAGGTGTAGTTAACACATCTGCCTATGAAATGAGGAACAGGAGATAGATGCTAAGTAGAACACCAGATTCCAGCTTTGCCCAGAGTGTGTTCTGCATCTGTTTAACCAGAGATTATTATTATGGCCTGTCCTTCTTTTCCTGCATCCTTCTCACATCCCACACTGACACTTAGCTACAGACCATGTGGAGAGAAAACAATACAACAGAACACTTTCTTGAGGAATTTTTTTATCTGTATAAATGATAACAAAAGAGGGAAGAGGGACTGTGAAAGAAAACGAGCAATGGCTATGAATGAAGACACTGACATGGCATATATGGTACATTTATTCTTTAATGAGTGTGTTGTACACAAAGAAATAAAATGGGAAAGTGAGAGTGGCACAGGTTGTGCAAGTTGAAAGAGAGCATGGAGGGCATGGTAGATATTGGAGTGATTGGAGACAAATGAAAAGGAAAGTGGTTGAGGAGCTCTGACGCCAGGGGCTGAGGAAGTGAAGACTGACAAGTTAGACAGGATATAGGTACCAAACTAGAACACTGCAACTAGCCCTGCTCCTCTCTCTCCTTCATTCCTCCCTCTCTCTCTCATCTCATCGCTGAGAGAGAGAACGTAAGTTTATTGCATTCATTACTTTGTTTTCACGAGTCACAAATTATACTATGATTTTTATCTGCCACATCTGTGTGCGGATCTGGAATGCTACAGTCAAGTCCTGCTTTATGAGAACCTAAGACAGCAGCACCCAGGGATTTCAGCTACCACAAGGTCTCCTTCATTTACATCACTTCTTTATTCAGAAGGACAGATGGGAGGATTCTTCACTTCTTTGTTTCCTCGCTGCCAGGCTGAAGAACCCACCAAGGAATCCTTTGTGCAAATTCCTCCACACCCCATCTGCTTCAAAGCAGAGAGAACCTTCTTTTAAGGTTAATTTGTCACATAGACTCCTTTTGATAAATCAAATACTTCTTTTTCCCTGCTTCTTTTCAAACCCAAGTTCAGTAAATGCCCAGGAAAAACTGACACAGTGTGTAAAAAACCCCTCCAGTCCCATTCTTTTTGGCCAAAACCCAATCAGGCAAGTCATAGCCCACCTTTTTGAAACTAAGCCTTTCTCCTTGCCACATATTCTCTGGTTTTGCCTAGTCTAGGACTGAAACACAGAAATAACAAAGCTTCCATCACCCTCCAGTGACTTTCTCCAAGGTGAGAATGTCTTTTCTTTCTTAATTTCATCCCACGGCTCACAGTTCCACCTCTGGTGCTACCCAAAATATCTTAGTCTTTCTGTACACCTGCACAGGTGTGCACAAAGCCTGGAAGTCCTGGAAGTAGAATTCCACTAACCTGTGTTCCTTGGGAACTGCACAAACTGCAGAGCCACTGAAGAGGAGCTCACATTTCCAGTGCTTGCAGATGAGTTCTCTCCCTTCCCTTACATACACATTGCTGCTTTGTGAAGCTTACACAGTCTCTGTTTTGCTCGGGCCATGGTGCATGCACATGTGGTTCACATAGAGCTTGTCTAGGTCACATTTAGCAGCTGTCTTGGTCACATTAACTACTCCATACTAGTTGGTAAGATATTTATGTAACTACAGGCACACAGCAACCATCTCTTCTGCCTTTGTACTCAGCCCTCAACAATCAGACTGTGTATTTGAGAACCCTGTGTCCTGCTATGGGCCTCCACATTACCTGGGGTCTTGCCTGGCCAGTTATTATGTAGAAGACAGACAACAAATAATAGTGTGGGACGGGCTTCAAACTCACAAATCCCTCACAATTTATGACATCCTACAACCCATATCTTTTTGGATGCCACTGTGTCCAGCCAACACAGCCGAAATGCTTCATTCCGTGATGGTAGCAACTGCACCTACACAGTAGCTGCCATACACCTTTAGTTATGCAAGCCACATCCTGTGCCAGCTACCAAGCCACTGTGCACAGTCCAGCCAGGTGTACACACAGGCAGCTCTCCTGTGGCCATGCAGAAACATATGGCTGTCTTCATTTGCAAATCTGACATCTTGCTGCCAGTCAGAATCCAACATCTTGCTGCCAGTCAGAAGAGAACCAGTTTGATGTGGGAAGATGGCTATGAGGCTGTTGCTACGAAGTGTTCATTACCGCTCTGTTGCTGTCTTGTCTCATACCCTATCTCACATGACTTCCCAATGATTGGAAGGCTACTGAGGGCCAAGAGCAGCTTCTACCTCTGTCTGACTGCACTGGATGTTAAATTTAAGGACTTCACATTCTTTGCTCCTTCACCTTCTACCTGGCTTTGTACTCTTTATAAAGAGAAAGATGTCCTTTCCTATTGCACTCCACAGACTTTTTGATGACTGTCAGAGTCCATTCATTATGTTTGTGGCAATATTTCATTTCAAGGATTTCCTGGCCCTTCAGTTCTCCCCAGATGGCAAGCAGAGGCAGTTCTTCTTTTTGTCTCAGGGCAGGTGTAGAAAACATGGTACAGCGATATAGTGCACAGATGTAAATGGACTGATCCTGAGAAGGACTAGCACTTGAACTGGTAGATGATATCTCATCACTATGAAAAGAACAGTAGATGCTCGTGCATCCTGGTAAGGACGAAAAATGGCGGACTGCCAAAAGAGCACTCAGAGCAGATGGACAAACATAGACATCTGCACAGTTTTAATACTCAGTAAACCAACTGCAATTTTAAAATAGCAGTATAGAACGTGCATTATCTCACTAGCTAATACATGCTAAAATATTGTCATGTAAACAGAGGCCATTTAAAATGAACTGTCCATCCCCTTCCACTACCTTGTAGGCAAGTCTTTAGCATATGTTTTTCTAAACAGTCCTTGGCAGTTCTATATCCCAAGCCTTAGTACTTTTAAAATGGACAGAAAATTGTTTTGGAAAAGGACCAAACATTAACTGTTAAAACTCAAACAAAGAAGTATGAGTCAGGAAACTAATCTTTTTTTATATATCTGAAATGAGAAATGAAATTCAGTTTGGAAAACATTTTTATTAAAAACTGTAGCTGTCTGTACTCTGAAACACCCTGGAGGTCTAAAGATGATATCAGTATATAAATATTCAGGGCTTCCTGAATATTTCTTTTCAGAAAAGACTTTTTTTTCCCCCTACAATTTCTTTGACCTTTAGAAAACAGTCACTATTTGTAGTATGATTTTTTCAAGATGTTCTCCGGTACATAAAGATGGCAGGGAATTCAATTTAAAAGTCAACTCATGAAACACCATATAATAGTCAGAAGATAGCATCGCTTTAGGCGATATTTTATTAAGTGAACAGCCATTCAAAGCATTTTGGAGCATTTTATATCCTATTCAAAGGCATTCACTTCATTCAATGCTACAGCAAAAGTATTTTACAAGAGAGATGATATTTGAACTATCCACAGGCATATGGATAATACGCATAGTACTGAGCTGTAACAGAGATGAGTCTTCTTGCTTTACAGAGGACTGTCAAAAGGACAGATACATAAAAAGGTCTTTTTTTTTTTCCCTTAAAGGGAACAAGACTTTCATAAGCTCCTATAGAACAGCTGCAAAAATACCTTCAGTCTGTCATCTGGAATTCCTGAAGGTGACTTGTGGATTTGTGGCTAATGAAACACTACAAAATAGCACTCACCATGTTGTAAAATACCCCTAATGGTTTATTAGCCTCTTACAGGACAAAAAATGAAAGGTGCCTCAAGCAAGTTATTCTGTTATAATTATATAAAGCACAAAGTTAGAAAGAAACAATGTCAGAACAGAACCAAACATAGGGAGATTTCTCTGTGACCTCAGAAGTGGATTACAGATGATTTGTGACATTACAAAGCAATCACTGGAGACCTGCGGTCTAATTAAGGATTCTCACTGACGAAAATCAGTATGCTTTCTCATGATTTACAATGAAGAAAGATTAAAAATTAGTCACCAAAAACTTACTCCACTTGACCTTATCCAGCATAAGAATTTGTTCCTGAAACAGGACTAGTTAATTCCAAAGAGAAGCCATCTGATAAGAGTAGCAGTGGGTAATAGATTACTTAGGGTTAAGAGCAAGGAGAGTGCACTGACAGAACTGCTCTTTCTAAGGTTCAGAAAACACAGTATGCATTATATATCATGCAGGCGTTTTTGATATTTCTGTTTTTCTACCTTTTACAAGACAAGATTTAGTAAAGTACAGGAAATTACCCCATTTCTAAATGAATGACCTTGTACACTACCTCTTAGCTGAATAAAGAGGGAAGCTGTTTTTCCTCCTAAACAACACCACAGTTCAGTACTTTAACATTTTTGGGGAAAAAAATATCATACATTTGTATTTTTGTGACATACAAAGCAGTTTTAACAATTTTCATTTACTGAATTTAGCTTTGTTTAATGTGTTCCAATAAAAGATTTCTATGGCAGTCAAAAATAATCTAGTGCTATACATTGGGAGAAAAATCAAGAAAGCTTGCAGGGACATGATGAATGGCTTTACATTCCTGGGGAAATATTGACCCAAATTGTAGGACAGTGCTTGCTGATGAAATTGCTACCTATGTTTCTAACAGCCACAACACAACTGCAATTGGGTTTTTACCATGTTGCCAATGTGGAGAAGATTTTGCCCTTTCTCACTGATTACAGGGCATGTTCCATGAACAGAGCCCACTTCCATCAGATTTCGTTAGGGACAAAGACCTGTTCCCTGCATAAAAATCTTTCCTCACATAGATGGACCATATAGTCACTCCCCTTCAACCTTAAATCTGCCCAGTTTAAAGCACTTAAGTTGTAGTTCCAGAAAGAGGATAAACAGCACTTTTTGCTGGCTATTAGTACAGGGGTGATTTTCATCCACAATTACGATAAATGCCTACTTGTTTCAAAAGAAATGTAACTTGTATTCTTCCTGTGCCTTTTAAGGTGTGAAGTCTGAGCACATTCATTTATTTATTACACAGCTGTACCTATCCAACGGAAATTCTTGCATCCAGGGACATCCTGCAGATGTGAATACTGGGATTACACTGAATCTAAAAGGCCAAAAGTGGAGAAAAATTATGATGCTTTTCACCTGTGATCAGGACATTTTCCCTACAACATTCATGTTTTCTGAAAAAAATACCCTGTTTCTCTTGCGCTGAGTTGTCAAATCAAAACATGTAAAAGACCAAGGTATTTTATTCCTTGCTAAATGGTCCAGCACAGTAAATGCTAACATGATAATGACAGTGATAATTCAACATATGTTAATTACTTATTCAAAAACAAGGGAGAAGACAGGAGAAAGAAGCAATTTCTCTTCCCCGTTATCTCTGCCATTTCTCCTCCATTTTCTTTCCTTCCTATCTTCATCAATTTTTTTCATTTTTTAAGGAACAGGTATCTTTCCACCTCTTGCGCAGATCTTCAAAGAAGTCTGCTAGATCTAGTTCTCAGTTTCAAAGTTGGTTACAAACCAGGCCTCATTTGGAGAGTTTGCACCAGTACTGTCTGAGGCTGGATGAACTCTGCCTGCCTAATTCTGAATCCCCTTGAACATCAAAGGTCTAACTCACACTTGAGGGTTAGCAAGGTCAAATTCCACCTAAAAGAAGACTAATACTATCTGAACCATTCACAAAAAGCTTCTTGCTTGACAGTTTTTGCCCCATTTTCTGTTCTCAAATGATGTGCAAGCAAACATATTTTGTCACATTCTTTAATAATTCACTAAACATTCTATGTGAATTTATTCAAATAATGGCTTGCTCTGAACTATCTGCTCTGATCTGAGCTCTGAGACTTGAATATTTGTACTGTGCCATTCAGGCTGCAATCTTCCACCTGGTGGTAACTCCTGGTCTCTTTACAAATCCACAGAAAGACTTCAAGACAGCCACCCAAACGATCCTGATGCACATTCTTACAGAAATACATTTAGGTATGAGTTTGTACAATGATTTTCCTTTGAGAAATAATTTTGTGAAGGGAATATCAGTTAAGAAAGTTGGCAAAAGGCAACCGGAGAGGCCACAGCAGTATCAATAAATATGGTCAAATAGAGGACCTCTCCTCTGCTGTTTTTTTCCTAAATGTCAGCAGAATGCAAAAAAATGCAATCAAAAAAGGGCCTGAGAGAGAAAAATGTAAGGGAAAAAAATGGAAGCATAGGGAAAATAAGTATAAAGATGTTATCACAAAGGGGCAACCATTCCACAGTGAAATAAAGAATGGTGAAAAAAATGTAAAAGACACTGGTACTACCCACATGCATGTATGATCCTTTGATCTCATCTTGAGGAAACTCACTACCTTTCAGTAAACATTAGATTAGCTACATTGGAACACACTGCTAAGCTTTTCAGTGTACGAGAACTCACTCCAATTGAGGAGAAATAACATGTTGGAAGTCATAAGGCCCAGCTAACCCAAAGCAAGCAATCAGTTAATGATCCCACTTTTCTGTCAAAAGACATGTCTAGAGCAATTATATAACTCAGGTTAAACTTAGGTTAAAAATTACTATGAAACAGACATATCCTGTGAAAACAGGGTATTATGAAAAGTTTTCAAGCAGCATTACCCTTGCAATCCCAAAAGATGTACTATGAGTGTCTTGCAAAATCTCATCTCTAGCATCTCTGTAGCATCTTCCCACTGGTATGAAACAAATACAATGAAAGCAAGTGTTCTGTGAATTTAACATAGACTGTTGCTGGAACAAATCCAACTTGGACCTTAAGAAAGAGGCAAGCAGGGAATAGGAACTTTGTCTCTTTTACAGCTAAAGAAGCAAATGCCAAATGTGGAAGGCAAGGACAGAGTATAAATTTTTAAGGCTATTTTTCTTGTAAGACATGAACCTTAATTTAGGGAAGATCCTTTCCACTATTTCTAAGCCTTTATATTACTGCTTTTAGCCCACAAGCACAAGCAGGATATCCAGAATAAGGTAAAGGCTGTGAACAAAAGGAAGAAACAGGTACTAAATAGGTTTGTGGGGTGAATGTGTAAAACCAATGGAAAAACAGAATGAAGCAAATGTAAATGCTATTGACTGGATTTTACAAGAATTTTTTGAAATGGTGTTATACTAAATCCTAACCCTAGTCTGCTTTAGCTCTGTTTAAGGTCTGAATGCTAACATATCAGATAAAAGCTACTAGACAATGCCACACAAACAGCAGTTTCACCTGCAGCACAGTGAACTGAATTGGTATGGGTATTATGAATAACTAATTATCCAATAATTACTCTAATAATTAATCTTATGAATACCACAGGAATTAACACTGATAGAAAATTACCTGCATGGGAAAATTAAATATAGCTATGCACAATGGTACTTAAAGGCAGTAAAAATGTGCATGAGTTATGTTTCCAAACAAAGAAATCTATTGAAAGAAAGTGGTAGAAACCCCTTAACTTACCACTCAGGACATTTAAATATAGGCCAAAATAAATCACTGGAAAATTTAACACAATGACTAATCTCACACTGACTGCATAATCTTGCAATAGGGATGGAGAATGTTCCAAAACCTCTTTTCCATCTCTAATGTCTAATATCTGTAAGCCTCTGGACATGTTTGGGCTATCCAGCCACGGATAGTAGGTCTGGCTCCAGAAAGCAGCATGATGCCAGCACACAACTCAGTTCCCAGAGTTTGGGAAATCTCCAGAGCACTGCTCTAGCTAACCACTTTCCCAAAAGTACTGACTTGAGTCTCATCTTTACAGTCTCCCTAATCTGATCCATCCCTTTTGGGGAACTTTGAAAAGAGCAGTTGCCTCAGGCAAGCAGAAAGACAGACAGTATACCTTACCTCCATGATGCACACGGAGAATGATTACTGTTTGTTAGGAAGAACAAAATACTCATTTGCAACACATCTGAGAATGGTTGGTGGCTCAGCATATTTTGATGTATCAGAGCCCTGAACACCATATTTCACCTGAAAAGAAAACCACAGTTATTATGTGGTGTTGTTACCAAGATCTCCCACCTCAATATTTTAATGCTTATTATTGGCACAGTGACAAGTTTATGACTGTGTTTCTCCATCATTTCTGAAGCCCTTAATTTTTGTTAGCTGCAGAAAGGAGATATATTTTCAAAGCTATCCATGACTGTGAATGATTCCTTTTTGAATGTCACACTAGAAAATCTGATTTTCAAAGGTTAGGTGCTCAACATATTCTGAATATCAGGCTGTCTGGAAATGTCTCAGACTGTGCCCTTAAATGGATGTAACTGAATCATTCATCACTTTTGGAAATTAAACTTCTAAGACACAAAGACGTTTTTCTTTCATCCCGGCACTCAGATACCACAGCTAAGGGCGTAATAGAGGAATAGAGTGGAACTCTACTAACTGCTTTGACATCTTTTAATTTTAGGTGAAGTCTAGGAAGAAAGATACATGTACCTGCATGAATGTAGCTGCTGTTCTTGTCATAAAAATCTGCTGATTATCCAAGCTATCTTTCTCCATATAAAAAGCCATCTTAATTCATTCTTCACCTCTGGTATTTCAAGCAAATGAACAAATGAACTAAAGGGATTTTCAGCTGCTGCCCGTACCAAAAGTTGCACTGATTAACTAAAACTGCCTTTTAAAAGACCTAATTAAATCAGAGCAAATCCTTGTCTGAGCACACTTAAATTAGTTTGTTTATTGAGTAACACTGATTTATTTGAATTTGGTAATCTGGGTCAGGACTCTGAAATATTTGCATGCCTACATGTTTAGCATATTATTTAGTCTATACACATTTTGTTTCAGTACAATGGAAGAATGAAACTCTTCTAAGAAGGTGTAATAAACAAGTCTGACACTCTTTTATAGCAGGTCAACTCAATAAAGATATCACTATTTCTTGATGATACGAAGCCAGCTGTGCTTGAAGAGACCTACTGAAACATACCCAAAATCACTTTGCTAACTCCAAATTTATGTTGAATTAGATTTTTATTACTTTAGTCAAATTGTTTGAAAGACAGTTTTATTTTAACCACAGCTGCTTTTTGTGTGTAAACAAGGCCTTAGGCAAATATCATCACCGGACACATCAAGAATATCTACTAAATTGAACAGATTGGAGATATGCTTTTGAATGGCATGTTTCACTGCAGCCATCTTCAAATACTAATAGAGAAATTGAATTTGGGACTAGAAGAAGTTGGAGACCAACTTAGGTATTACCCTTCCAGAGTACGTTACATTTGTGTTGGTGTAATCTGAAACCACAAAAATGAAACTGCTACTCTTACTTTTGTCCTTCAGACTACATAGAATGGAGCTCTGCATACCCACAAAGCTACTTGTTTCTTCGTGCTTCTTACAGAGGAAAACTCAGAATTTCCTATTTGTTGCAAACTTGTATTATACTAATTTCAAAGAAGCACATCCATAAAATGAATTAGCAACCTCTTAGCTGCTTCAGGGATAATCTGTTTGTAAACATTAAAAAAAATCTGAAAATAAAAAAATCCACAAACCAAAACCAACAACCAAACAAAAAACAACTAACTGCTTTTGTGTGTGTATATGTTGACATGTCCAACAAAGAACTCACATAATACTGTGATGGTTGACATTGGTTTGACATAGTGACAGCGTGTGTGGTTATTTAAAACCTTTATCTAAATAGCTTAACAGGTGACCAGAAACGTGTTGCCTTCACAATTACTTTTGCCTTTGTTAGGACCAAAAAAGGGCTGGAGTCCTACTTTGTTCATAAATTTGTTTTAACAGTATGTGTGGTCTAGTTTGTAGTTTAGATTGGAACAGAGTTCAAAAAAGCAGAAGTCCAGCAAAGTATTGTGCAATATTTCCATGTTTACTGTACTGGATGCACTGGGTAAATACTCTCAATGATACTTACTATTTCATATATAAATAACAATCTCCAACTTTACAAGGATGCTACTCAATTTTTAAGTAAATATTATAAATGGAAAAGGCATATGGAAAAATAAAGGAGACACTGAATTCAAAATGTATTTAAGGCAAGTTTATGTATTCTCTTGAGTGGATCAACCTCAAGGCAGGGACTGAGGGAGCAAAGTCCCTCCCACAGTAAAAGAAGATGAGGTTCAAGACCACCTGAGGAACCTGAACATACATAAGTCTATGGGACCTGACAAGAGGCATCCCAGAGTCCTGAGGGAATTGGCTGACGTAGTTGCCAAGCCAATCTTCACGATATTTGAAAAGTCATGCCAGTCAGGTGAAGTCCCCAGTGACTGGAAAAAGGGAAACATTGTACCCATTTTATAAAGGGTAGAAAGGAGGACCCTAGGAACTACCAACCTGTCAGTCTCACACCTGTGCCTGGGAAGATCATGGAGCGGATCCTCCTAGAACCTATGTTAAGGCACATGGAAGACAGAGAGGTGATTCGAGACAGCCAGCAAGGCTTCACCAAGGACAAGTCTTGCCTGACCAAACTAGTGGCCTTCTATGATGGAGTGACTACATCAGTGGACAAGGGAAGAGCTACAGTTGTCATCTATCTGGAATTCTGTAAGGCCTTTGACACAGTCCATCACAACATCCTTCTCTCTAAACTGGAGAGATACCAGTTTGATGGATGGACTATTTGGTGGATAAAGAATTGGCTTGCATCCAGAGTAGTAGTCAATGGCTCAATGTCCAGATGGAGATCAGTTACGAGTGGTGTCCCTTAGGGGACCATACTGGGACCAGTACCGTTTAATATCTTCATCAATGACGTAGTGGGATTGAGTGCAGGCTCAGCAAATTTGCAGATGACACCAAGCTGAGTGGTGCAGTTGACATGCCTGAGGGCTGGGATGCCATCAAGAGGGACCTGGACAAGCTCAAGAAGTGGGCCCATTTGAACATTACAAGATTCAACATGGCTAAGTGCAAGGTTCTGCACCTGGGTCAGGGCAACCCCCAGTATCAATACAGGCTGAGGGATGAGGGGATTGAGAGCAGCCCTGTGGAGGACTTGGTGTTACCTGTAGAAGAAAAAAGAAAAGTGGGACAGGAACCAGCAATGTGCGCTCGCAGCTCAGAAAGCCCACTGTATCCTGGTCTGCATCAAAAGAAGCATAGCCAGCAGATTGAGGCAGGTGATTCTGCCCTCTGCTCTGCTCTTGTGAGACCCTACCTGGAGTACTGTGTCCAGCTCTGGAGTCCTCAGCACAGGAAAGATATGAGCCTGGTGGAGCAGGTCCAGAGGAGGGCCGCAAAAATAATGACGAGGTGGAACACCTCTCCTATGAGGACAGGCTGAGAGAGCTGGGGTTGTTCAGCCTGGAGAAGAGAAGCCTCTGAGGACACCTTCCAGCAGCCTTTCAATACTTAGAGGGGGCTTATAAGAAAGATGAGGATAGACTTTTTAGTAAGGCCTGTAGCAATAGGACAAGGGGTAAACTAAAAGAGGGTAGATTCAGACTAGCTATGAGGAAGTATTTTTTTACAATGAGTTTAGTGAAACACTGGAAGAGGTTGCCCAGGAGGTGGTAGATGCCCCATCCCTGGAAACATTTAAGGTCAGGTTGGACGGGGCTCTGAGCAACCTGATCTAGTTGAAGATGTCTCTGCTCATTGCAGGTAGGTTGGTCTAGATGACCTTGAAAGGTCCCATCCAACCCAAACCGTTCTATGATTCTATGTATGCAGTTAACTGCTACAGCACTGTATTTGCAGGACCAAAGAAGCTGCACATTCAAAAATTGCTAATGATATCCTGCCTCTTAACTCTTCCAAACAGGCCCTCTCCACATTCTCTTTATATATGCTACCCTTCCTGTAATAAGACAAGACTATCTGCACTTCTTTTTGTTCTCTGCTCCCATAACACCTCAGAGATTTAACTACAGTCTGCTGCTTATGGATTGAGTCACTCCAGTTCCATCCAGCATACACATTAGTTCAGTCCCAGGCTGTCTTCTGGGAGGCAATGAGGGAGTACTTCCACACACAGCACATTCCAGAGTTAACACAGTTGATCCTATGTATTCCCCACACAGTCCTCCAATGCTACATCAGCATACTTTGCTCTCCCAGACATTCCCAAATCACAACATATAGCATGCAATACATAGTCCCAAGAACCATGCTATGAACAAATCACAGTGGCAGTCTGCAGGGCGCACTGAGTGGAAGAAGGCTATGAAGTATCATAGGGTTTCAACAGGAGCCCCAGGCTGATTAGTGTGCAAGTAGATGTGTGCAACCTGTTCCAGAACGGATCAATCCTAAGTTATATAGAGGTGAATCAATTCAAAATAATTGGCCTGAAGGCCAGGTGTTGAATGTTCTTAATAAGGTTCACAAGACTTTACACTAGCAAAGATAACCTTAAAAATGTATAGCCAGTGTAACAATGTCTAACTGATCCTGCATGAAGTACAGTAGTCTCATCATCTACAGGCTTCAACACAGTGGGGTGACTGTCAATCAGTACACTTACTTACTTACTCTCCTCCCTGTTCATTATTTTTCTTTCTGACTAAAGCAAGAGAGAGCAGGGATGCTCACACTGGAAAGCCCTGCACATTCTAGTGAATAAATGACTATTTTGGGGAGTAGTCACACCTAGTTTAGGTGGCTAACTTAGGACACCAATCTCCCAAACAGCCCTGTACAGTCAATAAAAAGATAAACTACTCCAGATGTGGAGCAAGAATCTAATTTAGATGCCTTCCTTTGCCCTTACTTCTCCATTGAAACAGACACCACTTGGGAACACATTACATCCATTCCCCTGCTCCCAGTTTGTACTGGGAATCTGGTAAGTCACAAGGTTTTTCTTTTGTAACTCTAGAGTGCAGAAGTTATTATTTATGGGTCTCTGAGGGTACATCAAATCCAAGAACTCAGCAGTATGCACATGTCCATATTCAGTCATCTGCAGAGGCTACTGTGAGTGACACCTTACTGAGCCATTTCTACAGGATGAACGTTGGTGTATGAGCAGGACTTTTCCTGCCTCCCTTGACCCCCATGCACCATAATGCCAAGGTTCTGAGAACTACTGGGAGAGTTCAGTAAGAGGCTACCTTTCACTGACAGGTGAAATCCTCTGTTAGTAGAGAATTTAATCCCTTCTTCAAGAAGAAAAAGTGCTCTCTCACCGTGTATCTCCATCAGGCACATACTAAGTTATTACTGGATGCACAAACTGAAATTTTATCAGCTAATTAATTCACAGGACTCCTGCCAGCCATTTTTAATAGCAGCTGTAAATCTCTTGAAATGTAGAAAAAGCAATATAATCCAATAAAAGAAATTTGCTTAGAAATCATTTGAGAGGAATTAACCACATATATAGGCCATGTATTTTTAATTACAGCTGAATGTGAACCGCTAAATTTTAAGGTCAACTCTTTTTGTGACTCTCTGATTTTCTTATTTTCTGAACACTCTCAGTGTAAAATTGGCCAGAGAAAGAATTAAGGAAAACATGAGTTGGAAAGAAGATCCATTAGGAAAGGGTGTGAAAAAAGAAGGGGGGAAAGACATCGGGATTAAACAAAGCGGTGCCCATGAGTCTTTCCAGTAGATCCAGATCAGACACATACCGGCGTTTCTGGCTGCCAAAATGACCCCTAGTGATGGAAGACTCTATAATAATTTGGAGAGCTGGTGTAAAGAACAGTATTAATTGCTAGGACAGGAAAACAGAAAACATAGTAAATGTGGGGATTCAGAAACTATCAGATCTTAATTTTACTGTCCAGTCATGGGATACATTTTCCGGTATGCTGCCTTGTGAAAAAGAGCAAGAGTTGCCTTCCTCATTACTTTTAGAGCTACTCTGAAAACTGAAAAGCTGAATTTGACAATAGCATTTTTGTTGTTAGAAAACCTGCATCAAAGGCGGGGGGCAGAGGGTTATTTCCCTAGGTTTAATTCCATGCAAGAAAAGATTTCCTTCCTCCAGCAGAGCACCGTGAGCCCCAAAATCCCTACCCAAAATGGCAGTTACAAATATGGACAGCATCCAAATGCTCATTAAATAAAGACAGACTAGTATGTTTTAAACCATTTCAAGAAGTTAATTTATTGGCAAAATGTATATAATCCTGGATGTAGATGATCATACTCTACATGGCTAAAAGCTGTGTGAAGTGCACAGCCCAGCTGTCTTCTGTTATGATTTCTGTCAGTTGTATGATACTCAAAGACAATTCCAAATTCCAAACTTCAGTCAACATCCCCATTATTACTATTACCGTATGAAACTTTCATTTCTTTAACTGAAAGGTGTATGTGAAAATCTCTGCCTATCAATGACACAATGCTTCATGCCATGCACCGCCTTTCAGACCAGCAGGCAAAACGAACACAGTCCCCAACCAAGGAAGCCTGTCAGCAGCAGCGGGACCAGGCACTGATCCTCCTGCTCAGCCAGCACCACTGCAGCCTCCCCCCAGCCGCTCAGGGACGCAAGGCCGGCAGTGAAGGCTCCTCTACTCCCCCTCCTGGGGAGGTCCGAAGTTCAGCCGCTGCCATTCCTCACAAAGTAAATAGCCGGCTTAGTGCTCCAGAAATGAATGACAGCCGAGCTGGATGGATTTTGCAGATGAAGGCAGGAGCTGGGAGAGGGCAGAGCTCATCCCCCAGCTGTCCGCAGAAGGCAGCCCCACTGGGACAGCCAGCCAGCCATTCATGCTCTCCCGTACTGGGGAAGTTCAGGAGGCCCCTGTCCCATGCCAAGGCACGATCCTGCCCTGCTGCAGTCCCCCCTCTCAGACTCGCTATGTCTGGAACATCCCCAGCATCCAGGCCCCCTTCTCTCCAGCTGCACCAACGTGGACGGGCCTTCCTAGCGATCAGGCAGTGCTGCAGCACTTCAGCGTCTGCAACATCATCTCCAACTTACCCACCCCAAACTGGCAGACTTCCACCGGCAGCAGTGTTACCCTCAAGTTATCCTCGAGGGCTGCGAAGTAATGCAATGGTCAGTGTAGATCGCAATGGGTATTTACTGCACCCTGCCTGAATGGCATCTGGCATTTTTAATAACACTATTAAACAAGAATTAAAAGAAACAGTTCTAAACTAGATGGATGAAGGCAGGGTTTCTGAATGCAGTTTTCACGGATTTAAAAACACAAACACCGGGAGAGGCAAAACTGTACTGAAGGAGAAACCCAAGCAGCTTGTAAAACTGATGAGAATGGAGCAAATGCTTAAGAATGCTTCTCAACACATCAATCACACGGACTCCCACCCAGCCACACCACACCACCATTCTGCCTTCCACGCACTTTCAGACAGACACCAGTCCACAGCGCATAGGATCCCAAGATCCCCGAGTTTCTGGAAAATAGATTTAGTCCTGATTTTTGTGACAGATGGAGTTGATAGTCTCAGGATGAAAAAACCGCCAGTTTTGACAGGCAGCAGATACCGATGCCCCTTGAGGTTGGAGACGACGTTGCTCTGGAATTAAGGTAGCACTGAACCGAAAGGCAATGGGTAAATGTACCACTACTTACTTCGTTACACATCGCTCGTTGTGCCTTAATACTTCTATTTTCGCGTCGACTTCCTTATAAGCAAAGCAAAGCAAAGCGAACACAGAGTGTAACAGGAAGGCAGGGCGACAGCAAGGTACTTTGCTTTCAGTGAAAAGACATTTCATCCTCTTAACTGATTTTAAACAACTTTTTACTAGTTGGCAGATCTTAATAAAGTGTCAGAGACCTCTTTCTGTCAACAGGCATCCTCGCAAGGTCAGTGTCAAACCCGCGCACAAAAACCTCAGGCGAGAAGCTGAGCTGAACGAGTTTAAAATCGCTGGGGGATGCGGTAACTGGAAGGAAATTCGCAGTACTGAAGGCAGAGCAAAGCCGTACTGACAGACTCGCAGCACAGCACTAGTAGAGTCAGCTTTGCTCTCCCCGAGTGTACCAACACGCTGAAGCCAGGAGCTCTGTTTAGACTTCAGAAAGAACAAAGTCGGTCCCCTTCTGAGCCTGATCCTCCCTACCTTTCGGGAAGCAGCTCTGCCTTCACTTGAATCAGTGGGAAGTTTGGGTTCACACATGGCTCAGGCTAGAGACCTTTCTTTCCCCTTGCTGCAAGGAGCAGGACCAGGTCAAGAGCAACATCCCTGCAAAACCAGCACGCAGATCCGCGCCGCCTGCCCTCTGCCTCCGGGGCGACGCGGCACCGTGCTGCCGGGGAGCCCCGCCGCCGCCG
>JANZLQ010000079.1:38959433-39060926 GCA_026212715.1 Elanus axillaris
GACACTTGGACTCTCAGCACCCGAGGTTGGGGGGGGGGGTGGGGCGGGGGACGGATGGGACGGGGCGAACCACAGAGTAACAAACAACAGTCAACAAACAAAAATCTCTGTCTGCCTGTAATACTTTACATAGATGTAAATTACTGCTATTCTTACTTTAATGAATAATTACATGCAAGAAGTAAATACAGCTTTGAAAGTACTACTTTAAAAGAGTGGTTGATTTTATAATGCGTTGGCATGGTAACTTGCCAGTGCCAGAAGAGAGTAAAGCAATTCAAGGACACTGCTCCTGTATGTACGTAGAATTACTAGTGCGCCACACTTTCTTCGTGAAGTGGAGGCATGTTGCTCTCACTGACACTCTTAGAAATGCTCCTAGGCGTGCAAACAAGTAAATGGTGAGAAATACATCACACAGAAGTGGCAAGCGTTTCGAACAAGGCTTCGGCAGGCAGTGGCACACGCATCAAGGGAGCTGCAACAAAACGCACGAAAGTTTGCCATTCAGCCCGCTTTCTCCCACAACGAAGAATGCAAAAGTAAACACACTGGAGGGATCAGCAATTACTAGAACTTGTAATACAGTTCTTGGGAGTTGCTTTGCATCGTGCTGAAGCCTGGTTTGCTGCCAGAGCTACTGATCTACACTCAAACGCCCTTAGATAAATAATTACACTCTTAAGCTGTGTCGAGTGCTGATACACTTGACCTTGTAAATAGAAATGTTTGCAGTAGGAATAAACTCCAGCATTGGAAAATCTTTTAAACATTAACACAAAAGAGAGAGCTCAGTCCTCTGGGGATTTGAGTTTGGACTGCGTCAAGCTAGGCACTCACAGAAAAAAAACGGGGGGGGGGGAAAGAAGTTTATTTTTCTTCTATTCATGATGTTTATTTAAAGTTTTCAGTTTAAATGCTGTAATTGGAAGGCGAGTCAGAAGTTTAAAAGCTACCACAAATAAACTTTGACTGAGGGGGCGACAGATTAGCAAGATAGTGTCTTTTTCATCTTAGCAGATCTCAAAAGAGCACAAATCCACATCTGTCTGTTGTATAAATCAACAAAATTAGAAATCCCTGCTTCTGGATTAGTTATTTCAACGACAGATTATTTCATTATTTCTTCAGGGCGTGTATTTGTCTAGGTTGCCCAGCGATAAATGCACACAGGCGCACGTGCATAAACCAACCCCAAAACAGTTGTGATAGCAAATAAGTGTATGACTATGGTGTGTGGCTATGATCTGAAGTTCGTTTTTAAAGTCATCTGAACGGTTGAGTAAGCTTATTGTTAAAACAAAGCTGGAAATGTCATTTTTTCAGGAAGAGGACAGGGTAGTTGGGTGAGATTATAAACAGAGTCAGCTTTCTTTACAAAGTGGTGAGTTCACAACTGCGTAGGGATGATCTTAAATATTTTGTCCAGTTCTTCAGGAGGTGCTTAGAAACATATTTTCAGTTTGTCAACAGTTAGTGCCCACAAGGACTATTTAACTCGTTGCTGATGAAAAATTAAGTCCCAGCTAAAAGCCTTTATTTTTCTTCAGTTAGGAGTAAAGACATTAGCACTAGAAAAGGACTGATAATTAACTGCTACAATAAACTCAAGACTTGATTTTACAGGCTCCTGTCAAAAGCATCTGCCTGGAATAAATCAACACTGAGCAGCACTAGGCAGAGAGGACTCATCTGTATGCTTCCTTCTCGATAGAAAGTGGATTGCTTTAATTTAAATAATCGTACAATAATACAGCTGAACTAATTCACTCATCTGAGCTCCTCCCCATAAGGAGATAACTCGGTGGATTTTGTCGTGTTGTCGGAGTAAGCACAATTCCAAGGAGGAATGGCTGCCTGAATTGGTATGTGTCCCTGCCTACAAAGCCTGTGCAGATGTTGGTGTCCATCAAATTCGTATTTCTTTTCCTTGATTTTGAGACAAATGGAAATTCTTAAAATGTCAAGGGATGCAGCAAGGACAGCTTTAATCGAGGAAAAGACTTCATGTTCCCTGACAGAGGGAGATTTTCCACAGGAAAGGAAGTTCTCTCATTTGTCTGGGTATTTGAAAGTGCTCCTTGCCAAGGTCCCGTCCAGCCAATCTCTTCCCCGGGGGAAAAGGAACTCTCCACCATTTCATGTAAAATAATCCAGTAGGTTCTGCTCCCTTTTTATTCCCAGTTACCAGGTTTGAATTCTTGGTGACAGTTTATTTGTCTTTGGAGGCACTTCAGTGACAAATGTTTAAGGGAGTGTGGGACAATGGTGGAGAACAAGGAGGCAGTTCATTGAACTGACAGTGACCATACAGTAAATAGAGGGAGATTCAAGCTTCACTGATCACCCAAGCAAACAGCAAAGCTTTTGTATGCAATCACAATGGACATAACATAAGGTCTCTGTTTATTTTTAACAATATACACCAATGTATACAGGCAGGCATATGTAACTTTCAAAATCGTTATGAAACGAAGCCTTACAATGATGGAAAGCAAAGCTCAGGTTTGGCCAAGCCTTTCACGGTCACATTGGAAAGCATGATGGATTTTAGTTACAATCTCATCTCTGCTCCTCCTAAGAGCTGTTAGTGTACCAGATCTCTCACTGCAGGCATGCATCTATAGTACATATCTATGGTAGGGCTGCAAAGGTAGCTGCAGAAAACTCTGCAGGTGCAGAACAAGAAATTCCATTTCAATGCAATGCAAAACCAGTACTTGGGTTTTGGGTTTTTATTTTTCTTTTGAGTACACTGGAGGAGGGTGAGGAGGACTCCAAAATAGCCAAGGTGTGTGTATAAAAAGTAGTCGGACACAAAATCATCACCAGCTGAGTCACAGAAAACACTGCTTGAGTGACATGAGTTGCATCGCGTTTTCAACGTCACTAAAACAAATCCACACCTTCAGTTGATTTTGTTCATGTCCCCAGTAATAACATCACACACTGCCACACTGGCTGTGGTAACATACCCATTGCAAAGTCCTCAGGAAAAGCAGGTAGTCTTGCAACAAAAAGCATTTTCAAATGGGAAAAGGAGTGCTTTGTGAGATTTCAAGTCTGTGATACAGATTTGTAAGCAGTAAAGTTGAAAGTTACTGTATTTTACTTGAGGCATTGGCTGTGGCAGACAGTTGAAAAGGCTCACATTGACTGTCTGAATGACATAAGTAATGCTCTATTAGCATAAATACTTTCTAAGACATCCATTTAATCAATTTCTTAAATAACAGAATGATCTACTACAAAATAGTGGACTGTATACACTATATTTTGGCACAAAGATGGTCATTCTCCCACTAGTAACCAGGGGCTCTAAATAAATGATTTCAACAATGTTTTATTAAAGGAGGACAAGAGCCCTCGAGCTGCATTAATCGGGGAGAAGTCGAGTGGCACTTTTGTTATGGAAATGTTAAACACATAATAGTTCAGGCAAACAATGTGGAGCCACTTCATTCTCTCAGCCATGCTGACACCTCTTAAAGAGGAACTGCAGGGAAGGATGTGGGAAAGATTTGCTTTCTGAGGAAGCTTTCAGCTAATATTTTGGATATTTACCTCCAAAACTCACGCAGTGCAAATGTAACTGAAGGGCATAAAAATAAAACAATAAAGAAGGATGATTTCTGCAGCTCTGCTAGTGATTGGCATTTGGTGCCCCAAATCAAAATAGTCATTGACAAAAAAAACCCTTTTTAAAGTTTTTTTCATGAATTTATTGTGAGCCAAGTGGATATTACAGTAGAAGGTGAATGTGCACAAAGAGAGATTTTGTAAATATATAGTGATGTAGCGCTAATACTATTCCTTGGACATATGTTGTGGAGGGGAAGGAGGAACATGCTGGAGTAAGGAACTGAGGTTTATCAGGATGGCTCAGAAGGTGTAGGCAACCCAGAAATACATTAATAAAGTGGTACAGAGCAAAGACGTGGCTGTGTAAAGAGAGATGCACTTTCAGAAGTGGTATTTTGAATGGGTGAGAGAAAAAACGGGTGAGGAAAGGAAGTGACCACTGTGTAGAGAAGGTTTGGAGAATGAACAAATAGTGTACTTGCTAGTAAGGAGAAAGAAGCTACAAAAAAATTATTGAGAGGTTAGCTGAAACATAGACTGAAAATAACAGAGGCGGGGAAAGGGAGGTAACTGTCTTTAGTAATGCTGGCAGGGCCAGAAGAGTAATGTGGAAGTATGATGAATATTCAGCTTCGGAGAGGACTTTTTTTCCATCTCCAGAAGCTGGAGAAGGAAGTTATCATCCCCATGTTCTTGGTGTTCATGACACTGCCCCTCCAACAGTGTGTCCAGTTTTGAGACAACTTCTCCCTCAAGTTCAAGAAGGATATTGAGAAACTGGAGGGACTAGTGGAAAGCTGCCAGGATGGCTAGAGTTTGTGACCAGTGAGGAAAAGATGAGGGAGCTGAACTTTAGTCTGGCTGAGAAAAGGCTACCAGTAATCTAATGGCAGCCTATAGCCACTGGAAGGGGACTTGTAAAGACTACAGGGCCAGACTCGTCTTGGCAGTGTTAGAAGGTATGACAAAGTGCAGCAGGCACAAACTGTGGCTGGGAGGTTCAGACTTCAACATCAGGAAAAAACTTCGCCAGGAGGAGTAGTGCAGCACTGGGACAGGTTTCCCACAGGAACTCCAGCACCTCCATCCTTAGAGGTTTTCAAGACTTGGCTAGCAAGAGCCACAGCTGACTTCATCTAGTATTGGCTGGAATACAGCTTCTAGAAGAAGGTGGGAGTAGATGACCTACAGAGGTCTCATCTAAATAACTTTCTGTAATTCAGTGATTTTAATGTTGATGTGACAATGGAAAATCCAAGATGCTCTTCAGGTAGATCTAGAGTGAGATCAAGCTCAGGAATACATATGGCATACTTCAATGGAGATGGTGGTGCAGGGAGGTTGAGGAGAAGAGGTAGCTGTTACACATGCTCACAAGGCCAGAGAGTGTGGAAAGCAGTTGGGAAGGGGTCAGTGGAAGCTTAGGAGGAGAGTGGAGACCAAAACATACAATTTAGTCCAGGACCTGGAGACAAGAGGGAGGGAATAAGTATAACACAAGGCAAATACTGAAATGAAAGGGCATAATGAGGAAAAGGAAAGTGCATTTCTGATGGTAACACTTAAGAACTGGAAAATGGGCAGTTTGATTGGAAAAGGGAAGGACAGGACTGGGAAGAGAATTTGGAGGTATCTCAAAGTACAGAAGGGACCTCTTTTTCCTTTGCAAGAGAGAAATACTTGTTTATAAACATGTCTTTGGCACTCATCACCACAGTATCTTGCTGCCTCAAAACAATAGAAAAAGAAGACTACTGAATCTTCTCCCATGTAAGTATGCCTACTTATAGACAGGGTGGACACAGTCTGTATTTTTAACATAGTACTATCTGAGAGATTACAGTACTCTGTGTAGTCACAAAACACACATCCTCTTGGAAATAAACCCAGCTTGCTAGATGTCCTCTCTTAAGACAAAAATCAAGGCACACCTGTTCATAATGTCTCATACTAAAATAATGCTATCACCTACTAATTTATGATGTGAGTGTATCTTTGGCTTGCTCTAGTTTTCATTGTTCAATAAATATATGAGGTTAGATGGTTCAAACAAATGAATGCAAGCACTACGTTTCCTGTCATCCACTGGCAATGGCACTAAGCCTTCTTCTAATTTAACCAGTGGTAGCAATTGAGGAACTTCTACTGTAAGCATGATCTTTACAGTTTTAGCTTGATGACACCTAAATCTGGAAACTTATCTTACCGGGATACTTGCCTGCCTTCTGAAATCCTATTGCATTTTGTCATAGGAGAGTGAAATCACAAAATGTTTTTTAGACTATGGGAAAGAAAGTGTCATCCGAATAATTACTCAGCAGTGACGGTCTCCATGTTATCTCTTTTCAGGAGTTATGGTATAGTTGTAAACTCATTAAAACATTTTGGATGTCATGTAAAGGTAGATTATAGCAGGAAGTAAAGCAGCAGTCCACAGAAACCTTTATGCTACCTTACTTTTCTTTTTCATGCTAGTGTATTCAGGCATGTACCATATGTTTGCAAATTAGTCTAAAAGACATGGGGAAGTCAAGTATTGACATATGTCTTGGTCTGTGCATCTCAAGGATTGAGGCCATGGAATAGAATGCAATATAGGAGTGTGTATTGCATAGAAAGGACTGAAAGAACATTTATGCCAAATATCTTGTCCAAATCTTCTCACCTTTTTATGATTAAAAGTCTTGTTTGCATAATTCTAAACCATTGACTCCCATTAGAGGTAGTCTGAATTTGCAATAGTGTAACTGATGTCAGTATTTAGCCTATGGCTTTATTTCTGTACTTGGAGTAAAAGATTACTCAGATAAATAATGGTTGGGAAGACGCAAGGTTATGCGAATTAACAGACAAACTAAATGCTTGGGTTTGGCCTGGTATGCCTTAGAGACTTGGCCAAAAAACTACTGAGTTGAGTAAAGCTGAGTGCCTGAATGTTTTGAAGAATGTATTACTATGCAAAAGCTATTGCTAGAGTGGAGAAGCCATGTTTGGAAAAGGAGCAGATAAGAAAGGTACGGAAATCTGAGAAACTGTGAAACCTTTTCCCTTTGGGGCTGTACAAACCGTGAGCAGTTTCATTTTTGGCAATATTAGGCTAAATTCTAGGACATACTGACTGCATGTAGAATCTGAATATAATACTTCCCATTATATTCAGAAATAATTCTGACTCTTTTCAGAGCTCAGTAGGAATGCTTTGGTCACAATATTGTCTGGCTTTCCCAGATCTGTGTGCAGTAAGCAAGGAAAAGAGCTGTAGCAACCAAGTGCTTCCTCTCTATTAAGAAACATCCTGTCCTGTAAGCTGTATGTACAAGCTCACTGAAGACTGCCTTTTTGATATTCATGGGGGGCAAATCTGATTCCTCAAACAGTTTGATAGGGAAATTTTACTAAATTTATGAGAACAAGTGAAAGTGTTGTGTGGTGATGCTCTCAGCCCAGATTTGAAGCCCAGCATGGTCACAGTGCTCTGCTGTGAAAATAGAGGGAGATGGTTGCATATTGGTAGCTCTGACTCATCACATATTCCTGTTTTGCAGTAGATGGATAGCTGAGGCAGAAATTATTCCTAACCCTGACACTGATTCTACACAGGTCCTACCCTCATACCAGGGTATAAAAAATGCTTTAAACTACACCTGCCTTTCAGTTTGTCTCCTGGGATGCTACACCACCTGGGCACTGCTGCTTGGAAAAGTGTTCCAGCCTTAATCCTTTTACCTTTGCTGTCCTTCTTTGTGAGAAGATTAAGACAAGGTGCAGAAAGATGGTTAAACTACCTCAGTTCTGATGGAGAATATTCTATGCTGGGGCAGTTCTAAATATCATGTCTGCTCCCAAAATGGGCAGGACCCCATCATAGACTTTGCCAGCAGGACTTCTGTTAAAAAATGGGAATAGCT
Organism: Elanus axillaris; assembly: GCA_026212715.1. Taxonomy (NCBI): domain Eukaryota; kingdom Metazoa; phylum Chordata; class Aves; order Accipitriformes; family Accipitridae; genus Elanus; species Elanus axillaris. The sequence goes on from JANZLQ010000079.1 coordinate 38,966,924, forward strand.
GTAGTAAGTCAGATATGGCCTTTTGGAATGATACAAATATGGCCTTAGCTCATTGCAGTCTATAGGAATCCTTTAACTTCCATTTGCTCGGACTATTTTTGTGATCCTTCAGTAGGCAAGCTTTATGGCAAAGTAGTTCTGCAAACAACTAGAGTTGCTTTATGTTTTGTGATGTCTGTTTTGGGAGGAGTAGTATGAAGAAGAGATAAAAATCTATTCAGAACTTTGCCTAAAATTTGGATAGAATATTGCTAAACCTTTTGTCCTCATTCCTTGGGTCTCAGTGATGGTAACAAGCTAAGTGAAATCATAATGTTATCTTGGAAATGTTTCCCTAACTATTTGTAAGTATTGCGAGTTTCAACATGTAAGTCATCAGGAGTGTGTAAATACTGACAAAATTGCAATGAATGGGCCAGGACTCTAGGTTAGAAGAAAAGTAATGAAAATGAAAATAGTATTTTCTGCAAGGTTATAACATAAATTGTTTACCTTGGGAGATAACATATAAGTATCCCTGGGCTAGCAAGACAATCTAACTTATTCTGGAGGAAAAAAAACCCACCATTATTTCAGATTCATTATACTAAACCCCTAAATCCTAAGAAGGATATATGATTTCAAAACTGATTTTATCTTTAAAACAATGGCAGTTTTATTAAAAATTGCATTTCACTTTTCTGGACGTCCTTGTATAACTCTGAGGATATACATACCATCAAAAAAAAATTTAATATCACACTGGGGTTGAGACTTTAAACATAAAAACCTTCAGGAAATTCTGGTCTAGAGGAACAATTTTTTATTTTTTTTTTTTTAATTTACTTTAAGTAACTACCTGTATTTAACAATAGCTAAATACTCATTGTGGATAAAAAGCGATAAACAGTATAATATAGCAGCCAGGCTTGCTTTTCTCCTAAGATTTCTATTCTTCCATTTGTTTCAGATTTGCTTAAGAAAAAGAATGTGAAAGACACAGTTTCAGAAACACACTGCCACTTTAAGAGGATACAACATGCCTATTAATAATTGTATTACTCCTCTATTATTGTTAAGAATAATGAAGGAATGGGAGCGTTGGCCCCCAAGCTGAATTTATCCTGAAATGTTTTCAATTAACTCTTGGCACCGGCAGGAAAGCATCAAACCTTTCCCATGCTGAAATATGGAAAATCTGCAGGGAACATCCCAGCGGGAGTGGAATTTCATTAAAACAAGCACATCATAATTCAACGACTTCTGCACCCTCTTTAAGCCTTTCTATTGATAAGGAGTCTGAGGTGATTTTTATGGATTTGCAAGAAGAAATGATTTCATAAGATCTTTTCAAAGAATTTGTTTTGGCTGAGGCTTTTGAGTTATTATCTGCTCCCTGATGAAAAAATAGTAAGACATTTGGCATAACTGTGACTACTAGATAAGAGGCAGAACTGAAGAGACTTTAAGCAAAATTTTATCCTTTAGACAACCATTTGCTGTAATCTCTATAGGAACTGACTCCACAACTGTTTTCCCAGATCTTTTAAAGAAAGTATTGCCATTAAAACCTGCACTTTTAAACAACTAATTGTGGAGACTAAAACAGGCTTGGAACACATTACACATTCAAATACAAACACAGACATTTTAATACTAAATATACCCACACATTTAGTAGTAGTAAAATATTAAACTGAGATGTGTATTGATTTAATAATATGCATATTGCTCTGCCCAGACATGGGTTTTCTTAAAATGTTTGGCTATACTACATGTAAATAAAATTAACACATATGTGGGATATAGGAAGTGTGTATTTTTAAACGCTGCTGAATGTTTAACACTTTCTTTTCCTACAAAGTGCTCTATGATTTTATCTTTATCTCCACCCCCTGCAAAATCATTTTTCCTGCCAGGATATGGCTAGGATATAAAGACATGAATTGTTGCTCTTTACAAAACACTAACATTCATGTTTATTAACCTGTAATACAATCAAGTATTTATACTAATTCCCATGAAAGACAAAGGCTGCTTTTAAACTGCATGATTGAATATCTGTGTTGGTCTTGGTTTCCCTGTTTTGAAGTGGTACTGAAGACTTACAGGAATGTCTTGTCTTTTTTCTACCCAGTGTTCAAAAACCCACCTACTTACTTGCTGCCATCAGACAGCACCACTACTCCTGAGGCAGGAAGAGCATCATGGAGAGTTAGGAGAGCAAAGTGCTGAGGCTGGCTCCGCAGAGAGACAGGTTTGTGGGAAGATGCTGAAGGAGATGGTACCTTGGGTGTGGTTGCTATTGGCTGGGGCATCTTTTTTTCCCATCCCTATCCCACTGCTCCAGAAAGGCCCCAGGCCTTGATCATTCTTCCTGCTCCTTTCTGTACTACCTTTAGTTTTATTATAATATGTTGGGAATAAGAGGAGCAAATCTGCAAATGAACTATAGGAAGAAACTTACCCCTTCTTTTGTATGGTTGCAAAGTTCAAGAATATGTGGATGGATTTGAACCTGTTGATTCAGAGAATTAATCATGACAGAGTATTTCTAGCTTGAGATATCTGAAAAGTAATGACCACAAATGGCTATTAATGCCCTAAATGCAATGTCTTGGGTGTCTCAGTTCAGTTCACGGTGGGTGAGTCTAGTTGAGGACAGAATGTAATGAATGCAAGAGGGTTAGATTTTTCATTTCTGTCAAAGCTTGTTGCATGACAGGGCAAGCCCTTTAGTCTTTTTTTCCCTTTGATTTCTTTAAAAGATGACCAACACTCTGTGACCTCTACAGAGATGGAAATTTAAATTCACTGATTTTTGTGATACTTTTAATGCCCAGTAATTGGGACAATTTACCAGGGAAAGGGTTGCATGACACATTCCCCAGTTTATATATATTTCCATTATTTTTTACCATTATAGCCTAGGCCTTCTGCTGCCTTGATAGCCTCACTGTAGTCCATTCAATGAGCATAATATAGATTAGAAAAGAAAGAGGTTTTGAGCACTACTAGTTATTAAGGACAAATTCCACTTTGATCTCCTACCTTTTGAAAAGAGTTTTTTTGCCAGTCTCATTATTAGGATTCTCACAATGCACTTACTCATAAAATGTCCAGCACTACTTGCTATCCTTTCTTTTTAGGCTGCTATCACAATCTTCATACTTAAATACAAAAACTTGCATTTTATCTTTTCTGCTCCAGGTGGTACAGCATCTTGGCATTCAGCCAAAAGATCATAGCATGCTCTGCTGCTTCTGCTTGTATTTCCCACCATAAGAAGAGATTAGAACAGTGCTGTGGCTTGCAGGATATTCCCAGAACTCATCCACTCATCATGAACTCAGTATTATTTTTAGCCTTAATAAGGTAGTGCCTTATGACATGAGATCAATGATCTGGGTCCTGTTCAGTGAGACAGGTATTGAAAAGTCATTTCTTACCAAGCCAGAAATACCTTTTGGACAAAATTCCTCAGGTCTAGAACAACTGATATCGCCTACTGATGACATATGTATGATGACATAAAGCTTTATGAAATTATGACATTTGTTTTTACAGGTTATTGTCAAAAAACGTTTCCAAATGGTGACTGAAACATCAGTTAACACTGTCATGAGAGACAATAGTGTTTAATAATATTAAGGTAGTAACTAATTGGAGTTTAATTCTCCAGAAAAGTCAGGTATTCAGTTTCTATTGACACCAATTGCCTTTTAAAATCTCAGCCACAGATCTCAGAGTGGCTTATGAATTATGATTTTATCCAAGATCCTTTACTACTCTGCCCTGCCTTCCCCCAGAGACACTAGAAACATGAAGGGAAAATCCTCTTTTTTATTGTTTTAAATGGATTTTTATTCTTGACCCCTTAGGAGTATAATGCAGTATTAGACTGGGGGACAGCCACAATGTGTCCTGTCTGGATATCTTCTGTTTAAAGACAGTTTGAATGAGAGTGATTATGAAACTGTCTCTGTGATGGCAAGAGTATGGTCAAACCATGATATCCTCAAAGATCTCTAACACAAGTGGGAGTACAAAAAAAAAAAAAAAAAAAAAAAAAGTAAATTATCTAAAGTGATTGCAGCATAGAACAGCACAGAAATGCAGGACTAACATCAGAAAGCCAACATATACGCTGAGAAATAAATAAAGCCTACAAAGAAATAATTCTGTAGGTGCATAAGGCATACAAGAAGACAAAAAATGGCCTTGACGCACTGCTTTTGAGCATGTGATGGTGAGAATGCCAGAACGCTTAATTCCATTTATAGTTTCCTCAACTACAGACTGTCCCCTAAAAAGTTCACTTACAGTGTTACTTTAATGTATCAGTAATAAAGGGCAAGAACTCAAGTCAGAATAGGGAAATACAGCTTGATACAGTCGTTAAATCAATTAGATATTTATATGTCTATAGGAGATCGATCCTATAGTACTTAACCAGTTGGATTAAGCAATTTCAGACAGAACCTTTAGCCATCATTTCCAAGAATTCATAAAGAGTAGATGAAACTTTAGAAACCAAACCAAGGCAAACTCTTTGTGAAAATGGGTAGAGGAAAGGAAAGCCAACCAGTGAGGAGTAGTAATAAGAATTTTCAACAATATAAAAGGCTGTTTCAAGGAAGAAGGGAATAAATTACTTCTTATGATTAAAGTTGGACATGTACCTACTCAGGACTAGATTTTCCTTCACTGACAATTTTTAAGAACATCCGACAGGATGTAGGTGATCTGGACTAGTGTTGTGAGTTAATTCTGGTAGGTGCTGAGCCCCACACAGCCCCTTGCTCTCTCCCCACCAGGGGATGGGGAATAGAATTGGAAGGGCAAAAATGAGAAAACTCATGGTTTGAGATAAGGACAGTTTACAGTTTAATAGGTAAAGCAAAGCAAAATAAGGAATTAGTTCCCTACTTCCCATCAGCAGGCAGGTGTTCAGCCATCTCCAAGACAGCAGGCCTTCGTCATGCATAACATTTACTTGGGAAGACAAACACCATAACCACAAATGTCAATCGCTTTCTCCTCCTTTCATTCAGTTTTTACTGCTGAACATGACATCATATGGCGTGGGATATCCCTCTGGTCAGTTGGGGTCAGCTGTCCCAGCTGTGTCCCCTCCCAACCTCTTGTGCATGCCCAGCCTGTTCACTGGGGGAACAGTGTGAGAAACAGAGAAGGCCTTGACACTGTACACACTGTTCAGCAATAGCCAAAAGAGTGTGTTGTCAACATTGCACAAAGCACAGCACCATACGTGCAGCTACGTGGAAAATTAACTCCATCACAGCCAAAACCAGTAAAACCAGGCATAGAGGACATGACTGGATAATTCAGAGGCACTCTGGAAAACTCAAGACATGGCTATAGTAGGTGTTTAGATAAGAAAAAAACAGTTGAAAGACAGAACTGTAAAACTTAAATAGTTTATTAACACCACAGCGTATTTCTCCATCCTTTTGCATATTACCTTGCACAGGTTCTGTTATGCTGAATTCTGTTTACAGAAGTAAAAAATGCACTACGACTTTTTGTATGCTGTTCTTCCTTTTTCTTTTAAGGTAAAATTTAATAGTTGGTATATTGAAAACACAAGTCTGGATCTCAGTCATTTCAAGAAATATCCCTAAATTGTCCAAAATTTTCTGAAGAATACAGGCTGAGTGGCATCCCTTGTGTGCAATTTTCCATCTTTATCTTAGAGAGAATTTTGCAGAAGACATCCTTTTTTTTTCCTTTTCTTCTTGTATATATTTATACATGTTCAGGGACTCATATATATATTATATGCTCTGTGTTTATGTTAGCAAGGAAAGGTCAAAGTGAATCTGCAGTTAGAAAGGAAGGTGCTGCGGTTTCTAATGGACTGATATATGCAGTGCATGGTTATACAGGCTGGCACTGGTCTTTCAGAAAGATCTGTTGCTTGGAAAGTTGATGATCTTTCAGTAGATGACCCCAAAGTGTCATCAGTGAAGAGCTGTTGATGTTTTTCATTCTCATACATAGTGAGCTTTTTGGGGTATTCATGATAAGTTTTTACAGTCGTTCATTATAAACCTACATAAAATTTTGTCATGCCTCAGAAAGAGACCTTGTAATCCATTCTTTATACTACATGATGCTTTTGTGTAAGTTAAACAGAAAATATCTGCTAGAAGAGGGAATCTGAGGATTTTTTCACTTTCCCATGTAACCAAAAATGGGCATATTTTCTTCTATATAAAAGTTATGGTCTTGCATCGTTTGAAAACAGTAGTCAATTTCAGTAGGTGTTGAATAGGACACACAGCTAATATATCCCACATATACAGTATATAACAATTAAAAAAGAGGCAGCACTGATTGTCTTGTTTGCCTTTACTGTAACCTTTCGTGGTTGGCCCTTTATATATATACAGCATGTTTTCATTCTGAGTACCTGCCTTTTAAGGGGTTATATGTACAATTTCTTTGTGTGTACTTTCTTATAAATGTATAACTTAATTTATTAACCCTTCCTCTAAGTTTGTGCTTTTATCTGCATGTGAAATTACACCTGGAGCCACAGATTATTACTTGCTTTTACAGAGAACTTGATTTGTGTTCCATTTCAAAAATGCTTGAACAAGTTGCAAGGCTTCATCACAAAGACTGTGAATGCCTGAAAGCATTATAGCATACTTCCCTCAGAAAGTCTTTGTGAAATAGATATGCTACTATTATTCCCAGTTTGCAGATTAGGAACTGAGGCTGTGCAAGAGGGAAGGTGATTTGTTCAAAATCATGTGGGATCTGCCCTTCCATGGGATAGGTGAATGAACTGCTCTCAAGTCTTCGGGGTCCTCAAACACTAGGTAGTGACAAGGACAACAAAATGATAGTAGTAATTACCTTATAATACACAATTTTTGTAGCTGTTATTATTTTAGCTTCACCTGTGTTAAGACAAAGTCTTCTATTATTGTCACTGAGGGGCTGTGTTAAAATCAGGCAGCACAGGAGCCACTTATCATTAGTTGACAAAAGTAATTTACTGTAAGGTTATTCTCACTGGAATTGGTATTATTTTAGAAATGCGATATTTTTATATTTCCTCAAGTATAACTTTCTTCTTTACACAGGCATTAGTGCAGTTAGCACACATTCATATCGACCACAGCCATTCCCTCAGATCTAGACTTCAGGAAGTTCAAATCCAAATAGTTTTCAAATCCAAGCTGCCACTTTGATTTCATCACATCAAACCCTTGTTGAGATCAAACCTTTGAAATGAGAAAAGATTTTTAATCCAGTTACCCCAGATGGGGTACAACTCTCCAGGTCCTGAGAGCTACAGGATTAGGAATTCTCAAACTCCCCTCACCCACCCATGCACACACATGCAGGCACAAACAAACTGCCCAACTTCACATGCTTTGCTCACAAACAGTATGCCAGACAAGCCGGTGCCTAAAGAACTGGGAAACGCCTTTCTCCCTTCCCTGTATGAGGAACATATGCATCCCCAGCACAATCAGCTCTGTCCTTATTTTGCTGGTCTAATTTTTCTTATTCAGTCAAATGATTTTGAGAACTGGGTGAAATTCATAGTAACTGTAAATGATACAAGTCGCTGCCTACCTGTGACATCATTTGCAAATGGATGGAGTGAGCTTTCTGTTTCAAAATATCTTTGCTTCACTTTCATGATACAATGCTTAGTCTTGGATTCAGTCTTAGACAACTTTTTCCTTAAGATAAATGTTGGAAGACGGTAGACTATTTGCTGTGCATGAAAGCTGAAATTAACAATTCCATTATCCTGTTTCTAATTTTCAGAATCAGAAATTGCCTGTTATGCTCTCAGATTCAGATTACATTGTAGGGTAATTTGCGGAGATAAAAATTACATTTTACAGCATGAAGCTGGATAATCCATTCTTACAATGATAAGAATTCACATGCATGGGTGGTGTTTAGTAATATATATTCTTGTAATTTTGGTGACATTATACTCAAACTATATCCCGAAAGTATGTATGTACTGCTACTAAATGGGTTGGTATGTTACTCTGTGACCCATGAAATGGGATCAAGAAATTAGTCATGAGCAGAAGGGCAGAATATTATGGGTAAAAGCATCAGTGAGAAAACATAAAGCCATGTTTAGTTTGTGGCAATTACAGCTGGCATTTCTCCAAGGTATCAAGTGTGTCTGTGTAACTGTGTGCCTCTGTGTATGCATGTATGTATTTATACACACAGGCACACAGGATTTATACATCATCACTTTTAAATTTATTTTTTATTATTTTGATACCAGTTGTCTTGGTCTTTCTAGGATGAGCAGCCAAAGGAAGTGGCTGTTTATATTCTCACAGATGTTAGGTAACTTAATATACTTCCCATTTCATAAACAGCAGCATAAGGAGAGAGGAATAGAGAAAATTAAGCAATAAACAAAGTAGAAAAAAAATGTGTCAGTTACTTTTCTAAGGGAATAATAATGAAGGAAATAAATGCCTTTGAAATGACAAAGAAATAAAGCAATATCCATAAACCTCAGGTTTATGTGACTTCTTTTTTTTTCCCCCCCCGAATGAAAGCAAAACAGTTAAGCTTTCGTCACAATGAGCAGCAGCCCAGAAGTAGACAGACAGCCTCCTCTGTGTGGGGAAGATTTATAGGGACCCCTCCCGGGCCCTTTGCAAGTCCAATTCATGGGCTTCCCTGACCAAGGCTCAGAGCTGTCGCTCCTAAAAGGGAAGAAGGGAAGGCTTGTCTTTTTCTTTCTTTCTTTTTTTTTTTTTAAAAATCACCATTTGTTATTAGAACACAGGCTTCCAAATGACGAAGGAGAGAAAGGGTTGAGGGAAAGTTATTTCTCCCCTCTCCCTTGTGTGGTCCAGTGTATTCAAAGCAGGGGCCTGTCTAGTTTTACTGAGAAGGAGGAATGAGCTGATTTAACATGGATTGCAGCACAGCTGAGAGAGGGGGAGAGCAACTTCCAATCAAAGTGTGAGCTGTTTTGGTGTCCATGTGTGTGGATGTACAAGCAAGAGAAGTGGCCAGTCTCTAGGCACCTTCTTTCTAAGAGCCCAAGGGCAGATAATTGATGTGACAGACAATTCTCCTTAACCCCCTGCCAACAAAACAGCTCTTGGGCAGCTCACAGCTCTCCTCACTCAGTATAGGCCTGAACCTATCACAAAAAACATGGGAAAGATTTACTTGTTGTGAATAGCAACAACACAAATAGGAATAACAACCAGCTCTCCCCCCACACTGATGTGTATTAAGAAACTGAGGTATGCAAGAAAAAAAGTGCAATGGTAAAGCTATGGGATGAGTTGGTCCCAAATGTCATTGTCTCTGCTACTACCCAAGCAGAATTATTGTAGTGCTGTGAAAGTTGCTCTTATTTAATGCCCATACATCACCTATGTAGGAGATAAATTGCAAACCCCTTATTCTGCCCCTATCTCCATCTAATCATATAGATTCAATTCTCAAATAATTTGTGCCAAGTACAAATGGAAAGTACACAAGGAGGCACAAGGCTGCTAAAACTTCTTACTCAATGTTTCCTGATGCACAGTCCTTTGGCTCAAAGTCCCCTCTTCTCAGGATCTCATGTCACACCTGTGAAAAGTGTTGCAAGCAACCACTCAAGAATAATGGCAAAAATTTCATTCTGTCCCAGGTCTGGACATTTTTTGGTGGACTGGTAAAGTTTTGCATGTTGGCAAATGTCCTTAATGTTTTGTATGCTTGAGTTTTATGCCCATGGTTTTGGGAATACAAGGCTACATACAGATTATTTCATCTTGTAATGTTTAGACTATTATTACAATAATTTAAAAAATCCTTGCTTCTAGCATATTGGGTGACATGCTGGTTGTACCTAAGAACAACTGAGGAAGGCATGGAATGATCGCCGAGTCCTACTAGCAAATTAATTCCAATGTAGAATACTTTAATATATAACTAAGTATTCATAAACCAGAAGTGGCTGAATATGCAGGTAGTCAGACTTCATCCTCTACTATCAATACACACAGAAACAGCAGAACAAATAAAAAGCTTAATCAGAGTATCCCTGCATTAGTGAGCCCTGGCACAAATAATCCCATTGAAATCATTGTCCTGGGTTAGAATAGAAGGCTAACTGCAAAGTGTGTAAGTCTAAAGCCAGAAACTTTTGGATAAGTTACTGCATATGGTGTAATGCAAGCACTTCAGGGGGACAACACTGTATATATGTAAAGTATATCTATATATATCCATTAAAGACAGGTTCAGACTGGAAAAGATAAACTAGCCAACGTATTGGCTTAGTATCAGAATGAGTATTTCTTCTTGAAGTCTTAATTAACTTACTGATTTTCCAAAACAAAGATTTACCAAGCGGCTCTGACTTGATTGAAGAGGCATAGGGGTTATCTCCTGTCATAAGTCAGTATCTTGGGGTCTTAGAAATATTGTGCAGAACAGTAATTTTCAACTGGTGGCCCCATGTGTTTTGTGGTTGTGGGCATCTCTCCAGAGGTCCCTTAAAGAAATCAGACCATCAAGACCCAGACCAATGTGTTTAAATTACTATCCAGAGATTGAAGCTTTTAAGGTCATAAAAACGAAGAGCAGATTGGGTATGATTGACCCAGAATATCAGTAGATAGGTTTGCCAATTCTTTCCATTTTGCTTCCTCATCTCTTCCGTCCATTCGCACATCCCCGCTCTGCCAGGCTAAATACTAATGTGATTAATTTCTCATGCTGCAATAAGTTCTTTGCTCTTTCCTTCTTTGCAGAGTGAAGATAGGGAGCTAGAAGAAGGGGAGGGGGGGTGGTGCGCCAGCTTGTATTGCTATTGTTTTCAATGCAAGAAGCTGCGTTTGTGCATAGGCGTGCTTGCGCGCGCACATGTGCGCCAACGCATGAGGCCCTGGCCTGTGGGAAAAAGGCACCTCCGGCAACGAGAGCGCAGGCCTCCTGCAACAGTACTTAGCAGCACTGGGGGGCTGGCTGGTGGTGCATGAGCCACAGAGTCGAGGGGTGGGCAGCGCAGGACCCGGTGGGGTGCAGAGGAGAGGGATGTAGCATGGAGGGCGTCCAGCGGCGGGAAGGCAGAGTAGGTGCTTGCATGTGAGTGAGCAGGGAGGGCTGCCTCTGCCACCGGGCCTGGGGAGAGGAGGAGGAACAAAAGCCTCCATTTTGACGGCTCTTCTTCACCCATCAGCTCCATTTACTCAGTCTCAATAGCTGGGGCTCAACAGCAGCCCTGGCAGCAGCTCCCGCCGGGCTCCCACCTCCTCCTCGGATGCGCACTTCCCAGCAGAAAGGAGAATGAAGAAGGGGACAGGGAGAGAGAAAGAAAGAGGGAGAGTGAAGGGGGGAGGGTAGGGAAAGAAAAGGGAAAAAAACCTTGCTGACACGGGGCATAACTTAATTTTCACGGTGCCGGGACAGCTGTATCGTGTAATCTGCCATGGCATGCCATTAAAACTTCAATGCCTTTACTGACCCAGAAGGGAAACTCAGACCGTGGAGAGCCTTTTGAAAAGAAGTGGTGATCTTTCACGATTTATGAGCTTGTCTTAAAGAAACAGACTCCACTCACTTTAAATTAATCACCCTTTTCAGGGTACATTGAAATCTGGGGTCTCTCAGCTGAAGACTGTGGAGACCTGGTACCTAATGAATGCCTGCCCTGTCTTTATTATTATTTTTATTTCATTTTATTTTTCTGCTCACCAAAATGGGTTGGTTTTCAGGGGAACTGTATCTTGCAAATTGAGGTGCAAAATCCAATTACACCAATTCAGTGAAAGTCTGAATGGGGTAGCTGTGGCACTTACACATTCTTGTCCTCACATACATTGTGCAAAGGGGAAAAGAACCTGAGAAATATGAGGAGTTAAGGACTCAAACACTAATGAAATGTGAGACATCCTCTATGATTCACCAGCTAAAAGTAAAATAGCAGTGAGTCCCCCTGCTTCCATTCTTCACACGGTCCAGGGAACAAAGAGCTGTAAACTCATACCAATAAAAGTTAAACAATTTTGAAATCATAAAAAAAGCCCTGTGTGCTACAAGAAAGTGTAGATAAAACATTTCCTTACTATGTTCCCAGAAAAACTGGTATGATTTACAAGAAGAATGCCTGGGTTTTGGATTCACAGAAGATGTAAATCAGCATCCTTCCATTGTCTGCCATTAGTATAATATCTGATTTACTCCAGCTGTTTGTCTGGACTCCTCTCTCAAGCACTTGCTTTCCTTGGCCAGCAGCATTTTTTAATTGGGATGTTTTTAATGCAAAGATAATAAGTGACCCAGCAGTATGAGGATTCAAAGCAATGTAGTAGTGATTTTCACATCCGTAAAACTTTCCATATCAAGCAGCAGCAACACACTTTTTGTTCCTTTGGTGAACTAATTATGGAGTAACTTAAACCAAAGCAAAACCTTCACGAACTCACAGGCAGTGATGGAAATAAAGTAATAGATGGAAATAAGATCTGAGATCAGAGTGAAACTTGTATATGGAACCTGAACATCTGAATTAATTAAACAACCGCCTGCCTTAGAAAACTGGACCCATGAATCCCCTAATGCACTTAAGTGCCATTCACTCTACTTTTGTTAGAAGTCTGACTTCTGACAATCTTTTGAATTGTTACATTTGATAAATACCAGAAGTGATTATTCAAAGCAAAATTTGCTCCTTTTATCTGTACCTTTTAGGGTTTAGAAGTTTTGCCTGTTTCTCTGGACTCCGTTTCAGCCAGAGGTAGGACATGTCATCTCCTTTACATATCTAACTGTTCTTCAGACACAGCTCTAAAGAACTGTGCATGGGTCTGCATATTATCTATACATACCCAGATGTGCATGTCCATATTTTTATGAGATAGGGCACTGTCCAGAACCCTAGTTTATATAAGGCAGGTTTGTTTGCTTGCCTTATCTGTCTCCTTATGTATATATTGGCACGATCCCCAGTGGCTCGGATATGCATTTCTACTAGTTCAGGTGTTCTTTTTTTTAAGTTTTCAGAATGCCAGCTGCTGCTGGTGCAGTTTCTGAGGCAGTTGTACTACATATGGAATAGAAGCTGGCGCCACATCTCTGTTTTGTAGATGGTCTATTATTTTTGAACTATTTTCCATCAGCTTGTTAGACTCAGAATAATGGCACTTGACAGTAACATTTCTAAACTTATATATTTCATTACAAGCAGTTTACATTCTTATTTGCTGGACTGTGGCCCACTGTGAGATATTATAATGGCAGATCCATCAATTCTAGGAAAAAAAACGGTATGTGGGTTTACTTACTATAAAACATTTTGGTAAGTCTATCTCAGGGAAGTAAGCTTAACTGTGCTGGTTTTCCCATCAACAGAAAAAAAGGTGCCTATTTTTCTGCAGAGTGCTCAATTTTTAAAGTCTCTCCAGACCTTTTTGTTTGATGGTTTGTACTTCTCATGCACATAGAGCTTTATAACATCACAACATTCTTCATCTGAGGCCTGTAGAAAACAATTTGAATTACTTGATTTTTGGATCCCTACATTATTGTTGGCATTTGTAGTTTTTAAAAAACCTCAGGCTACTCCAGACCCACTGTAGGGATGCATTTAAATAAAACAGCACTTACTATGGCCTCCCAAATGCTAGTAACTGGAGGAGAGAAGATGGTCTCTGGCTATGCCTTGTCAATCTCTTCAACAAGGTCTAGTCCTGCAGTCAGTCCAGCAGTGACATTATGCTTTTCATCTGAGTGTAGACATAGGCACAATGTAATTCTGAACTGTTACTGTGCTTGACCATGTATTTCTATCAAGATACGGATATGCATCTTTTCCCATTCACTGCAATAGAAATGAAGATCTGGCCAATAAATGCAGATAACCATCCATTAACAGCCATTAAATCCAGTTAAGGCCCTGCTGGTTTTTTATCCACCAAAGCTGGGAGAACATGGATGTCTTCAGGCAGTACTGTACTAATTCATGTCTAACCAGCTGTGTGAAAAGTTTTCAGAGTTTTTCAGTATTTTGGAGACCTAAACTCTATTAGGTGGAAAGTGAATGAGTTTATGCAGTTAATTACAGCTGTATCTTTGGAACATGGCACAAGAGTCTACTCTATGTCTTCTGATGCCTTCATTTGTTTATCCACCCAGGCCTGAGCTGCCAATTTTCAGTGGTGCTGCACTGCTGGCGACCAGGCACTGCAGTGGTAAGGGGGCAACCTTACTGGCTCTTCAAATGGCAGGGTTAGCTAGCTAATGTTATGGTCAGGCCTGTTGTAGAGTGCATGAGGACACTGCACTCATCATTTTGCCTTATGGCATTTCATTTTTTTCAGGAGGACTACCCAGCTACAAAAAATGTGCTCTTTTATAGCAAAGTCATAACTAGCATACATCGGCCTGATAGTACTTTAGATAGTGCATGAAGCAGAGTTCTCCTTGGGTTATACATAATAAACATACTTAGGAAATGAAACCTTTAGTTCCTTGAACCTCTTGGTGAATTGGCAAAGAGTAGCTTATCTTTGTGGAAATAATGGCCCAGTGCTACATCCAACAAGTTTTCTGCAGTTCTCTCTCAAGCAGTATCTGCAAGATTAGTGACATACTGTGTTACAGGAATGGGTATGAAATAAGGTGAGAGGTTGAAAGATGCTTTTTACAGAGTGCTGAGGTCATAAAATGTGCTTGTCTAGGTGAGATATTATTCCAGTTTTTGACTGTCTTACAGAAGCAATCAAACACAGCACAGAGAGGAGTGTGGAAGGTGCCAGCAGCTTGCATCCTAAATAAAGTGAGAAGTTCGAGTAGCAGAACAGTTGTTTCATTTCATGTGTGTAGGGAAGTTATATGCAGTTACTTTTCTATTTTAATGCTTTATAAATAGAATATATGTAGAGTAAGACTCTAGCTAAAATTAAGGTCTAACGCTTAAATTATTCTTCCTCAGTACCATTGTAGTAAAATCAGCTAGATTCTTTTATTTTTGGGTAGCTTTTTTCACCTGAAGATGCAGGAAATGAAAGCCATTACATTAGAAATACATCTTTACAGGATTGAAAACTGTATAAATTCTGGAAAGACAAGTAAAGTATCAGAGTTAAAATCACCTGGGTAGAGAAATCTATTCTGGTACTTTAGCTGTCATCATCACAGGCCATACACTGCTGGCACTGTCGATGCAGGGCACAGGCTCTGAAGAAAGTGGCCCAGTCTAGAAAGTTTTATATAGGCAAGAAGTCCAATAAAATCCTAAAGTGCTAAGAAATTTCCAAAATTACTCTCACGCCATAGCTAATAAATTCTGTTAAAAAAGAAAGGTTATATCTGAAAAATTTGCAAGGATTACAGATACACATGCCAAGGAAGCACTCTGACCATGGAGCAGCCATTTGGTATATCATAATTTTTAAATATTTTTTATACCATGAAACAAAGAACAATTTATGTCACAGAGGAACTGGTATTTGGGAATCTGAGTTACAGTGTGGTGTGATAACTTAAGCACTGTGTTACTAAATAATTTGAAAATGTAATAGGATTACTCTCACACAACTTTTGAATAGTTAAGTGGTGTTTCTACTCACCTGAAAATTCTCTACATTTAAAGCACAATATATATTTAAAGCATTAGACTAGATATTTTTTAAAATTATATCTAACTAAAGTTATGTTATTGATGTATTTTCTGCAGAGATTAATTAAAGATGCTCTAGTGTGTTTGAAATTAAACATGCTAAATGTTAAAAAAAAATCAAGACATTTGGCATTAATAAGCTTCAGTCAGACAGCATGCAACAATATCTAAAATAGATGCAGCAGTTTAGGTATTCTCCTAGGTTGCAGAAAGAAATTGTGGAGGCTGCCTGAAAAATTATCCTGGTGTTTAATGGTAAAAGCACCATCCTTCCCAGTAGGCTTCTGACAGATAGGAGAATATGTTTTTTTGAAAGGCCTCTTGATTGAGCTGGAGGAAGCTCTGAGATTATGCTGGTGAGAGAAAGAAGATTGCAGGTATAGGGGAGATTTTTAAGAGAATAAGCATCCTTCTACAGCTCAGATTGTCCAAAGAAGTCTTCCAGACTCCTTGGTGTTCTTCCAGGGCTAGTCAGAAGCAGCTCCTTGGAAGTGTTTTTGAATGCAGAAGGCGCCTGGTGAGTTCTGCTTCTTCAGTCAGTCTGCAGTCTTAGTGAAGGTTCGTTTGTCTAAGAAGACTCTCAAAGCAGGCAGAATCAGTTTTTGTGATTATAGATTGATTTTCCTGTCTGTGAACCTTTCACCTTTCACTTCTGGATAGAAATTCTGCACTAAGTTCTAGTCGGTATGTTAAGCCTGAGGAAACTGAATTTCCTGTGAAGTATTGTACTCCATTGGATGGTTTCATTTTCAAGGCCCAGACTTCTTTGGAGGGTTAGTGAAGCCAGACTACAGCTCTAAGAAGAAAAATATTCACATACTTGGAAGTAAAACTGTACTAGGTCCAAGCCTTCAGGTTGTTTAGACCTGTGCCGGTTAAATATCCATTCATTATAATAAAGACTTCCTTCTTTGTATGACATTTCATTTTCTTCCTGGTTTGCCTTGTCTTACTGCAGTTCCCTGCCCTGAGCAAGCATCCTGCCTTCCAATAAAAAGTAGTTAAATGACCCTAGCCCATTGTTTCACATGAAGCTCATGTTTTTTGGAGCATGGAACTATGTGGTACATAGGGTTATGTGCAGAGAGTAAGCCAGTTATGCAAAGGATGCTGCTGCATTCACAGCAGAAGCTGAGAGATGTCAGAAGGGAACTTGTGGGAGGAGAAAGAACTGCCCACAAGCAGCTGATGGGAAGACAGGAGAACCTTGCTACATCTTCGGCCATCTTAGACTAGAAGGCTGGATGGCCACAGGACAGGTGTCATTGTGTGTTTCTCATGTTCTCTGTACATCTCTTTGGACAGCAGAGGTGAAATTAATCTCACCAAAGATAAATGTCTCAGACATTTAATCTAAGAGATATATAAGTCTTTCTAGTCAATAGAAAGGTACAGCCATATTGGGAAGAAGTCTCATTCCACTGTCAGGAACATACCTAAGATAAGGGTTATGAAGAGCCCTTAAGAAATGTCAGTTTCTCTATTGAATATGTGAAATCAGGTGAGATGAATCTCATGCCAAGAGATGTGCTGGCAGGAGTGAGGAGCAGTCAGAGCACCAGCAAGAGTCAGTAGAATCAAGGACCATTTAAGACTGCTGAAATATCAGACTGGGCCAACAACTTCAGAGTAACAGAAAATAAGTGGACATCACCATGTTTTAGCTCTTGTCAGTGCATAAATTCCCAAAGGCTAAAATTGGAATATTGATAAATCTCAGTGTCAGGAGGAAGTTTGAAAGGTAACTCCATTAATATTTGAATTTCATTCAAGGTGCAAAGCAATTTTAACTACTATGCTTTAGTCACTGGAGATGTAAGAAAGTAGACTTAAGATGACATAGCCAGCAATCCCGCAAGGAAATCTTTCATATGTAATCATATACTGTTCCTTACTTGTCCACTGAGATCAGGAAGAATTGAGCATGTTGAAAACCACAGAATGAATGTAAATCATACTTTTCTAAACTTGTAGAATCTAAAGGACCAAAGAGAATGAGCATATATAATTTGTTCAGACTTTCTGCAGCTAACTGTTATCTAAACAATATGTTAAAACAATCAGAAATGCTGATTTTCTGGTCTATAATAGGGGTGGAAAAGGGTATATTAAAAATATTTTTATGGGATTGTGTGCATCAATCACATAATCTGAACATCTGTATTGTATTCAGATTTGATCATTCCATTTCAAGAAGAGAAAATCTAACATAGAATAGTTCTTTATGTAAGGATATGGCAGGATTTCAAGCAACAAGATGTTAAAATAGGCGATCCTCTTTGGTTCTGCAGTTCTTAGTGTTTCTAATGAACACCTTTGAGTGTACTATTAGAAACAACTGGGAACAGCTATCAGCCTTATAGCAATACTAAAGCTGAATTTATTCCTTCTGTTTTTAAACCTACTTTTTAACATTCTTTCTGAAGGACTTTTATTTTTCCCTTACTTTTCTGAGTATTTAATTTTGTGTCCACTTTTTATGATGCCTTCAATCCTCCTTGCCTTCCTTTACCCCCTGCTCCCCACCTCCCCTCCCCAAAGTATGCTATTTATTTTGGAAGTTGTCCTAATAACTTTAAGGATTAGAAAAGCAAAAGGGGAAGTGCATGATTTAAAGAAGTGTACAAATACAACCCTTCAGAGGGGAGAGCAGCACATAGACAAGGATGGAGAAAAACAGTAACTGCACAAACATACCCAGAACACTAGACCACTTAGCAGAACTGATGTGGAGATTTGTCATTATTCTTTGCAGATATCCTGCAATTGTTTGAAAAAAACCTTCATACCGAACAGGTGTGCACCAGTCTAGACCCCTGAACATGAGGTATTCCCCGGCTGAAAGGAATGATTTATTTTGTTAATATTGTATCTATACGGCCTCTTGAAAAAACATCAGGTGCTACTTAAGTATTACATTCAAATAATAAAATAAATACTTGAAGCATCAAATATTTAACCCTCTCTTTCCCTGAGAAACACACAAATACAGTACTGTTCTAATAAATCCTTAATTTTACAGATTTCCTGCTGAAGTTTCTGACTAACGGTAAGTTATTTGTTCAGAAAGATTTTATGGTGCTCATAAAAACTCAATTACAGTTTTAAAATAACTTGTAGTTTTTCTGTAACATGATGCTGCCATCTCAGTTCCCAGAGGGTATATTAAATTCAAGTAGCAATAACAAATCATTTAAGCAATAAATAAATAACCTGAGACTGAGTTGTTAAGAGTTAATAGTCTCCCATACACTCAATAGAGACTGAGGCTCCACTCTATTAAAGTGACCCCCGGGGCCATGGGCCAAATTGCACCCAGTTGTTTTGTGGAAGGTATTCATCCCTCACACATTCATTTCCTTCTTTATGTTGTCTCTTTTCATCAGTGAAGGCACTCTGCAGTCCCTGAGTCCAGAGAACAATTACGGTACAGTCTCAGAGAAAAGAAAGAAAACTGGGGTCATAAATATGTTAAATGGGTACGTGGGTTTAAGTGGCTTTGTAAACTAAACACGAGGGAAACCACAGACTAATTAATGAATATGAAGCAGCATGATAGGAATGTTTCAGGGGGAAATTCGCATTACCCCCCCCAAAGTTAAAAAAAAGATTTTTTTTCTTCCCTTTTAAAAATTTATTCCAGCAGGACAGTCATGACACAACACATCCTTATGTTTTACTGAAATGGTACTCAAGTAGGAACTGGTTGCAGAGATAACTGAACTGATAGTTCATTCTCAACATCTTATTGGAAACTGAATTCTTTCCTCCACAAAGATCAGACATTTATCATGATAGTGAAGCTATGCAAAACTGCAGGAAGATTTAGGACTCCAGCCAAGATCACTGTTTAGCTTTACATTGTGTGTCAATTCCTGACCTGACTTACACTCACCACTAAAATAAACATGGATTCATTGAGTGTCAGTGGTGTCAGGATTTGGCCCTATAATAATAAGATTATGGGCCCAGAACAGTAGTCTTTATTCAGTCCTAGCAGTGGGACAATTTTTGCTCTCAGGGTCTTCTCCTGTCCTCCTGTGGGAAAACTGGCAGGAGGCAGAAGAGGGGGGAAGGATCTGTGGGCTTTCCCTTACATATAAAGCTCTTCCCTATATTTATATTAGTCTAAATTCTGGGGAATTTTGTTCCCAAGATCTACTACAGGCTTCTGCTGCCAGCATCCAGTGCTGCCTCCGTATCCATAGCTTGCTTCAAAATAGTAGTTGATTTCCATGGGAAGTTCTCCAGGTCTCACTTTTGGGAAAAAAACACGTTAGAAAACAAAGCTATTAGTTTTATCTGAAACCAAACCAAACTCTATGTGGGGAAAGACCAAAATATTGGGGAAGTATTTTTCCCACCAAAAATTCTGTAGAAAATTGATATTTCTGCACAGATTTTTTTTTGTAGCCAACAGTGTTCCCATAGTCAATCCAATCCAGGGTAGAACCTTGCTCTGAAGGTCCATGTTGTCTTGGCCTTTCCCAGAGCCCCCTCAGGACACTGCTCACTTGTCATGAGATTGATGCTGCCTCTTTGCCTAGTGGCTGTGCCAAATCCTGGGTTACCTTAGTGAAGTCCAAAGAGGAAACAGGATCCATGGGGACAGCAGCTGCTTCTGCAGCAGTGGGTCAGGCAAGCCCCATGCTCTGTTGCCACAAGAGGTGAGATGAAGCAGAGACGAGTTCCTGTTCCTGTTGCTGTTTGTAACTCCTTTGCAGTTTCCCCTGGTGTTTCTGTAAAACATGAGATGCCTCCTCTCTCAGTGGTCAGGTGCTTCTTGGAGGACAGGAACTGCTTCCTCTGAAGGGAGATGGAGGAGCAGAAGCTAACCAGCTTCTCCACACTACCGTCAGGTAGACAGGGCAGAGGAGCACCAGTGGGGTGCCTCCTTTGCTCAAGACACAAGGCCATGGCTTTGCAGATTTTGGGTGCTCTTCACAATCAATAACATGTCTTGGCTAATGGGCATTACAGGAACACCTTGCCTGTGAAAAGTAAGTAGTGAGTATTCCCTCCACCTCTTCAGGCAAAATGGGATAGATCACCTTAAACTGCTGGTGGAACTAGTTTGAGCTCATCTAGCTGACTGCCGGAGGCAGGTGTGGAAGTGATCCCTGCCACCAGCAGCACTGCAGGGCTGGTGACCTCTGCCTTATGGGTGGTGGTGAGGTGCTCACAGGGCACTGCTCTGACACTGCTGGACCTTAAAGACCACGTCCACTCATGTCCTTAAGCCTTTGTTCTTCCCCTAACACCACAGGGTCTGTAGGTTGCACAAAGTGCTGCTTAGCATGGGAAGTTTGGAGTCAAACTTTAAGAATTCACTTGAAGAATGTGAATTCACACCATTAAGAATATTTCAGAAGGCTACAAATGAGCTCAACAGAAGCTTACTAGATATGTGTCATTATTGCTACAATTAATACATGTATATGACAACATTAATATCTATGATTGGCATTTTGTTTTTGTTATGATCCTCTGCTTTCATTTGTTCCTTATTCTCCAGATCAGGACACCTAAGAGATTTGATCAAGTCAGCTTTTAGACAATCATAAATTCCTGGGTTGCAGAGGCTAGGTGGCTGTCTTTGTGTCCCAGACATGTACCCACACCACTCCTCATGTTAGGTACCAGGTTCAGAGTGTTTTCTGTAGAAAAGGTCCTGCTCCCGCACCATTAATGTCAAGGAGAGCTTTTCTAGTTGAGTTCAAAGGATGGAAGTGTGAAACCCCAGTTCAGAAGGATGACAAAGCTTTAGTTACTGCTTCTGCTAGGCATGGAGGGGAAAACCTTTCAACAAGCCCTTATCCCAGGGTTTCAGAATATGGATTTTTAATTTCTCTGTTTAAAAGTGCTGTTGAAAAGCAGCTATAGCATAGAAAGAGGGACAATGATGAAATTAAACCTGTGCAGTTAGCCTTTAATACTTTGAGTACATTATTGACATAGTTACACAGAAATGTATTTATACTGTTTATTCACCCAAACTCAAAATATTCCCAAGTCAAAGCTTTCCACTGAAGGCAGTGGAAAGAAGTTTTCAGAAAGGAGTAAGTGAGCTGGTTAAACTCTTTGCCAGGAAAAGACCATTTTCTTTCTGTCCACTTGGCCAGCTTCTCAGCTGACAAACCACCATTGTTTTCAATGCAGTGACACTGATCTATACCAGCTTTTCAGCTAATGGATAGTTCACAGGCCACTTCTGTTTTTTGTCAAGCGTAGTTAAGATTTGTAAGTATTTTCAGCTCCTTTTTTTTTTTTTTGGTAAACTTTTTTCTAACTCTTTTACTTGCTCTCCTATCAGCTCACTGATCTACTGGCTTAAATGATCTGAACAGGAGAAGAAAGGGTAATTTGCTTCCTATAGATAAATTTAGGGGGAGAATTAATGCAAAAGGACTAAAATGAGCAGAAAACTTTCAAGATGAAAAGCCAGTTTCCAAACACCAGTTTGTAATAAGTGACACTGCTCCACGTACAGGACAGAAACAAAGGCAGTGCTTTCATTTGGTCATCTTTTTCATGGTTATTATTTATTTATTTTTACTATTCATTCAGCTCGAGGACTAAGCATGGGCTGAGAAAGGAATTTAGGATTTCAGCCACCCTCCCAATGGCAGCAAAACTATAAATAGTGTTCGGTCTTTTATCCTTTGAATGCTCCGAAGGCCCTTGTAGTCAGCGGAAGTGTTAAGCGTGCCAAAGGAGCCTGGAGTGAGGCCTTTAATGAATAGACTTCGTTGTGCCTGGCGATGACACAGGTAGATGGAGACAAGACAGACAGCGTCCAGTCCTAACAGCAGTCCTTGTGTTTTGGAGGCGATCCTTTCAAACCCTCTGTTCTTCTCCGTCTGATCCTTCTGTGTTCTTCTTAGATGGTGTGGATGGGAACAAAACGGCATCCCCTTTCTTTCTGGCTCTGGCAAGGGGCAGGCATGACACAGACAGAAATGGGCATTTTGATCCTGCACCAGTGGTTAGCAGCAAGCACGCTGCCAACAAGGCTGAGGGAGACCTTGCAACCATTTCTGTTCACCTGGTGTCTCTCCTTTCCATGCTTTGAAACGGTACAAGCACTGTGACGTTTTAATATATATATATATATATATATACATATTATAATAAAGAGAGAAAGATCATCTAAATTTGGTGTCTCTGAACTTTTCTATTCAAGCCAAATAGAATGATAGGTGTTATCTTGGCAGGTTTTCTACTTTGGTAGCATTTCAAGGAAATGTGGCAATGAGAAAAATTTAGCAATAAACCTCTGTCTCCTTCCCTATTAAAATTGTCAGGATCAAGTTTTTAATGGCCAGGGGAAAAAATCAGTACATTAAGAAACCAAGAAAATGTCTATTGTGGCATCTGTAAAAATATCATCTGGTGCCATTTAACTTGGGGAGAGACACATGTGACAAAGTTTATAGAGAAAATGTTAGTGTGCAGTTCAGCTTGAAACAGAGAGTCTCAAAACACACTCTTCATATTTCCAAACTGTTTCATGTGTGATGTGATCTGTGGCAAGGATAAGCATTGTCATCTAGTCAGTATTTACTTAGAGCTTCATAAATACCAGCATAAATATCCAATTGATTTTTTTAGTCTAAATATATGCAGTTATGATTTTTAGGCACAGTGAATGATGAAGGCCACAAAAAAACCCACAACTGAATTTACGTGATAAATTATGGTGCATGTAAAGAATAATGCACAAGTAAAACAGAAGAACAAAATCTGCCTTTGAGGTGATTGATTGATCCTGTTGTCCTGACTTCTCCTGAAGAGAGGTGAAAAGGAGTTTTGGCTAAGGGAGGCTAGAGGCAATGAAAGTTTATGCCTAGTAGCCTTCTTGTCTTTTTTTTTTTTTTTCCCTGTGGAAGATCGATCTGTCAAACTAAAAGAAAAATAGGCTTCCTGTCCATTACATATACAACTCCTTGAATTATCTTTAGCGGTTGCCTTTTCACTGAACTGTGAGACAACTTAATTTGAAATTACTCTTTTTGGAAATCCTAAACCCTTGACACATTTCATTAGGCACAAAATGATTATAGTTATCAGTTAATTTGTTTGAAGACTTGGTAAACACTTGTTACAAAGAGTTTTAGAGAGTCTAGTAGTTAGCAGAAAAGGGAAGCTGTCTCCAATCCTTAGTTTATTTACTTAGCACTTATTAAGCACCACTTCTGTATCTACCCAAAAAAAGAAATATTTTAAGCAAACCGTAAAAGCAGGCTTGACCCTTTCACGGGCACATCATAAATCAATTGTTAAAGCAAGGGTGAAAACTCTGAAAGAGGTCAGAGGTGGAAGAGAGGTCATCTCTGAGAAGGGACAGTGTGAAAATCCACAAGGGGTGGAGCTTAGCTGGAGATAAAGGCTGGAAAAAGGAAATTCTAGAAGTGGCGAGGCTCTTACACCACAAAAGCACCAATAAAATCATAGCTATCAGAGTGCTGAGGTTATTCACAGATCATTTCTAAGACTGCAGCTCCAGTTGCCAGATCAGTGATGCCAACTCATCTTCCTAGTGACAAAACGGCTTTTTTTAGGTGGAGGGTTTACTCTTAGGTATATGTAAAGGAGAATAATTCTACCCATTTCTCAAAAACTGTACCATTTCTTCTGCTAGGCTTTGCTTGACCTTGCTGTCATCGAGTCAGAGAGGTTTATCCCAATGACATAACAATTTCTCTGGACAACCTTTGATAACTTGGGAGCAAGCACTGTATAAAAATGTTTCATGCTGTTCCCTAAGCAAGCAAGGAACTCTGCATATGTTTGACTTCTGTGGTTTTGACTTAATGTACTAACTACTAATGCACCAGTATGTTCAGGCCTGAGACTCCAGGCAAGGTTGAAGGAATGGTATAGTGATATGAAATGGAGATAACACTCTGAATGCATTTGCAATGGCATAAATAAAACACCAGAAACCACACTAATTTGCCGTTTTGCCATCTCTGGGTTTTGTCTCATCTTTAGTCAAAAGGTATTAAATGATGCAACTGTAAGACTTGCTCAGTCTTTAACCAGCCTCACAGTGTTTTTATGCGGGTTTTAGCTCAAACTCAGAATTTCAATGAAGAGCTCTATTTAAGCATTTGTTTCACTCAATAGACTAAAGTTTAAATTCCAAACAATTAAAGTTATTCAGATTTAAATGGGAAGATTTCCTGATTGTTTTGTAACTGCACAATTTATAAGTCATAATGACATTCCTTCACTTTGTCCAGAAAAAACAAAGGCTGATTTATTTCCTAATAACAAAGGCAAATGGTGAGGCTGTATGAAACTGCTTCCTTATTTTCAATGGGTCAGTGCCAGGCTGTTAGGTATCTTTGAACCCCTCCTCCCATCTATAGCCTTCCCCTGAAGCAAAGTACTCCAAAACATCACCAATCTGCGGAGTACACTACATATTGAGTTATACTGAGCACCCAGATATGGTGCAGCTGATACCTGCCCAGTCTGTTACCAGAGATCTGCTTGATATTCATTGTATCAGCATTGATTGCACTGGGCTTACTGAAACACAGCAGAATGCATTCATCTCACTAATGTATATACCTTCATTGATGCTGCATTGTGATGTAAACAATGTCCTGTTCCTTCCTTATAGTAACCTAATTGACAGCCAGGCATTTTGAGCGCCCCAAAGGGCTATTGTTGTGGTGAATGCCGTAACAATAGGATTTCATATAGGTTGGGGCTTAAGAAAAGTACAATGTCCTTTTTCTGATATAAAACCAAGAATTGTGTACCAGTTGAGAGTGGGATAATGGGTTCATCATGGAATTAAGCCTTTGCTTTTTTGGGAATCAGCTACTTAATTTTTATAGATACACTTGTTTAATAAACTTTTGTTTGATGGAATGCATATATTGTCTCTGTAGCTATAAAAATATACATTTTTTAAAAAACCTGCCTCTTACTGCCCTGAATCATAGACTCACATAATGTGAAGTTTTAAACTACACTCACTGCTGTGTGATGTCAGTCAGTGGTGAATCTTCTGGTGACTTCTGCAGGGAGCAGAGTGGAAACCAGCAAAATCACACCTTAAGTCTAAAGAACAATTGTGTGATGGTATTACTAACAGTTCAGCCCAGAAGTGAGAGAAATAGCTACAGGGGTTATTTCAAAATGCCCCTTAATTTTAAGTGCTTTCCATTCTTTGCCTCCCTCTGGAGACAGAATCCCTTTCTCTTCCATCTTGCAAATTGAGATACTGCCAGTCTTAGGCTCTGTTTGAAGATCTGGCCCTTAACCTCTGGGGTTGTGAGAAAATATTAAAAAACAAAGTGGAAAAAACCTGATGTTTGGAAGGATTTCAATGAAAAAAAATTATCCTTACTGATTAGAGTCCTCTGGTAATGAGGGCACTGCAGTGCCTTCTGGTTATTGAACTAGAAGACATTTCTCTGATTGCTGTGCATTTCAGGCAGACAGAGGAATCGAGGAGTGGTGCATGAGAAAATGTCTTCAATATTTGGAATGGCCACAAATCAAAGTGGTCAAGGTGCTGCCATTTGTACCATTTCAAAAAACATGCTTCCAGAGCCCAGCTGGAAGATAGTCAGCCCACCCTGTTCCTCTAGCCAAATTCTTGAAAGAGCATTGCAAAAGCCTCCTTTACTCCCAGGGAAGTTTGCCCAAAATTGAGAGGATTTTCTTGAAAGGCTAGGGGTTTTTTCCCCCTACAGAAACCACACCTGAGGATTGTTGAACATCCAAAGCTTCAACTGAAATCAACGGGTTTGATTCTCTCTCAAGTAAGACAACCTTTTTACTTCCTATGTGTTAAAATTATTTAGGCTGAGATTCTCAAAACTGCTGAAGCAGCTTAGGCATGCTCTTCCCACTGAAGGTGAATGGGTCTTGTGTCTTCAGACAGATATTCAACTACACATGAAGATCCAGTCTCTAACATGAAGTGGGACAGCAGCATAATCCAATACACTTGGACACTGGCAGCAGTAAAAAGCCCACAACTCCTGTTTTGCTAGGTTCCAACAGATGTAGAATATATGTGAAGTTTGTACCTTCAAGGGCACTGAAGTAAATCAAACCCAGATAGTGAGATTTCTCTCTCTCATATGTATGTGTTCAGGCATGTGTTTGAATGATCTTTTCCAAAACACAACATATTTTAAATCATCACGTTTTTCCCACACATACATTCATATGTTCAAAATTAATCTTTACACTGATTATTTTAATTGGTTGAATATGTTTCAAGGGGTGGGGAAGAATGGGGTTTGCAATATTTTCCTGCTCCCTTCTTTGGCATACTTGCAAGTTCACATGTGCAAACAACACCCTCCTCTCAAGCCCTCTTTCCTGGGATTCCTAAAACACACTCAAACAGCTTTGCAGAAATGTTTAGCCATCCCAGTGGGAGCTGGACTCTTGTGATGACGGCAGCTGCTGGGTGAGGGATGGAGAAGCTTTTTTGGCATCATTGCCAAGTCCATTAGGACAAGCTATCTCCAGATGTTGAAACTTGATTTAGGTGGAAGAGTAATTTCCTATTAGTATTATTGCTAGGGATGGGCAGGTTCACATTGCCTAGATGGGCTCAGACCCAGTCGCCTTGAAAATTCAGTAAATACTCACTTATTATTTATTCTGAGCACATCTGGGAAAGGAGAAGGACAAAAAAAATTTGGCAGAAAAAGAAGACAAAATCTCTAGTGAAAAGACAGAATCCAGTGTGGAGGATGTAATGCAGTGAAACAGAAAATCATAAATAAACCCAGGCTATAGAATATCAGTCTCCTAAATCTTACTTTATGGAAGAACAGTAGGGATTTAAAGAGAAGAACTGTCATCCTACAGTTTACCTCTTATTAAATAAAGCAAACTTTTTTTAAAAGATACACAAAGTTATCTGTTCTAGCACAAAAAAGATTTTCAGTGGAAAAAGGATTCCCACTCCAGCAAAAACAAAACCCCAAGCAAGGAAAAGAAGAGTTGGCAGAAGTTTAAGCAAGAGGTGCAAACACACTTCGCTATAGGCTTTTACAGCTTATACAAAGTTTGCATTGAAAGGACCAAAAATATAGCCATCATATCAGTGCCAAAGTGGCTCAGTAGGCATCTGTGTAGCTGTGCCATTGTGTCCCTGTGGTCTGTCTTAGGGAGGGTCACACGGGATGAGGCCCTTACAGCATCTAGCTCTTTGCTTCTTGACTTGAAAACTGCATAATGGTTTTAAAAGCCTCTAGAAATTGCAAAACAAGAGTGAAAGTACAGCTCTGAAGCAGTCCTTGGCCTGTGCCAGCCTCCAATTTTCAAACCTGGTAATATTTTATCTACACGGGAAGTTTCTCCCCAGAGCTTAGCAAGGTCTGTAACAGGAGAGCATTGCAGGAGATTTGCTCTCTGGGGATGGAAAATATTAGTGTTGGTGGTCTGACCTGCAGGCGAGAGCTGGGGCGCATGAATGGGTGGTACAAGGACAAGCAGGCTTCTTTTGTAGCTGCTTATGCCCAAACACAAGAGCATGCATAGAGTGGAAGTCAAGTTTTCAAGTTTTCCAGCAAACAGTATAGTTTCAAGGGGTAAAAGTAAGGCATAGACCCAGCCATGCTTTAGTCATTAACTTTTAACTTGAAAGTCAACTTCAGAGAAAAATGGTCTTAAGAAGAAGTTCTTTCAGCAGGAAAAAAAGTTGAAAATGGAGCATGACGTTTATAAAACAGCCTCTGAGAGAGCAGAAACTCTCCTTCAGACATACCACAGGTTTCCACATTTCTCTCGAGCAAAGTGCAACGCGAGGAGCACGCATTATACAGTTCTAAGCATATTTAATACAATGTTTTTACAACAGCTGTTGCTTTCACAGAACTTTAACCCCACTGTGTAAATGCATCACAGGGAAAATACTCTGTTGTCGGGGAGACAGCTTTTGCTCGCAAGCCCTTTCCACCGAGCTGGTGTCAGCTTTCAGCTCCGGCTGCATTCCAGGCGGCCAGGCACATCCCAGCCTCCCTCCTCTGTCTTCATTACTGGCCACGCTGAAGGACTGACGGCTCAGGAATCCGGGGCAATTATCGGGGCGGTGTAGGGATCAGTTTCCATCAGCACACCTGATGAGAAAATGGCAAAAATAAGTCCCAAAGGCGGGAGGGGCGGCGGATCTGTAAAAGATTTCCTGACACCGAATTCTTTTTTTCTTTTGGTTATCTTTCGTTTCTTGCTTATCAGGCCTGGTACAGAGCCAGGTGTCTTTTTCCTGCTAAATTTAGACCAATTTATTGTCTTAGCTGAGAAGTGTTGTGTTACAGCTGACACTTGGAAGACCGTTGGCGGTATCGTGTGACATACGTCTGCCATTAAAGGACTCGGGAAACTTCTCTTGTCTTTGCGAAAGGTGATACTAGCTAGTGACTTGACCCCTCCAGCTCTCTAGCATATGGACTCACTGCTACAGGTAGTACACAGCAAACACTGCCCTCATCACATGTGTTTGTGGACACAGCCCAAAAATGTGTTCTAAAGCTCCATCTTCAAAGTAACACATATGAAAAAGAAATAATTGGAAACTTCTATTAAACCCCAGAATATTTGTTTTCATCTCAGTTTTAGACATATGAATGTGCTTGAAGTGGCTGTGTTCCATGCATGAATAATAATAATAAAAAATGATGCTATGAACTTCAAATATAGCCGCCAAGCATCAAAGAGAGATTTTTTCAAAATTGTGTGGCTGGACTTAATCCTGCAAAGCACTGAATGCCCTTGAATGCAGTAAGTGCTGGAAGGACTCAGGTCTTCCAGGCAAACACTAAAGATCTTAAGTAACTAAGGCCCTAAATCTAATAATCTCTCTGAAAACAGCAAGGTGCAGCCATACCTTTGGCTACTTTATAATCAACACTTCTTTCTTTCCTGTGTAAGCACTGCTTTTGTCAGCAGGTAATGTAGAGCTAATGCACAGCTACAAAGTAGATACTTTTTGTCCCTGGACACCCTCATTAATGCCCCAAATGCAGAACACACTCCTATCCAGAACAACATTTAATTACAATCTTTAATGGAAACACATATTTCAGATCCCTTGGTTCAAATGACACTTCCAAAGCATATGTTTAACATTAGGAGTGTCCTTTCCTGAACCAGAGCCCAGAAGATTAGCTGAATGTTTTTTCAAAAGGTTTAAAAAGTAGAAATTCACTGTGTCAGATAACTTGAGCAAAGATCTGAGGGAACCATCTGTAACTTTAACAACACTTGACTGGAGTAATAGCAGTAAGGACCAACATATTGTCCTCTCTGCAGCAGAACAGCCCTCAATGGAAGTAAGAGTTTTGGCAGCTAAATAAAATTAGGACTGGATTCAGGACTGGACCTGCAAATAAGCTCAACGCAGACAAAAGAAAGTTTTAATGCTATATAGCATTAAAGCAAGGTAGAGCTCATAAGAACAGCTGTGTATCCTACAGCATCACAGGAAGCTCTTCCCTGGATTAGGTTGTGTTTTAAGTTTGTGTTTTGACTTAGGCATCAATTTATACCTGCTGGTGTTTACAAAATGTCGGCTGCAAAATGTGGGAAGATGCCTTCAGCACGGGTCTAGCTTAACTGGCACAGACTGCAGTGGTTTCTTCCTCCCATGGACAAGAGGCCCATGAGGCTGTTCAGCCAGCTCTGCCAAACCTATGAATGCACTGCACTTACAGAGCCTCTTATCCAACATTTGCTTGCCCCAGGCCCATGAGGAAGAGCCCTACACATGGACAGCTACATGCTTCAGGTGTGCCAAAGCCTACTCTGCTGGAGACCAGGGGTTACAGTACTGCCATGAGACTGAGAAAAGCCAACAAACCCATCTGCCCGCAAGTGTTTTCCTCACTTAGGGCTGGGCAGCCAGAACAGCAAGTATAACTGCAAACGCAGCAGCGCATGGCTGCGCGGTCCCAAGAGCATTGTCTGAGCTAGGCTTTCTACTCAGCTCTTGGCTCCTGCCCCAAGAGAGATTTTGGGTACCCTCAGTGGGGTACGTTGTTCTTGTCCATCTCTGACAATTTTGTCATTGAGGCACATCAGCCGATAAAGGAAAAGAGGATCCTAGATTTCCTTCCTAACTTTCTCTTACTTCTGCTTATTCTGCCCCTCCCCACAGGGGACAATGAAGAATGTAATCACTGATCACCTTACTTTCCCTGACACATCGGGAGTCATGGTCTGAGCCCCAACAAGCTAGGGTAAGTGGAGGGTGTTTACTAGGAACTGTAGCAGTTTCTTGGCATAGAAATGAAATTAGGAGCATGGAGCCAAAGCCACAAGGCAAACCTGCCCTGAGTGAAGTGAGCAGGATTTGGCCTCTTGGAAGATGTGTGCACATCTGTGTGCAATTTAAAATAACATGCCACATTCCTCAAATGTCACACATCTACCCTAGATACAAGAGTTCATTAGGAAACCAAACTGGCAAATGTTGCCAGACTAAGGCATACTGAGGAAAGCCACTCTGATCTGACCTCACAGGAGGGTTAGCGTGTATTTGACATTTATATGTATTGCTTTACTGTAAGGAAAAATAGATTTCTGACCTCAGTATCATATGCATATTTAAACTGTGCGTCCTCTGTCCTGGGAAGTACAAAACCTTTTTGAGGCTGTGCTGCAAGCTGCATAATTTTTTTTATTTCTGCACATTCAAAAGTGTACCTAAAAGTTATACACTGAAAAGGTAGAAGGTTGCAAAGACAGCTGCAAAAATCAGTGTGGCACTTCAGTTGCTTCCAGTGAATACCAAGCAGAGGTGAGTAATTAGAAATACATGGTATCTAATCACATCCATTTTGTTTTTGTGAAAGGGTGATGACCATATCTGGGTTCAAATGAAAACATGCATGCAAACAGTTTCCATCCAGTCACAAACTATACAATATGACATATTTCTAGTCAATAGGAAGCAACCCAGCTGGAACTTTGAGGCCCTGAATGTTCCCAAATAAGCAGGGGCCCAGAATTATTAATAAATGCATTAGCAAGAGGCTTGGCTCAGTTCTAGGTATTATGTTTCAAAATGGACTTAGATTTTTTTTCTGGTTTAAAACTGACTGAAGTGAGATGGTTGTGATTTATGTAATGCTAACCATGTCATACAACTTTTTCGTAGATTACACTTCTGCATTTATATATAGTTAGAAGCAAAGTTTTCCCATTTTTTCAAGTAGGAAATCCTTCAATGTCACTTGGAATTTCTTGGAATTTCATATTGGCCTTCTGAGAGGTTTAGCTGTTATTTTATTTACCTGTGTTTATAACCTCTGATATCTCCAGTTTGTCATGCTCCATGTCTGCTGTCTCTGTAACTTTTTTGAGGCATTTACCAACTCCTAATAATGTATAATGAAGACCTTCAAGACTGTTTAATTCTCTTGGAAATAGAACATTTAAACCCATATGGTCAGTCCACATTTTTTCTTTTCTGGTTCTTTGTCTCTGGATTCCAGAAGGAAAAATTAGTATGTGTAGTTCTTTGCATGAAATCATTGGTAAACAATATTGAATCAGGTGTTTTTGTCATCTAGCAAAATATGAAATTAGGAAGATAAAAATTTTCAAACCCTAATGCATGCTAAGAAGTTCTCTTGAAAAAGAAAAGTGTTTAACACATGGTCCAGTGAAAGCAGTGCTATGCTATTTTTGTATTATTTATGAATGAATGCAGTAGGACAAAAATCCTGACTTTTAAAACTTCAGGATGCATCAAAACTTTCCCAGCCAAATGGCTAGGTTTGAGCAAAGAAAGAGAAAGCATAGCAGGTTGGATGTCCCATTGTAAGACCTCAAAGTGCCCTAAACAACAGAGCTAAACACTGTGAAAAAAGCCAGGTGACAGATGCCTCACTGCAGCTTCACATGCTGGTGAGGCTCTGGCTCCTGAGGATGCATGTGAGGGTGGTCATCTTTGCCAGTTCTTCAGTTCTGAAGCAAGTACTTTTGTGTTTTCCCACCTCACCTGGGAGTGCATGCTTCCTCTGTCCCCTTCTCCGAAATCTCCCTTCCTGGGGGCTGGAGACCCCCAGGGTGCAGATGCCACTGCCCGTCACCTTGGTGTCATCCTCAAATGCTTTAACACACTCTGAGTTTCTGTTGCCTGCAAAAGGGGACTGAAGATGAGAAAGTGGCAGTGCCTACCCCTCCCAGAGGGCAACAAGGTGGGACCACGGGTCTGTGTCAGATGCAGGAGGCTGTCCCAGGACGAATGTCCCCTGTGAGCCTGGAGCTACAGCAGGAGGTAATTCAGTAGTTACAGTCTTCTTTCCTGATGCCTCTCCTGATGGACCAGTGAACTATATTTCTTATTTGTCCATAAGAGTCTTCCTGTTTGGCAGTGTGGCAGAGCTGTACATTATTAGGCATCGACAACAAATCATTTCAATATCCTTTTCCAGGGAGGTAACTATCAAGTAAAAAAAAAAAAAAAAAAAGGTTATTTGGGATTCTCTGGCATGAGAAACATTAATATTAGATAAGATACAGTGGTATAAGATATATTCCAGTAAGAAGCTTCCAAAGAATCAATTTTCTCTTCTGAAAGTGAAGAAACAGTGAAACAGTAAGAAATGAATTTTCTGTGGAGAAGTCACCTGCAGAACTGAAGAGTCACCAGATCTGGTTTGATGCAGCGTTTCTTTATTGGACGAGCTGATGAAATTCTTGTCCCTGTCACCTGCTGATGGTGACAGGTCTATCAGCTGTCTGAGACATTTGGGAAACAGTTGGGATTCAGAATGAGGTTTTCATACTTGCAGATTTCTAAAGAGACTGCATTAATGTTGGTCAGTCTAAAGAGCACAAATGTAAAGGGGAGAAGGGAATTCCTTGTTATATGTGTTTTGTTAAAAGATTTTTGCTTGACCTAAGCAAAACAAAAAATCAGTTCAGTAGAATCTGAAATAAAATTATTTTCATTAAATGAAACAAAGCATTTTCTTATATGTTTTAATACTTTTTAGAAAATGAAAAAAAGTACTGCAATGAAAATATTCAAATACCATGTATGGACCATTTGTATCATTTAAAGAACATCAAGTGAAATATTTGACACACAAACAGTCTCTCTTTTCAGGTGAATTTAATGCAGCTGAAATAGTTTTGATAAACATGAAACCATTTCTTTTTTCAGCAAAAGGACCATTAGATCCAGTATTCCCCTTCTTTTCCAATTACATTATGCACTGAGGGCCCAGTAACACTGACTCAAGGTGAGCACTTATTAAAGCCAGTGGGACCCTCGCCAGGGCAAGGAGTGGAAGGCTGATCCTTTAGGGGAGAGAAGGATTGTAACAATAGTGCTGTGCTGAAAGACCTTCCTGAAGGAAGAAAAAAAAACCAAAACATGGGAAAGCCTCCAGGTAGTTCTTGTAATTAGAGACAAATTCAATATCATTTTTTAAATCAAAAAAATAATTACCTTCATTGTTTCATTTGGAATGCTGAGAAAAAAAACCCAAACAACCTGGTTTTCGCCAAGCTCCTTGGGTGTGCTGGGGAACATGCAATACCTACCTAGCTAGCCTGGCTGGAACTACAACTAAACTACAGCTGAGTCACCTGCTGGTCACAGATGAGGGAAGGGAATCTTCTAGATAAACAGCAGTCCACAGGTCAGGTGCATGCAGTCTAGCCATAGGTATGTGGCCATACTGTTTATCCTGCCTTTGTCTCCACCTCACCCTTTCCTGCACTGTTACAGCATACAGTACAGTTTTCAGTCTTTGGAAGAGGTTGAAGTCTAGCACAGGTGGTGGTAGCTCTGGTGAAATCACAGTGTTACTCCCTACTCCAGGGAGCAACACTGCCCTTGACACCTACTCCACAAATAGCAAGTGTGCTTGATTTCCTTCCTTGAATCACCTAATACCATCTGACCTGAACTTCCATACTGGCATATCATTGTTTTAAGGAAGAGTTTACATCAGAGTACATGAA
The DNA here is from genome assembly GCA_026212715.1 of Elanus axillaris. Classification (NCBI taxonomy): domain Eukaryota; kingdom Metazoa; phylum Chordata; class Aves; order Accipitriformes; family Accipitridae; genus Elanus; species Elanus axillaris. Next base: position 39,001,521 of record JANZLQ010000079.1, read on the forward strand.
ATTTGTATTATATACCATTTATTTTTATTTAACATATTCATTATATACTTAAGCATATACCGAGGAAGGATTTCTGGGTTTGTCAGTATCTGCCAATAGAGTTACACTATCATGGAACCAGAAGAATGAGGAGACCATCAGTCTCTTGAAATGACGTGCAACTGTGCTGATCAGGTCTTGTTACTCCTACAAATTCTCAGTTGCAGCAGCATGGACAGCTGCAGCAGCAGGAACTGCTGGCTCACAGAAGGAGCTGCTGCTTTAGTTCCACTAGGTAACATGAGCTTTTTGGTTTAGGTAAGAGAACACTTTCAAGAGAGTCTCCTGATCACTCCTGCTTAGCACATGGAGTTTCAGATCATTGATTGGTCTCAGAGCACACAAACTGCATTCCTTTATGGTTAAACCAAACCAGAAGACACACCCCAGTAGCACATTGACCATATTCCCACTGCTAATGGGCATTTAGCACAAAACCAGATCACAGCTAGTCCAAAATAGAACTCCTGAAACACATCTGCTGTGAATGGTGGCTCTCCAGTACTGCTGCTGTTGTGCTCCAGAAGTTGTTTGTGTGAAAGTGGCCTTTGCCATCTGCCCAAACAACGCTAGATGACAGATCATATAGAGACTGCATTAAAAAATCAGTCTAGCCTTAGCTTTTACCCATGGAGCTGCTTCCACCCAAAACATGTAGTGGATGTGGAGTAAAATGGACTGGAGTAGGTGTAACATGGTAAGCAAAGGCTGCTGGGACTCCTGTCCTTGTGTGATCAGACACCATGAAGGGTAGGAGGGAGCAGATGCAAGCATCAAGGCTGAACCATGGGTCAAAACAAAGCAGTGACATATTCTAATCCACTTATTGGGTACACAGAGGTCAGGTTCACTGATGTATGTTAGATTGTTACAGGCTGAATGTGTGATTTTCTGCACTTTGGTCCATCAAAATGTCAGAGTTCACACTGTATCCACACAGGATGATTGCAGAACATATTAGATATGACTATATTTGAATACCTCATATTTCTTCTAGGAAGGTTCTCAAATGGTTTCCCTTGTCTAAATGACCTTGCAATGTAACAGGTATACTCTGTTCCTACCATCTCAGACTTCGTTCTGTGTGGCTTTACTTGCTCTTTTGGCTCTGAATTCACTTAAAGACTCCATTCAGTAACAGCTTAAAGTTAGCAATCGGACAATAAAAGCAAGGATAAAAAGTTGAACCTGCCATTGGATTGATAAGAAATAGAAAAACACTATATAACAAATTCCACCACCTCTTTTCTTCAGGCAATCACTTCCCACACATCCCAGGGCTGCCAACAGGCTTCTGCTGTGTTTGCTTAGGCAAAACATGCCCCGCAGCCAATTAGCTCCTTTTTCCTCCTGGGAACCAAAGTGTTGTTCTTTTAGCAAAGGTTTTGTTAGGATACAGCCCTACCTTCCTTAGTAGCAGAAGGGAGCTGGTTGGGTATGTATCCCTTTCCCAAAAGCAAGGCATCTTGAATGCATCAAATGTTTTCCTAAGCTAGCACTTCCTTTTTGTTCAGACATGCCAACTGTTTTAGAGAGTGCTCTGTGTAATCTATGACTTAAAAACATGGAGCCTCAACTTTTAAATGAAGAGCTTGTTATTACAGTCCTATTGTCAGCCACACATGGCAGTTTTAGAGAGATACAAGTATTTTGTCTTTGTTAATAAATCTAAATCCCGCCTTTGATGCTGTATGGTGATAAAAAGTATACAAAAGCTTGAAATGCAAGTAGATTAGTGTGTATATTGCTCAAAGGACTTGCATCTTTTGCAGACACAGGTTGTCATATGTTCCGCAGTCATCATTGCTTCAGCATGAGTAGAATGCATTATGGTAAAAAAAGGTGCTATTTCCACTCAATAGTTTATTTTAAAGGTCAAATTTCAGCAGCTGAGACTTGTGGAGATTGATATTTTCATCAAAGTATTACAAACATTTTAGTACAAAACCACACTCGAAACAAACAAAATAAACAGCTACTGAACCTTCCTTTCATCACCAAAACAAACAAACAAGTAAACAAAGAAAACTTAATAAAAAGCAAATTTTAGGACTGTGAAGTGATCTGGAATGAAATGGCAAACACAGAGTGGTTAAGCCTGTATGTTCATTTATTTTCTTACTTTATACTTAATGTTGTTTGAAATATAGTACTGTGTAGGCATGATTTACACCTAGAGTTAGGAATGTACTCACACGCTACTGTTCTTTATGTTTGGCTTTTGGCCTTGGCAAAAGCATCTGTTTCACATGGTGGAAAATTGGAATCAAATTGACTTGGTTTAAATTAGTTCATTATGTGCTAAGTAGCGATTTGGAGCTGTGGGTGTCATTACTGAAATGTTTTTCTTGTCTATAGAAAACTAGGAGATTAACTAAATTAAAGGTGGAAAATATTAACTAATGCCAACACCATTTGAAAAGAGTGGCTGGAGGTGTCAGTTCCTCACTACATGAATCATGTCAGATTATTATCTCTCTTTCCTTAGGTGCACCTGTAATGGAGGGGTTTTGATAAAAAATATGTGGATGATAAATAAGGATATGAGTTGTGCTCCATATAATGACAACATTTAACAAACTGTTATTTCCACAGCAAATTGTAAGGGAAGCCCACTGATTCCTTGGGACTCATGAAGAAACCCAAGTAAAAGGGATATTCCTGAAGGAAATACTCGCCATAATCAGCATTTTGGTAGTTCTGCTAAAAGTGGTTTGATGTTCTATGGGATATATGGCTTTTAATGAAAATGTACTCTTACAAAAAGTGCACTGCAGTGGTTTGAATGGGAGTTCCAGGATTTTTTTATACTCTGCTTCCTAACACACTGGCTAGGAGGCAGTAGAGAAGTAGTGACTGTGGCTCCTCATGGGAGGCTGGGACCTCTGGTTGTGAGTGATCCCATAGCATGAACACCAAGTCTCCAATCTCTGACCAGCAATACGTCATCTGTCAGGATATTGCCAGACACTAACAACTCACCCTGAGCATGTGAGCCAGCTGGCTAGCTATCTGAGAGCTGTGCTGAAAAACATGTTTTGTCTCAGTGATGAAGGAAAAAAACCCACAAGTTTAAAGATTGAGGCATCTATTTTTCTTTTTTAATTTTCAACTTAAAACATTCCAATCTGAGCCAACAAATGCTATGACAGAAAACGTGGCTCATCCTAAGCAGTGACCCTTTGTCCAGGCCACTATTCCTTTTCAGAAGAAACAGCAAAACAAGAACTTGTTTGCTTTTGGGCTACCAAGATGCAGAATGAAAGGTGGTACCAGTTTCTTCTCCCTCTCATGGCTGTTACCTCATCATACACAAAACACTTGACATAAACTGCTAATTATGCCTTTGGACACACTAGCCAGGACTTTCAGCAGCTCTGTGAAGACTTTCTCTGCTGACCAATTCTCTGCCAAAAAGCCCTGAAGCAGCTCTGGGTGCAGCTTTGCTCTCTCCTCTGCTTTACTTCAGTAAACCCTCCTGGCTGCCCAAAAAATCCAACAAGATGTTGGGCAACAACTGGAAGGATCCTGGTGGCAGATGACATTGTTTTGCCGCCTAATAAAACCTCATGGTGCTGTGTGCAGAGCTGGTCTCTGAAGCCTGAGAGGGGTGTAATGTAGTTGGAAAGCACACAGAGGAGGGAAAGCAAAATGCTTATGTTGGCAGAGCAGCAGGCTCAGCAGGAGAGGCTAGAAGAACTGGGAGTCTGGTGCAGAGAGGTGAAGGTTGAGGGGTGGTATGACACGTTTACAAAATCATAAAGGTGGTAGATAACTCAGATGTGGGCATGCTGTTCAGCAAATCTCACAGTACTAGAGCTAGGGGACACTCAGTGAAACTCATAGATCACCTTAAGTCAGATAAAATGGTGTTCATTTACAGTGCACACAGTGAACTTTTGGAACTTGCTGCCAGAGGAGGGCGAGAAGGCAGGCAGTGCCAGCAGGCCCTCAAAAAGGGATTAGACAAATTCCTGTGCAATATCTATAATCTATAAATGGGCACTAAGAGGACAAGGCAGGCATGTAGCCTGTCTTACCTCTCAGTGGTGCTGGGGAAGAAGAGGAATGGCTCAAAAGTGCCCAGGCTCATGTGCTCCCTCCTCCCTATATAGCACCTCCCCTTCTGGGTAGAGAGCCCAAACTCTTGAAAAGTGTCCTGAAGCTGGAGACAGGTCTTGAAATGTTTCATCTGTAACCCATGCTGCAACATGGAAACCAGTATCAGAAGATAGAGCTTTCTAGGGCATAGGTGGAAATGATTCCTTTTCCTGGTCAAAACTGTGACAAATATTCTTGTTAAGCAGTGTGTCTTGAGGAGGACTGTTGTTCTGCTCCTCTTGAGACATGGCTTTGGTCATGCTGTAGAGGTGCCATTGGTGCTAATACAGTGTCATCAGTGTCATTGTATCTCTACATATCTCTTGATAATGAAACACGTTGAACTCAGCTAATTTATTTTTTAATCTTTGTTACTCAAACTTCAGCACATTTTTGTGTTTTTAGAAAAGAGCCATGTAACCTTTCAGCTTCTCACTGCTTGCTTATGGTTTCCATGCCCTATGTGCCTGGCAATCTTCAGTCCTTACTGAGGATTAAGAAATGAATACACAAATAAGATGTGTATGCTGCTTTTTCTAACATGTGCATCTTTCACATAGGTTCAGTTGGAATTTGAGTAGTACCATCAGTGAGACCATGATATGGAATGAAAAAATGGTGGGCAGGAGTTCAAAGTTCACTCACCTTTGACTGTGCACAGTTGTGATTGACATCCTAATATTGGCAAGAAGGTGCCTATAAGTGAAGAATAGTTTTGACTGTAGAGAACTGATTTTTAATTGCCCTCTTTCAAGGGATCCCTGACTGTTGGACTGACTGACATACATGTTATACCAGATCTAAGATTACTTGTCTCCATATACATCTGAACAGATCTCCCATATTCCCTTCCTGGTATGTAAACCTTTGTCAGCTCCTTTCATGCCTTTTTTTTCCTGCTAGATCAGATTACTGCAGCATAGTCTGCAGCAACTGGTGTTGTTTATGTTTAGCACTATGCCTTTGTCCCTTCTTCATGTTTATTGCATTGCCTCTGCTCTTAAACAGCAAAGCACAACACTACCCTTTAAGCGGAGACCAGGCCCATGTTCCCATCTCATCTTAAAGTGAAGTTTCTAGAGACCTTCTCGTCTGCCTTAGGATATCCCTTAAAGTGCAGTCAGCAGGTCCGTGGGCTTACAGAAGGCATGCATATGTCAGTGTAATCACATGGGCTTATATTTCAATAAGCAATATCAAGCCTATTAATAATAATGAAAGTGTTCAAGCAAGGGAACTTGAATTAAGAAAACTCTTTACATACCTACTACACAGTTTGCATTACAGGAGACAGTTGTATCAAATGCCCATCTACAACACACACTGGCTGTATGCTAGTGATGGAGGAGACCCTTACGTTCATAAATCTGCTATGGGTACCCATAAGGTCATCTATGCCTCAGCCCTGGCCCCCCAGCCACAGACCGCCCATGCAGCTTGCCTGCTCTCTCAATGGAAGCCAGGAATCTACAGTTACTCCAGAGAGACAGAGGATACTGAACTGTTATACAGTTGTCACTGTTACACACAGGGCTAAGGGTTTGGAAAGCTGAAGATCTGTGAGACGCGCATATGTGAATGGTGGAGGGGGGGCACATGCGTGTGCAGCCCCTTTCCCTCATGAAAATGTACTTGTCGTAGAGCTTATGGTTTGAGAAAAAAGAAGGCAAAGTCTTGGTGCTACTCTGTTTCTAGTAGGGTGAAATCCACATTTCAAGATTATGGACAACATGTGAGCTTTTCCAAGGGAGGAGCTAATCTGTATGAAATCATCTGTATGAAATAAGTACAGAGGAGCAGACCTTCAGATGTTTTCAATGCAGCTGAACAAGGGTTATCCATCATTAACTGTTTGTGATGGGCATCCATCATCTGTCCTACTTTTATTTACTTTTCAGGATCCTGGGAACTTCGTCAACAGCAAATCAAAGACATTGCAACAGTTTTAAAACGGATGCATCAATTCGTTTTTACTGAGATGGTTTCTCACTGACACCTTTCATGGTAAGCAGTAAATCAAATCCAGGCTATGTAAAAGTTGCATTTATTTGCCAGTTAGTCTATTCTGCTGCCACTGAAATGCATGGAAAGTTTGCAGGATATTTAACTAGTATTAGAATCAGACCCTAATAACTGGAGAATTACCCCGAGTACCATGCTAGCCTTGATTTCCCAGCACCAGGTGTTTGGACAAATACAGATAAAGCGTAGCTGAAGGATAAATGTTTTAAGATACAGTAAAGTCAACAGATTTTAAACCAAGTAGATTTTCCCATCACAGTTTACACTTTCTTGGAATAATTGGAATGCAGAGATGTGGTGTCCATGATGAAGGAAAATTCAGTCCTTACTGACTCAGGGCACTAAATATAAATGCTCTCTCCAGCAGCAGCTGATGTCTCAGCACTGGAGACAGATCCAGCTACTCAAGAAATGTATTATTTAAAGGGACAGAGGGACAAGATGGAGGTGGGAAATTTGCATTATTTTTGCTTGCAACTGTCATGGTTTAACCCCAGCCAGCAACTAAACACCTTGCAGCCACTCACTCATTCCCCTGGCCCCACAGTGGGATGGAGAGGAGAATTGAATAGACCAATGCTGAAGAGCCACAGCTATTGAGAATTAAAATAAATAATTACAATTAACCCAAAGGAGGGAGCAAGAAGATTTTGGGGGATGTGTGCAAATATTGTAGCAAAGAATGCAGCTTCCTCTTTTAAAGCAAGAGGCTGTATTTTCACTTGATGTTATACCTTGCAGCAAATATGTAGATAGCTGCATTTCCTGTTCAGTAAGCAAAGGTGAAAACAAAAGTTGGTCTCTGGGGGCTGAACTGTGTTATTCTGTGTGTGAAAATTTGTTAAAGAACATGGAAAAAAGCACCCTTCATCTTCATGGCTTTCTTCCTCACTAACACCTGTCAGTCACAGGTGCTGGCAAAAACCCCACCAACCTACTGAAATGTACTGGGGAGGGCTTTGTTATTTTAACACCACATTCAGAGAGTTCCTAATTTGATCTGGTGTGAAGTGCTCCTTATGAATACAGTGAAAATAAAAAGAGCTCCAGAGGAACCTGAATAAACACAGGAAAACTTATTTGCAAATACAACAGCTAAGGAAACAACTGTGCAAAATCTGTGCACAAAATAAACTGTCTGGGGTGAAATTTGATTGTAGTTTCACTTTGTAGCCATGCTATCCCTCCACAAATACAGTTGTAGCATTTCTCTCCTCTGGTACATATCTGAGGGGCTAGCAGAGCACTGAAGAAAATGCCTTTTTTAGAGGGTATGGGAGAGTTTCTGGGAGCTCAAGAAAACCATAGGACAAATAGTCAAGCAGTCATAACTCCCTGGGGGACATCCAGTAACCGTTTTGATGCCAATAGCTTTCTCCAGAATTTTCCTGAAAACAGGAGCCCCAGTGGGCACTTGGCTCTCACAGCAGCACCGCTGGAGGCCAGGAAAGCAGCCACGAGGTGACTGAGATAGTGCTGGGAAATGTCTCCAGGAGACAGAAAATAACATTTGGAGGTGAGGTATCCTCAGCTGCGCTACTTCCATCTCAGTAAAGAGCATTAGGCTATACTTACGCATGATCTATAGCAGACAGTGCCATTTTGGGGGGCTGGACCAAAATCACATGCAGGAGGGAAAGCAGAGATTTCCATTATTTTTTTGTGGGATCAGACAATATATTGGGGAATTAGTTTTCCATTACTTTTGCTGTTGCAACCTAAGCAACATTTGCTGTGCCAGGAAGCTGGTCATTTGGAGGCTTGGTCTTCATCAGTTTAAAGTTTGAAAGAACATAGATATTTTTAGGGAATAGGACAGTAATGAAGGTTTTAGAGAAAAAAAATATACTAAAAACAGTCAAAATGACCAAAGACTGAAAACAGTGCGGGTTGTAGTATCGCTGACAAATCTGCTTTTACCCCATGCCCCGCTACAAGTCCACAGTCTGTACTTCTTCAGTGCTCATACAAGCTTTGGTGGACATAGTAGGTCACTGCGGCAAAGAATATCCATTTGAAGAAAAACCTGGTTTCCCAGACACAGCTGTGTTTCCAGATAGCATTAGCTAAGTACCAATATAAAACAAGTTATTTCAATTAGCTAGCTCTTCAAGCAGAAATATCTTTTCTTAAAGACAGATGCTGTTTGAGGCACTGCCCTGGAAAAGACAAAAGTTATTTGTCCACAGCGATGAAATTTTAATCTGTTTACTGAATAAAACTTGTGGCAATATACTTTAGATTATATTCCACAATGGTTTTTTGCTAATAGCATTAATAGCCCCCAATATTGACAACATTTGGCATTTTTGCCTGTGCTCTTGCCTAAGTGTTTGCAGGATTCAGATCCATGTTCCTCCAAGGCTTTTGGCAGTTGTCTGTGTCTTTTTCATTTACTGTAGTAAAACATGCAAGAAGTAGTGGTTTCTGGAGTTACATTTTTCCAAATGGGTTCCAACTTCTTCTGACTTATCAGATTCGAGGAAGGAATGAGAGATTAGTGCAAAGTGAGTACAGGGAGATGAGAATAACGTAGCCTTAGGAAACCCAAGGCTTTGATCCAGGTGTATGGAGGACAGACATTGTGAAGTGGAAGCTGAAGATCCATCTTGAGGTCTAAGTGACAAATGACATAGATGTATCTCCCAAGATGTAGTATGTGCATAGAACCTTTCAGGAGAATGAAAGCCTTATATTACTTGGCTTCCTACCTGCTATTTTCTGGGAGGTGGTGGATAAGATCTTGCTGAGGCCTGTGAGAATGATTGAACTTAACCTCAGGCAGAAGATTGCAGTGATATAGGTAATCTGGTCCCTAAAGTAAGCTTGGTGGCCTCAGCTAATTCAATTTATGGGCTGCTTTCCTTATTACAGAAATCCTAGGACAAACTTGCATTCACCAGAGGCTTGATCTACAAAAGGTGCTAAGTTTTGCCAGCTCTGATTAATTTAATGTAAGGTTGGGGGTGCTTGCACCCCTGAAACTCAATCCTTACATGTGATGCATGAAGAATCTGCCATATTCAGTGTCTCATTATCCAGGAGCATAAAAATGAGTGAAAGAGGGGGAAAAAACAACAAACCCAAACTTCATAAACATTCATTAAAGTCCATCATCAGTATCTAAGCAGCTTGATAGCATAGCAATATGTCAATTGTCACTTTGTAGCATGCAAGTTTTATTCCCAAATTACCCCAGTAACTTAAATGAGAAAGGCAAAATATACAAAGAATATGGCCATCTGGAATACATAATGTGGAAAGATCTGCAATGCATTACATGGTCTGGAAAGTGGCTGGTCGAATTCCAGAGAGCTAAGATAGACTTCAAAGTCTGGCCGCACATCAGTGAAACTGCTGATCAGCTCAGATATTTAAAGTGGGTGTAGATGAATGAATTTATTACATTTTTTATCTGTTGCATTCATATGGGAAAACATGACTGTAGTCATGTTCTCCATTGATTTCATGGTTGGATCGTTTGTTTTAACTGTGTAGTATGTTTTCAAAATTTTACATCGTATTGCAGTTTTACAAAAAGTATTTTCCCATCACTTTAATGCCATTGTATAAGAGACAAAAAACCCAAACAACTGTAAAGAATAAGACATGACTGAAACACCTTAAAAAAATAGTCAGGCAATTTTAATTTTTAAGCAATGAAAGACAAATCAGGCTGGACTTCCAACTTTGCTTTATTTTTAACTAAACCTCAGAACATCCACCATTTGGGATTTTTCATATTTTTAATTCAAACAGCTTCTTCCTGAGTTAATTGCTATGTCTGACTCTTATTTACCCAGACTTCCAGCTTTTCTACTTTTTGTTGGAGGAAGGGAAAGAAAGATGAAGCCATACACTTCATTATTTTCCATGTGCTGATCCCACAATCACATGCACCAGAACTGGGATTTGATGTGTTCAAGGCATATTTTACCCAGCCTGTGAGTGAAACCATGAATCTCCAAACTTTGATCATCTCTAATGGGACAACTGGATCATTCTACTCTCCTTTTTCCTCTCTTGAATGTTGGTATTGTTACAACAGCTCATACAGAGTCCTTCAGTAGGCTCTCCAAAGGCAGAACTACTCCAACTAAGCATGATTTTACTATTCTACCTATTATTTAGACACTGATATTAACTATGAGTAGCAAATAGAAGATTTTTACTAAAAAATAGAAAATTACTGCTCATGACAGTTTTTTCTTAAATTATTTAGAGCATGTTAGCTTAGTACTTAAGTACTTAGTACTGAGCATTCTTCACTACGTGATTCAAAGTTTCCTGTTTATACAGTGCAAGTATCAAGTAAACTGCTGGGAGACCTGGTTTTAATTGACTTTTAATTACTATGCAATACATGATTGAAATTATAATGTAATACATACATAGTACTGGCTGCAATGGAGTAAGACTACTGTCCATGAGAAATGCATTTGCGATTGGGTCTTTAAGGTTTTACCTTCCCAGGGACCATAACAAAATCCCAGTATGGTTCATGCAGTTTCCCATCCTCCAGCTAGACTAGCACACACTCAGGAAGATGCAGCAAAATATCTTCAAATACTGTCAATAGATAGATGGGCACATACAGCACAGCAGAAATAGCACTACTGTCTTAATAGTGTCTTTTCCCTTTCAGGACGATACGAATAATTATCTCAAGATAGTGATGGCCTTGGAAGATAAACGGTTTTCCCCAGGATCTTTTTACATCCCGTTAATGAAGTCACTGAGGAAGATGCATATATTCTGTTTGGCTACCTCTCTGTACAAGTTTGACCTAAATCAGTGAAGTGAATGGAAATTTCATGCTGTGATGTGGATATGGGAAGAAGAATGGAGAGGAACAGCGGCAAGAAAACACATCCATATTGAAATGGGGGTTTGGTTAAGGACCAATAGTTATTGCAGCTAGAGTGGACTTCAGGCAGCTGTGACTATAGATCACAAGATTATGGCAACCAGCATCTCCCTGCTGAGGGTGTTCCTCCAAAGTTCTCTGAAGCCTTTTCAACTGTGCATTCTTCCTTCACCAAAGCCTCGAGAGCTGAGGTCTGAGGTGATTTACCTCATTCTTGCCAACATCTTTGAAACATCCATAAAGGCAATCTCTATGGTCATTGGCTCATCAGCTTCCTGTTTCCCCTGAAACCCAGATGTAAAAAATAATCTAATACGTCTGAAGAAAAGAAAAAAAAAGAAAAAAAAAAAAAGTTGGCTGAGCATTTCAAAACCTTCACATGCCACAGAAGTTTGGGTGTCATTTTCCTCATGTTTCATTCATACCTTTAAAAGAAGAGAAAAGGAAAACATGTACTTAATCAAAATCCCAGCTGCATTTCCTAAGCCTATGTGTTTTGCAGATGGGAAGACTCAGAAGACAGACTAATTTTTAATCAACATTAAATAAAGAGCATCTGCTTCATGTAGTAAAAATGTACCCTATAGTCCTAGTCATCTGACACAGCTGCTGATGGCATCACCAACTCCATGATAAGGAAAGAATGGTGGTAGCACAATGCACACCACCTGGGGAAAGGGTGACATGTGGTAGAAAAACTGTCTAAAAATCAGTGTTCAAGACTTCATTTACCACACCTTGGCACTATAGACTGGATGAAAAAAGTAACCTACCATAAAATCCATTAAAAATTTCTTTTTCATTATAAAAACAGACCCAAACCAACCAACTGTTCAAATCATTTAATATTTCCAAAATGACTGCAGACAGGATCTAAACTTTGTCGTCTGGTAGCAGTCTCATTGTCTTTTAAGCAAAGGAGTGTGAAAACAAAAATGGATAATTGGCTGGAACATTTTATTCTCCCATACAACTTGCTATTTGCAAGTGAAGGGATTCCTCTTTGAGGAGAAGGAGTGGAGCTTTATTTGCGTTCAAGCAAGGCTAATAGCTATGAGTACACTGCCATGATTTGTTACAGTTGTTTTCAAACTTTAGAAAAAATTGCAAAAAGCATAAAACCAAGGTGGTTTAGCAACTATGAATAATAAATAAACATAATAGTTGATATGAACAATGTATCAGTAACTTGGAGGTTAACTTTTTATTAAGTCTTCCAGAAAATATTTGCAAATTATTATGATTACAAAAATAGGTTCCCTTAAGAATGATCCATCCACAGAAAACCAATGTTTCCTAGATAACTAGTTTCCAAGAGAAATAGTTCAACTGGCTGTACAAAGGTGTGATAAACATGCTCAACTAAGAACAATAACACAAACCTAACTGCAATAATCTGCCAAACAGCGTGAAGCACACTAGATGTAGCTACTTTGGGAAACAATTTGGAGCTCAGGCTAAAAGGTACGGGCATTTAGAGAGGCAAGAATCGCTCTGGTTAATTATAATGTGATTTGACTTCAAAGCCTTTCTAGGCCTACTTTATTAATTGGACTACTGAGGGCTGATCAGTGGAAGCATAAGCTAATATCATGTCCCATCTTCAAAATGCTAGCAGGTAAGAGGAAAAGGCACTGCAGAGCTGAAGAAGACCCCAAAACTCAGGAGTCTGCTGCAGAGGAGTCTCTAGGACACAATAGTCTTCAGGTTTTTTATAATTTTCTGGCAGGCCAAGGTTTTATTTTGGCAGATGTTAATGCAGTAAGTTGGAGGGCAAAGTAGTCTTGACTTTCGTATCAACTAGCTACTGCATATTAGGAGTACATTCAACCTTGCCTACACTTGTTAAAACATGTTACTCTAAAGGTTCTAGAGTAACTTTTGGAGTCACTTTTAAGTATAATAACAACAGATCTTTTAAAGATCTTAAAGACAATTCAGATTACCTTCAATGCCATTTAAAAGCAAGGAGGGAGGAAAAAAGATGTATCCTCTCCTTGCTATCAACAGGAAAATCACTGTGTAGCAGCCAGAAAAAACAAACTGACCCTCCTTTTTCCTGGGGGGCTGAGTACTCCTAATCCCCTTTCCCAGCAGCTGCAGTTTCTAGCTCTTGCCTGACTTAGCTGTGAGTTTTGAAGCAAAACTCTGTATTATGAAAATTAGGAAGGGAGGGATGTGTAGTGGAAACAGTGCCCATATATAGTATATTAAGGATAGCACTGGAAAGAGAAAGGGAAAGCTTGAGAGAGGTGGTAGCTAACATATCTGACGTGTTTCTTTGGTTATAAGGCTTTGCATATGTTTTAAAATCATCATATCCAGCAGTCAGTCAAGACCAAGCTTGCCAGTCAGTGTTTACTGAAAGGCTGACAGCAGGACACTTATCTGTTGGTTTTAGTTTTACAGGCATGCTTTTCTCTTTTGTCTTCCTGTCATGATTCATGTTTTTCCTATTCTCATTTAAATGTTCCATTTTTTAGAATGGTTTAATAATCCTTTGAAGCATTTAATTTCCTCTTTGTCAGTCTAAGCCAAAACACAGACTATATTCCGCCTGACTGATGTTTGACCATGAGGATTTTTTTATATCTATCTGCGTGCGTGCGCACACACACACGTATGCATGCAGGCGCGCACACACACTTTAAAAAAACACCAATCTCTTACAAATCTGAAAGCAATCTTCAGCCCAAATTCCTCAGGAGCTCATTCAGGGACTTTTTCAATGGCAGTAGGAGGAATATTCTTCATGTTCACAGTTATCTAATGGAGAAATAGCTAGACTGCTTTCAGAGCACCATCGAGCAGAAGAGTATATGTCCCATTAGAAAACTAAGCTTTCTTTGAGAATCACTGATGATGAAAAGCTGTACTTATTTTGCCATACAAACTATGCAATTTAATGTGTACTACCCTTAGGAGGTGACATGGGAAAAATACCTAACTAAAGTCTTCTGATCTAATGCCCCAAATATATTGCATTTATTTGCTTTATACATTTTAATGAAAAAAAGTATTTGTAAAAGGTGCATATTTAGACATAAAAGAATCCAAATAATTTAAAACAATTACATTATAAATGCCAGTTCTTCATAAATGAAGCAATGAAGCATATAGAGCAGGAGCAGGGATATATTGTCAAGCAGGTACCCCTTTTGTAAAGCTGCATTCGAGCAGCAAATGTTTCAAAAAGTAAGTCATAACATCTCTGAAGGGATATTATCTTTCTGTGGCTGATGTCCATTTCTTATCTCCTTTGGCTGGTTTCAAGGAAAATCTCAGTGCCATTAGCACGGTCTTGTGGCAGTCTTGCAATGACCAATGTCCATGTGCTTCTCCAGTCCTCCATCTGAGGCTAGAGCTATGCAGTTCCTCAATGCACCCGCAGCCGCACAGGAGGGTAAGGGACCAGAAGGGAAGAAAGGGCAGAGCCTGGAAAACCCTGTGAGAGTTTAATTCTTCCACAGCTCTTCTCCATGGTGTTTTCCTTTGTAGTCTGTTGGAGAAATCAGAAAAATTTGCAGAGCAATAAGTAGCTCAATGTCCATAACAAAACTGTCAGATTCCACTTGTGTATGGATGGTTTTACGCTAAAAAAAACCCTTTTTTTTTTTTCTGAAAGCCTGACAGGAACCTGCATCTTCTCCAGCAACTCACTCACTTCTTTCACTCCTGAGTAAAGCAGTCACAAGCACTGCTTGTTTCTGATTTTCAAAAGGCTCTCCTGCAGCACAGTCATTATATCACATGGGGTTTTTAAATCCAGCACCATGCTGCTCTTTTCCCAAAAACCAGCCACTAAGATACATACGATGCCTTTTCTTCAGAGACAGGGAAGGTCACTACGGTATAAAAAGGAAACCCAAAAGGAGTACTTCTTGCGGATAACCCACACTCAGTCCCTGATGAGCTTTCCATACATCTTTCCTCAGGGAAACCCAGCTTGGCTACACACCAGCAGAAATATGCAGGAAAACTATGTGTTTGACCAGGTATAAGACACCTGCGTTCTCTCAGGAACACATTTTAAGTGTGCTGCCTTCTAATCCAAAATTGGCAGAATGCTTACTAACCATTTTTCGGTTTGTGTTTTTAATCTAGCTTTATATAGGATGCAAGGAACAGTGAAGCTCAGATTCCAGCCTAAATGAAGAGGATCAGTAAATATATATACATCTTCTACTTCATACCTGGTTGAAGAATGGTCACTTTTCTCCCCAGCAGCTTCACAAAGATGCTACAGGATCCCAGGAGTGGACTCTGCCTGCCCAGGCAGAACGTCAAGTCCTTTCTGACCACCACGTCTAATCCTGAAAGTTACATATAGATTTTCAGGAATTGCATGTAGCTAAGAATATTTCCAGGATTCATAATTTTTCTTTACAGGAATTGTGTGTAGTTGATATTTTCAAGATATGTCATTTTTCATTGTCATTACACTTTCTAAAAATGTCAATATTATGGAAAAATGAAAAATTAGTGCCATTTTAGCTGTAGTGTTGGATCCTACAAGAATGCACAGGGCAAAATTTAGCTCTCCTTCTTTCCTAAGTGTGCTTTACACAGACAGAAGCAGAACAGCCAGAGCTTTAGAGGTACACAAGCCTATATAAAATAGCAGAAATCACTTTTTGGCTCAGAAATTCTGTTCACTTTGTGCACTCAGGTAAATTTATCAGCAAGAGCCAGAGTATAGAGAGAAAGAGACTCTGTATCAGAAGACTTGTCTCGCACAGCAAATATCCCACAAATAAACTGAACTTTTGAAAAGATATAACTAGCCCCATGCTATTCATCAGAGAAAGGAGAGCTTTTTTAACAGCTGACTTGCAAAGAATAATGTAACAAACATTTTCTTAAGAAAACCACAATTAAGCAAAGACTTCTGAAAACCTACATTCCTAAACAAATCCTACCAAACAGTTCTAGTGTCTAAATTAAGGCTTTTTTAATTATAAGAGGGTTCCAGAGGTGAACAGATTTTTAATTTATCCATTTACTCCATCCCATTTGGGCTCAACAAGATACTTTATAAAATGGGCACAGGTGCTGCACAGAGATTTGCTCTTCTTGTAGTAGTTACTTTATATGTAGTAGTTACCATATAAAGCATTTATCTTCTGAAATGACAGTTCTCTTTTTTTTTTTTTTTGTGAAATTAGGAGTCTTGCTGGAGCTTTTTCTTATATAATGTTGGCTTCTTCTGTGCTGCTTAATTGGTCAGTATGTTTGCATAAGGTATTAATGTACAAGGGTGAGACCAAACCTGAGCTGTTGCTTGGGTTTTGCTGGGTGAATCAGATTCAAGCTGTGCTTCAGTTATGATGTCCTTCTTCCTTCACAGGGCTATACAAGAGCTGAGATTACCATAAACTTGGAGTAAAATCTAGATTTTATTGGAGTATCAAACTTAGGAAACAACAGGTCCTTGATTCAATTGCTTTCTCTATATAAAAGTGTGCAGCTCCACTCTATAGGGACCATAGCTGCCATGTTTTAAATAATTTAAGTAATCCAAGGCCTGTTTCTTAGTGTCATTACTGGGCTGTATCTTAATTGAGAAGAGCAGTTCTTCAGACAAGACACTGAAGAGCAAAAGAATTAAGTAGGAAGGCCATTCAAGGGCTTCTAACATAAATGATTTTTAATTTTTTTTTATATATTTCTGTATCTTTGTTAGGTATGATATTGAACATTCTCTGACTGACACTGGCTACAGGAATTTCAGAAATGTAATAAAGCCATAGTTTTGCAGTGAAATCATCCATGGAGTGAGATAACTGAGTTTTGAAAAATGATGGATTTACCTGCCAAAAAATTCTGCTTTTTGTATTTTCAAATGCATAAAATGTTTTGTTGTTACTACAGTGTCTGCTCTGAGGTGCTTTTGTAACAGTAAATCCGTTTAAGAAGTCAGTCAGGATGATACAGAACATAATCTTTCTGGATGCTTGGGATTATGCATTTAAAATACATGTTCATGTTTCTAACTGAGCTTCAGCGTATATTGCTGTCCTTTAGCTAGTATGCATCTAGCCTATCAAATTGCAAAAATCAATTTCTTTACTGTCTTTTTTTGTAGATTAATATCTCCATGATAAATAGGTATAAGCAAACCATATATTAGAGATTGCACTCATTGCTTTCCCTGTTGTGGACATCTAGTTATCACTAGGTTTCTTACATATGGACAGTCACTGCATAGAGTATCCTAAGTGTAGATACCTACATATATCTTAGGAAAAGCAGTATCAGATGGTCTTGATAAGGTCATATTTATAACTTACAAGTGATCAGCTACAAAGAAAAATAAGATTTTAAAGACAGGTTGTGGGTTGCTTAAAGAATTTTTATGTGCAAACATTGCCCAGTGAAGAGAGTAAAAAAAATTTGTGCTCTCAAAGTAGAGCAGCTAAATGTACCCAATAAACCCTAAATGACGCAAAACACATCTGGCTTCAGGTTTTGCAATGCACTCAATAAATGAGTTTTGATTAGTCACAGGTTTCAAAATCTACAAAACAAACTTGTGTCTAGTGTCTCCTAATGTGGACTCACTTACGGTATTCTGCTGAAAACCTTGCAAAATTTGTATTTTACCAGCTTTGTGAACTGTTCTGTGGTTGTATCCGAACTGCATTTTGATTTTTGGCTTGCTCAACATAAAGCACAAAGTAAAATTCAAAGACAAAGATTCCGTATGGGTAGGAGCAGAAGAAAATGATCATGTGAACAGACTACAGCTCCACAGCCAAATTTGTATAGAAGGACTCTTTTATTTTCCCATCAATATATGAGCAATTCATATTTTAAAACTCAAGCCCAAACACTAGAATAATGATTTAAAGCATGATGTCCATTCATTTTTCTCATTTGACTGACACCATTTTAGAAACAGAAGTTGTTCTGCAAAATTTTACCCCTGGAGTAAAGCCATACTTTTGGGCTTTACTCATGTTTGTGTTGTTCCAGATAGGTGTTGGACTCTTTTTTTTTTTTTTTTTTAGGGAGAATAGATTTTGGGGGTGGAAAAGAAAAAACAGTTCAATCTGGGCAGTAGTAGAGGGAGACAATAAATTATCTTTATAATTTATAATCTCTATATAAAATAGCATAATAAAAGCCCAACTATTCTTTTACATAATGCACTCTTAAGATTCTGAAGTCAAGCAAGAAAAGTAGTTGTGCCTGTGTGTTTTTTTAAAAACTATAAGCCAAGCATCCAAAAGCTGCTCAGATGTGTAACACTGTAACTAGAATTTTCATTTAATTTGTCATTAAGGAAACCATCTCAATCTAGTACTTTGCTATTGCTTCAAGATTGTCAGAACCTATTTGGGTCTATATCTGGCAGTAAGGAGCTGATTTCTGTAGAGAGGAGTAGAAAATCTTGTATGGTCAAAAGGTAGCCTTGAGAAAAGGGAAAGCAAGAAGAGGAGGATGCTTGGAAGAAAGTCTCACCTGCAGAAAGTGAGTATCCAGTCATTCCCTTCCTGATGCTCAGTAAACAGAGTAAACATTGTGCCCATCAGCGTCAGAACTTCAACATGGCTTTCCTTTTGCTAGAAGAAAAAGAAGAAAATCTGCCGATAATGAATTGTGCACTTGAGTGCAACTGGAATAAATAACAGAGGAATTTGCTGGCATACAGGGTCTCTCAAAAAAGACAGAAAGCTGTAGGAAGTATGGAGAACAGAGAACCAAAACCACCCTTGGTTTCATCCTCTACCTTATTTAATCTGGTTTATCTCTCTGAATGGTCTGGAAGAAATGGTATGTGTAACCTATTTTGTGATGTTTCAAACATATCCCAGATGTCAGACCTCAATGTCAGAGTAGGGAAGTCTATTTGTTTATAGGGAAATGCAATAGCTGCAATTTATGGTCTGACAAAGTCAATTTAATAACTGATTAGTGAGTTAGTGGGTTTCTGGTACTCACTGCTACTAACCACTTTTCTGCCATTAATTGAGATGTCTCATTTTATGACTTCAAAGATGCTCAGAACAATGCTAGAAGGCAAATGGACAAAGAACAGCCAATAGATCTAGATTTTAATTAAAACAAAACAAGAACAAATACAAGTACTATTTATCCCAGCTAGAAATTTACCTTTTAAAATACGAAAATCACCACCAAACTATGCTGTTGTTTCCAGTGTTTGGGCACAACATTAAAAAGTTCTTGATTTTAATAAAGGTCAGATTCTTTCACAATTGGAAAACATCTGTCAGAGAAGTTTGGTCAAACCAAACAGGCACTTCTGCAGTCTCTCACTGCACTGGCCAATAAAATAAAATTAAAAAAAAATTAAAAATATAGCAAGGAGCAGCAGATGTTGAGCTCATATATTTGGCTTTTCAAAGCTGCAGAAATAATCAGATGAGAAGATCCAGTCACAACATCTTTGAAATGGATTGAGAAGGCTGCAGTTATTTTGCACGGCCTTGTTGCATACCCAAGGCCATAAACTCCTCGCCACTTGGAACGCACTGTGCCACAGGTTTTAAGTGGCAAAGAAAGGAGTATGGGTGGGAAGCCAGAGACAGGTCTCGGGACTGAATCAGTGGAAGAGACAGCAGGAAAGAGACAACTGAAGTGCAAAAAGGAGGGGCAGTACTCCTCGTGTGGGATGGCACTGTGTTGCATGGATACACAAAGGA
This sequence comes from Elanus axillaris, assembly GCA_026212715.1. Lineage (NCBI taxonomy): Eukaryota > Metazoa > Chordata > Aves > Accipitriformes > Accipitridae > Elanus > Elanus axillaris. The sequence goes on from JANZLQ010000079.1 coordinate 39,021,216, forward strand.
GTATATAAGCATGTCAGCTACATGGTGTCTGGTTTGGCAAGGTCAATGTAAGAGGTGGGAGCTATACCTACGACTCTGCAGAGCACACACAGTGAAGAGCCTCTGAGAGTTCAGCCTTGTGATCAAGCCACATCACCATGGGCACCTCTAGTATCATTTCAGATTTCTAGCTCCAGGTGTGACGATGTGCTGCTCCTGCAAGTGTGGACCAGAAAGCCTGGATACCCCTGCCACATGTAGACTGGGTCACTAGCAAGGGACTCAAAGCTAATGATTGAGGCTGAGCAGATTTGCTCACTCCAGCAATGGAGTGACTCTTCTGGACTTTCTGGCTGGGGAAACTGCATGGGCCCCATCATGAAGACCCCGTTGAGCCATGCAGTAATTGGGTCCAGGCTCACAGAAGGTGGGTGGGTGTTCTGGAAAAATATCCAAACTCAGTTCCCTGAGAGAGGGGGGAGACAGAGATACTCCAGGAGTCAAACTGAAAACAGACTGGGTCCCAGGGCTGCTAATGAATATGAGTAGAAGCTGATCTATTTCTGTACACAAAGACTGTCTAACATAGCTTGTAATGAAGCACAAGATTAGATAAAATCATAAGTGCATGTGTTGTTTCAGGGCCCTTTGTTGTCTGCTGCCCCACAGTAACTTCTAAGGAAGACACAATCCTAGAAGGTACCTACCTGCCTGCTGGCATTCATCACACATTTCCACATGCAGAATACAGATGTCTGGAGCACAACTTGACCTGCACAGTGGGTGATAAGTGGCTGGGACACGCAGGGACAAGGTAGACATCTTCCCAGCTAAGAAATGGCAAGTCCTCCCATGAGAGTGAAGTCTTAGGAGGTCTGTCTGAGGCTTGTGTTCACAGACCAGAACACCTCAGTGAGTCCTAGTGCCATGCTGTGATGTGCCAACCAAAAGAAGATGTAGCTCAAAAGATTGTAGGGGACATGGCTCTACCATGATCAGAGTGGAGAAAAGACTTGAATACCATGGTTATATAGAGACATAATCAACTCTTTTGTAATGTAGTCTTCAGAAGGGAAGCATACATGAGGTTCAAGTTGTTCATTTTTGACAAAGAGAAATTATATTTCTCACCCCTGCTTTCTTCCTCTGGCTCACACACATGTGGGTTGCCTGCAGCCGATTTGCATTCGTGGGAAGGTTTGACTGGATCTCCAGAGAAGTGCCTAGAGGCTGTCTGAACTCTGGTCCTGGCAGAAGATTTTGTGATGAAAGCCCAGAACTGGAAATGAAGAGACCCCCTGCTGCTAGCAGTGTGCTGTCCTGTGAGCTCAGGCAGTCTGCTTAAAGTTTAAAATAAATTCTTCAAAACTGGAATAACTTCACTCTGCTGTCTCTGAGGAGTGGCATAAGGGAAAACTGGATTGCACAGATGCAGAAGACATTGAAATAGCGTGTAGACCTTTCTCCTCCACAGCCACAAACCCAAAGATAGGCCTACTTTTGTTTTGGTATAGTGGAGGGAAGAAGCAATTAGCATTACCACAGTTCACAGGCTGTACTGTGTCCCCTGACTCCAGAGACTATCATTTTCCTGGTAGGAAAACTTTTCTGGGGCTGGGTTATTTGTCCTGTCTAGACAGGCTGAGGAGAGACCTTGTCCAGCCATCTTATCCCATGAGACAATGGGGGAAACTGGAGCATTTGGCTTTGTCTGCAGTATTTGTCACCTATAGAGAGGAGATATCATACCTTCCCTCAGCAACTTGCCTATAGCTATTGACTCTTCTGTCTTAACTCCTCAAAGCAGCCCAGTTTCTGGAGAGTAGTTAACTATGCCTTCAAAGTTGTGGGAACTAGCATCAGTACATTTCTCAGGAATTTGCCACATTTCCCTGCTTCACAGTAATTTTTCATCACTTTGGATACTTTGTACAAAGTAGTCATCTCTTCGAAGGCTTAAAACTGGTACTGAAAATAAGATGATGAAGTATATCCTGAGGCGAACAAATAATAGAACAGACTAGAAATGTGATCATGTCTCTTTGCAAGTCTGTGTTATTTCATTCACCCAGACTATCCAGAATTGCCATTATCTTTTTCCCAGTTTTACTGTGGGTTAAGATTTTTCCTGTGATGAAATATTTCCTTTAATTCAGCAACCAATATCTTGCTAGATAAGAGCTATCCAGTTACAAAAAGTGTGAGGCATATTCTTGGCCTGCACCTGTCTACAAAAAAAAAAATTTAAAAATATGTATGCTGTTGTTTATAAAGAAGCCTGTCAGCTTCTTGCCAATTAGAACCAAAAAAACCTCAGTCTGAAACATGGGACAGAGAGAGGATGAATTAAGAATTATTAACTCCCATACGTATTTCTGGTTCTTTGGTGGTATGATTTCTTGCAGTTGAAAGACATAAACATGACAAGCTGCCTTCATCAAAGTATTTCAATATTAGCTGATTCTTTTTCCATTTTCAGCAAAATTCTTAAGCAGATATTTGATTTTAAACCAAATCCTACAGAAGTCAGTGACTGGTATACCCAAAGTTAATCACATGCCACCTTGGTTTGGGGAATGGACTGCCCTACTGAGGCTCAAGGATAAGAGCAGATTTCATACGCTAGCAGCTATCTGGATCATGGTGGTGGTGAGAGTATAAAAGCATTTGCAGCTGTGTTATAACAGTGCCAGAGGGATAGTTTGTGGTATGTGCAAACAGAAAGGTGACCAAAAGCTTAGAAAAACCATCAGAACCAAAGGCTGACATAGCTGAACATCCTGTCTTCAGCAGTGTCCAATGCCAGATGTCAGGGAAAGAGACATATTTCTCTTGAATATTTTCTTAATATCCAACTATCAGTGGTTCAGTAATTTTCTGAGCCTTCATAAGCTGTAGCCCCTGGTAGATAGTTCTTCTCTGAATTTGTGCAATTCTGTCTTGAAACCCTGCATACTTATCATGTACACTTTCATGATGCACCCTGTGGACCACCTCAGCTTAACCACACACTCATTGCAGAGATATTTTGGGTTTTTTTCCGTACTCATCTCATTTGATGTTCCTTTGTTCCTGCTACAGAGGAAATGGTGAATGCTCTTTACCTATTATTTTTTCTCATTGCACTGATTGCCTTATTAGCAGCTACCAACAACCACCTTGGTTGTCTTTCCCATAGAGGTCTAGTCTATTCAGCTGTTCCTTTGATCATTCTTATTTTTCTCCTTGCTTTTTCCGTTTCTTCTATGTCCTTGAGGGACACACTGTAATCAAGCTGTGAGAGAATAAAGGTTATACAGTGGCATAAAGGTTATTTGCAGCTGTGCTATTTATTCTTTCCCAAATAATTCCTAGCAATTGATTTGCCATTTTGACCCATACAGAACAGTAGTTGATTTTTTTTAATTTTTATTTTCTGTGAAAACCAAGATCCTATTTCCATGTAGAAACAGCCACACCAGAGCTGCTTATAGTACAAGTAAAGCTGGAACTTTCTTCCTCCAACATGCACCAGTTTACAGGTATCTATACTGAATTTTATCTGCCTTTTTCTTGTTTTATGTCTTAGTGCTGTGAGGCCTTTCCATAGTTCTTTTTAATCAGACTTTATATTTACCTCCTAAATAGCTTAGATATCATCAGCAGATTCTAATATCTTTCACACCCTTTTGCAGATCAGAAATCCTGGCTCATAACCTTGTGGGCTCCCTTGATGACATCCTTCCACGGTGAAAAATACCTATTAGTTCCTGCCAACTAATTTTATCACTTTTTTTAGTCTATGCAAGGCTTATCCATCTTATCCTAAGGCTGCTTATCTTCATGAATAACCTCTGCTAGGGGACAATGCTGATGTCAGGAATTGTGCATCCTCCTTGAGTTGCTGCCTGGTGAAACAAGCAATAATGGTGCCTGAAAATCCCCTTGGTGCTAGCTCAGGTTCAGCCCCAGTTATCAGGACCCTGTTAACATCTTCATGAGCATAGCAGTTCAGTAGCTCTTGGTTCAGTGCAATGATGGGGAGATGCCTGTGCCCTCTGTCCCTGAAGAAAAATATTCTCTCGGTCCCAGAGGCAGTGGGGCAAGCAGCAACTCCAGCAGGTGCAGCTGGTCACATTCCTCACCCTGCAAGGTCTCTCGCAGGGAGCTTTTCTTAGCTTATTACAGATCTCTCAGCCCTCCCTGCTATCTGTCAGCCAAACTCCTGAGGTATCTCTATCATCCACACTCCCCTTCCACCTTTAACCTCTTGCAGTTATAAATGTTCATTAACTTGACATAGAGTGTAGCTGCTGTTCCAAGTCCTTGGCACAGTGACAGGGCAGTTGTTCCCTCTCTCCGGGCTGTGTGATCACTCAAAGAATTTTTCACCCACAGGGCAATTGCTTGTGGCAAATTTGGCATATTTGGACAAGCGTTAACTGGAATAACTGTGTCATCCCTTTGTCAGTTCATGGGAGTGTGGTTAGGGCAGAAAAAGTAAGGACACACTTCATTGTAGAGAATGCAGGTACTTTATTTTCAGCAAAAATGGTTTAAAATCAGGGTTAGAAAAATGTATCACCTAGTTCTTGAGAATATTTATGTGTCATAGAATTATTTGAACTGCTTGACTGAAAAGCTTTTAGCCGTAGCAGGACACACAATGGTTGGCCTTAAAGTTATGCTCTCAGGTAGCTCTTTTGCTTGCTTTCTTCTCTGTGTAACAAAAGGGAACTACCATTGCTAACATCAGAAACAACCATTGCTACAGATAAGTAACTTATACCATCTGAAAACCAGAAGAAACTGTTTTACACATTTTTAATCTGACTGTTCTGGAGATAATGTCAGCTAAAGTCAAGTTTGAACTAAAATGAGGGCTAAGGCACATGGGAGCTAGGAGTTAGGCCAGTCACTTCTCTGATGCCCAGTTCCCTTTCTAAAATAAAATTGCCAGGATCCAGTTAAGACACTGGTCAAAAAATGAAGTTGGGGGAACCTAAGCTGAAATGAAATAGACTTATATTTCGCCATCATGGCCAGAGTAACACTATCTGGACTGTTATAGTACCTGATTAAAAAAAAAAAAAAAACAGCAACTGAAATCTCTTTCATACTGGAAGACGTCTCCACTGTTATATTTCCACTCCTTTTTTGCCTACATATTTATTAACTTGTTGCAAAGTATTTGAAGTCTTACGACTTTCACAGACAAGCACAATGCTGGTAAAGTGGCTCCCTATGATTCTTGATGCTCCCACAGCAGAAAATCAGAGTTAAAAAAATGTTATCTTTGTGGGGAAGCATCATTCACTTGCAAAAGTAAGAACAAATTTCATGCTTCCCTCTTCCAGAAGAGCTTCCCCTTGTGGGACTGATGGGGAGAGCCTCCACTCAGATCATGGTCCTCTCTTTTAGTGTTTCCATTTGCTACAGCTGCCTGTCAATAGAGACAGACAGAGAAGAGGAAATAGTTCTGTGCTAGCTCTTCGGGTTACCAATTACGAAGGTCTCCCCTTTGCATTTTCCAGGTTGTTTAGGAAATCTTCTCCCTCTGAAAGTAAAAACTATCTTGGGAGAAGCATATCCTTAGAAATAGATTCTCTTGTTATTTTCCACTGAGACATGGCTGCAAAAAGGTCTGCATTTGGTTATTTTTTTAATACAACATGACAGGTCCCAGTAGGTCCCAGCTCAAAACCATCATTTCCCCTCCACCCCATCCCATTTAGCTGTAATGAAGCAATCCTTCAGACTAAGAGATGACGACATGACACCTGTGAAAATACAAGATCATAAATGCCATGATGTCATCGTAAATCTGCAGCAGTTAAATAAAATTAAGAACATTACAGTGTCTTTATTTCACACCATATATTGCCCACAAGGCAATCCTGACAGCATGGGTCTTGATGCAGTAAGAAGCTCAGCACGTGCACTGGAGAAAGCTGAAACCCCTGCCAGTAGGGCTGAGTTGTATGTCACTATACCACCATGCTGTCTCTGAAGTCCAGGTTCCCATTAAGTTCAGTAGACTTTGGATGTGGTCCCAAATGCACAACCTAGAACAACATCTCATATATATGCTACATATTCCCTGTGATTCAGAGGATTTGTCAACCTGCAAATGGCTACAGGCAGCTCTTTAGACCAAGAGTCATGACTCCAGAGCCACGCCTGTTTTCTTTCTGCTTTTGAACAATGGGCTCCAAACCCCAAATCTTAGTCTGTGAGCTTTTTCCTGCCCTATGTAAATCACCTGGAGCTCTGGGAACCACACTTAAGCTTTGTCCTCCTTCACTGCTTCTCAAACCCAGGCTCCAAGCCTTGCAGCAGAAACCAATGGCTCTCAGGGCCAGGATTTCAAAGGGCGAGGGCTGTGTTTGTGCACACAATATTTGAATGCGCGCTCATTGCATGCTTAATCCCCCTCACGTGCAGGAGAAAAGGGGTGGATTTGCATTTGTAAGATAGCCCTGGGGTGCCCCAGAGCTCCTTTGGCTGAGGCTGCCATCTCCCACTTTTGTGTGCGCCTGCAGTTTGCATTAGTCTATTTTGCTGACAGCCTGGGGGAGTGTGTGGCCCCAGGAGGGATAAATTAGACCTTAATCTTTGACAGCCTGCCCTCGTGCCTTTTCTAGCCATCTGGGCACTTCCTACTCTGGCATTGCCCCTGTGCCACAGCTTCTGCCAAGGCCTATGTGCTTTCAGCCATGCCTGATACTCCGGTGAGGCTTCATTTCTCTGTTCCTATGTGTAGCCTGGAAGGTGGCTCCATATGTCCTCCCTCCCACTTCAAGGACCTGAGGCCGAAGACACATGTCAGGAGAAAATCACCCTGATCACAAGCATGGAGAGCTCGATTTTCTGCAGGTATGGTTTGAATAACTGATGTCAGATGTCAGGGCATTTTTCAGCATGAGACTCCTGCAGGTGCTTTCACCAGAGAAGTGAACTACTTACTCTCTGCTGAATAAATGAGCTCACAAAAGAAGTCATTAATGTAAGAGAAGGGAAGGAGGAAACTGTATGCTCAAACCATTGGTATTGTCTTGGGACAATTCAACTGACTTTGTGCCCTTTGTGGCTTCATACTGTATGGCTTTCATGTAAATCTTTCTACTTCACTGCCCGCAGAGACATTCACGTACTAGTTCATAGGTCCCCTGCTCTTTTCTCAGCAAAGACAGGTTGTGCGTCGGCCCCAGAGTTTCTCTTTCATTCTCCTGCCAGGGAGCTCTGAAAAGAAGATTAGCAAACGCTACGAACCCATCATTGGTTGCATTAGCCCACAGGGAGGGATGTTGCAATGAGTGATATCTGAGAGTAAAAGATATTTACCACCATGGCAGCATGAAGTTTACAAATATACCAACTGTAGCACAATCACCCTTTTTCTTTTCCTGGCTGAAGCAAGTGTACTGTACTTTGAGGATAACTGATAGACTGTCAGGCTTGTGGTCTTTAAAGGGTTAAAAAGGCCAGAGGCAGTGTGAGAAAGCTTTTTTTTTTTTCACAACATTTCTAACAAGCTGAACAAAATCCAGGCCTTGTTTAATGAGCACATATTTTATACAAATAAGCTCAAACGAGCTTACCCATCTCTAATTAAACTAGAAAGGAAGCATTTGTCCTAATTGGACTGCATAACTGAAGAATTAATTGTGTGGCTGCTTAGAATTGCAATCTTACGGCCCAATTCACAGAAAATACCTTCATGGTAGGACATACTATATGCAAGTTTGCTCATGTCTTTTTACCAACACATAAGTCCATGAGTGATTTTGATGCTTTGGTTTTGTTTTTTAAAGAAAGACTGTTCACACAGACATACATGGGCCTTAGTGGAGGTTAAGTACAGTATTTCAATATTCTAATTAGGCTGCGAGAGAATAGTTCTCCATCACTGTAATTAGGTACTCAGTTAATTCCTACAGTGAAAATGCTGTGCTAACTTATTTACAAATATCAAAAGGGTGACTATTCCATTGACTTGGCTAGATCCGCAGAAACAAAAAGCATGGCATGGGAATTCATATTTCCTTCCAGTAAGGCCTGGCACTGTGCATGGCATTACAAGAAGCTCAGGAGCTGTTGGAGTAACATCTGCTGTGTTCAGAGGGTGCTCATTAAAACAGAGGAGGAACATTGCTAGACGCCTTCTCCCTGTAAATCTTGCAAGTCTCTCCTGCTCCATTTCCTAACCGGAGTACTTTTCGATGACTAACCGTGCTGTACAGCCAACTCTGCTGTGAGAGAGGAATGACATGCACCCCACCCCGAGCATTGCTGGTGGGACTGTCAGCACAGCTCCCTGCTTTAAGATCTCTGCTGATGATACACGAGACAGCACTGCAAGGCTGTCAGACACAAGCCGGGGCATGCAGCAGGTTGGCAGTCATAGGAATCTCACTGTGGCTCGTAAACTAAATACCTTCTATAGGACCCCCACCTGAAATCTTGCTTCTCTCTGGCCAAGTTCCTATGACTTCAGTTTAGTCCTTCTACAGTAGCATTTTCAAAGTACTGGATTTAGGTGCATGGCTGCCTTTTGAACTTTGCTGTGAACAAGATGTTTAATTCCTTCAAAAGGCTATGAAATTCCTGGACATGCTATTGAGAAAGTAGTTGTGAAAACACCACCCTTATATGTTTCATATATTCTAGTACTAGCAACAACTTAGGGCTAATGTCAATTTTGTCTTGGCAGGGACTGGCTATAATGCAGGTCAAGACTTGAAGATCTGGCTATATATGAATGTGAACGATGGAGAATAAACTATGAAGCATCAAGTGATAAGTTTTGCAGGCTCCACCTGATTGTTCTGCTTGTAAGGAGAGCACTGTTGTTCTGCAGCATAGGCAGTAAATATGTGTTATATTAACTGCTCAACTTTTGATTCCATTTGATCTTTCAACACATAGGAAGTTTATTTGTTAGACTTATTTCTTCTTCCTGTATCAGGTTTTCATTTAAAAGTTCCAAAAGTGCCTATCTGTCTTTTCCTTATTTAGAACTTCTTATTGTTTGAGTCATGCCTGTTTTCATTTATTTTTCAAGATGTACATGAAGCTGACAGAAACCCAGAGGATCTTCCTAAATTAGGCCCAGTAAACAGAAATGCAGACCTGAATATAATACAAGACAAAATTAAGGGCTTCAAAAAACCCAAGCTGTATCATACAGTCACTGCTGCAAATCTCGGTGGACCCAGTTTAGCCTGGAAGTGCACAGAACCTGGTAAACAGAGCAAACCTTCACCTTCAATCAAAAGCTGTACCAGATATATCAAAGGTAAATGTTCACTTTTCCACATGTCCTAAATTAAAGTGAAGGAACATGAACTACAGGCAGTAGGGCAAGAGCTGTAAGCATACTTCTTATGGGCGAAGATCTGCTCTTAGCACTGTAGGGTTCCAGTTCTAAACCACCAGCACCAAGACTTTTCTGCACTTCTGGGTCCATGCTGAGAAGAAAGCTGGGTCCACAGCAGCCATCCATCTTATGGTCAGGTTTCCCTAGCTGTGACCTGACTTCTAACACATGCCACCAAGATCTGCCATGATAGTGGGATGTAGTGAGAGGTAGCAGCCTGTCCACTCCTCATTTAAAGGGAGTCTTTATAATGAAACTCCAATGACTGTATGAAACAAGTCATTCTTCAGGTTTAGCAATTAAATCTTGAAGTTCAACCACCTCAGCTAAGGTTCTATGGTCTTTAATGAGTCACTGTTAACCTAACACTTCTTTTGGCATTTTAGAGAGGGAAAGAAAACAGGCTTTGACCCTCCTTGCTTCTATATACTTCAGTTGTAATGATTCATGCCCAGGATTTTAAATAGGTGCATGAAGAGAATGAATGCACCTCCTTGTTGCAGGTAAAGTGGTACAAAACATAAATCTACTTTCTAGGATTTTTTTTTAATTAAATTCTGAAGCAGTTGAGTAAAAAATGTTTACACTTTTTGTGTGGACAGTGCTGTCAAGGGCCTGTGGAGGATTATAGCATTGTTTTTAATCTGTATAACTGCCAGTGGTATGTGGCCACAATAATGGAAAAAGAAGTCCCCATGTAAAGTATCAGCTGAAACATGAGCTTTTCTATCCTGTATGAAAGAGCTCAATGGTTGCAGTCCAGTCAGTGATTTAAATGAAGAGTGCAATTCTCTGTTTGGTCTTCTGTGGGAAATAGGATGCACTGCCAAAACCTTGACACACAGTTTGGCGCATTTGGCCAGTCTGCCGCAGGGAGAGGAGACTGGAGCAGTCTGGAGACCAGATTGACTCACAGTGATAGGGAAGACAATTGCTCTCTTGAGAAAAGTCTGGTCTTTGCCTGGCAGCATGTTCATACTGAGTCCTGTCAGTAGAGGAAATAATACTTTACTGAGTTTAAGGGAATGTATGTTAAGGACTTCTGGTTTTCCATGGGAGAGATCCACTGCAATACTAGGTAGTAGCAAAGGGGTTACTTCTTAGCCACCACTCTTCATGAACACAGCATCCTCAGGCAACCATCAGTGTTTTTAATTTAGTCTCTTCAAATTATTGTGCAGCATTACTCATTGCTTTCCCAATGCAGTCTGTGTATCTTGGCCTGTAGTCCATCTATCTCACCACAGGAATGAAGAGTTAAAATCTGCCATCACTCACAGTGGTGTAAATGCTGAGAATGTACTTGAGGCCAGTGGAGTCATACTGGATTTATGCAGATATAAGTGACAGCAGAGTTATTAAGTGTCTGTTTAACACTAGTAAAATTCTATGTCTTTTTACAATTCAGGCTCCAGTTCTCAATTCTTTGCATTGGACAAGTTAAAACAATATTTGACACATTCTTAAACAGCAGGGTATAATTTATTGCAATCCAATTACAAAAGCATCACAAGAGAAAGGAATCAATTAGTTAGACTGAGAGGGCATAACGAGCCACTGATAAGATACACAGAGCCAAAAAGGAAAAGGAAAAAAACCTCCCAGGGTCAAATACAGGAAGGTCTTGCCTGTTCATGAAACTCATCTTTCTTTTTTAGTTGACAAATGATCATAAATTTGGTAGTGCTGAAGAAGCACCTGCCTCTCTCCAGGTCTTGGGACAGAGACAGTGTCTGCTGACTCTCTAAGGCTGCCTGAAGGTAAAGCAGGCCCAGACTATTTTTGGAATGGTATATTGACACTGATTTATGTCTGGTATGACAGATGCAGCAGAGAAGACAGACTTTTTATTAAAAGGAGGCTCCTATAGAACAGCATGTTCTGCATAACCCTCTCCTGCAAGAGAGCTTGGGGATACAGTGTGTGCAATCAAAACGCAGCTGCAGGCAACATACGTAATCAGTGAAGACATGTTGAGCATGGGCCAATCTCAGGAAAGCTGTAGGTGATATTTTCTCTGCATATAGATGAGGTCTGCCAGTGATAACTTGTGTCTTGAACCAATTTCCTGTTCAGAAGTTGTATGCTCAGAATTTTTTCTGAAATCATAGATTGCTCCTGGAACAGCACCTTTCTTCTCATGAAGGGCCACTTAAAATTATGGTTGTGGGGACACAAAACCCCCAAAATTTTCTTCACATGCTTTGTGCTTTTCTGCCACAAAGAGAATGTGAGTTGTCCATGCAAGACTTTCTGGAGCCAATGTAAATCATCTAAGCTGTGCTGAAAGCTTTACAGCTGTGCCTTTCTCACACCAATGGAGTGTTGCCTGTGTCTCTCTAGAAAATCAGATCTTTCCAGTTTGGTGCTGCAGCTACCACATAAACCTGGAAATGAGGAATCACCTCATTGTGTGCATCACCTTGTCCAAGCACACCTTGAAAAGGTGACTGAAGAAAGGACTCTGAGGTGGCTCAGAAAGCTATCAGCCTTTCCTCTAACACCCACTGTAAATGCTGTCTCTCATCCTTTGCATCTCTGTTTTCATCTTACTCATGTGAATGTGTACAGTATTTCCAAACACCAAAACATTCTGCAGCTCTATGTAATAGAGACAAAGTCTCCAATTGTTCAGCTTAACGGCATGAACCCATTGCTCAGTTGGCTGTTGCCAAATTGCCTCCTTTGCTGTAATGAAGTTTTCAAGAAAAGTCTTGCAACAACATGTCAACAGGGGAGCCTCTTTCCTGTAGAGTCGAATTTGAAAGTCTTTGGTTTGCTGATGTCTCAGTCACAGAAAACTTTCATAACAAAGCTTTTGCCTGGTTAGTATTTCAGATTGCACTGTTGCAAAAAGGTAGAATACAAACTGCAAAAGAGCAAAATCTAAAAGAAATTGGGTATAGTCAGGTGGCTCAAGAAAAGAAAGAAAACATCAGCAGAACTTAAGTTCAACTTCTTGTTTAGACAAAGTTTAAAACAACTTTCAATTTTTAAGAAATACCATTCATTAGCATAACTGTGAAACACTCAAAAGCACCTATAGGTGCTTTAAAATACTTTTTTGGGAGTAGCAGAAAAATTAAAGCTGTTATTTTAGCCTGATTTTGTGTGAGTGTGATATACAGACAATCACATTCTATGAGTGAGTGTGCATAAATACACATTAAGAAAATATGTGAATAGGCAGAGGAGTTAGACTTCATTCATGCCTCAATGTAAGGAACCTTTAAGAGCTGCCTCTTGGAAGCTCACCTTCAGGGCACAAAGTTAGAAGAAAGCCCCCTATGGTAATTATTTTCTTCTTTTGCTAAAATCAAAAAATAGAAGAAAGGGCTAATTTTATTTTGATTAAGCTGCATGAGGCAACTACTTGAACCAAAAGCACACAATGGTGAAATACATCCTTCATTCTGCCAAGGTTACCTTCTAATTTGTATTTCTATCGTGGTACACAAAACCAGAAAAAACCAAGATCTGAGTACTCTCCTTAGGGACCTATTTGTCATCTTCCATACTCCAGCTATGTTGGTTGAAATGGATAGGTGTGATAACAGTGAAAGATGCTGCAGCATACTTTGCTTTATGAGACAAAATTAATACTATGTTCATGGCTAAATTCTGAATTCCTTGGTGTCTCTACCTTTAAGGTCATTTATTTGTTCCTGGTTGACATAAGATAATCTGAATTACTTTGGAAACTTTGGCAGCAAACACATCAACTTATGTTCTGCTGCTCTAGAAAAAACTATTAAAATGATGTAATATGATCACTGGGTCAAGAGAGAAGACAAAAAGTGACATGGATATGAGAAACCAGAAGATAACACGGCAAAGTTTAGGACCTGTGACACCGCCTACCACTTCCAGAGCTGCTACAGAGATTATAAGGTTTGGGTTTCCATTTTTAAGTTGCCTTTGGCAGCAGAAATGGTAGATGACATGAGCTCTCATCCTAGAAAGAGATGTTAAATGGAGTTTCAGGTCAGTCCTCCTGTTCCACAAGCTTGCCAAAGAGAAAAGACTTCTTCAGTATGACCCATAATTTGTCAAAGTAGTATTGTCCCAAGATCCTTTGCAGAAAGATCTACAGACCATAGAATCTCTTGCAGTGAATAAAAATGTATAAAAGGCAAATGTCTCCACCAAAGGCATTGGCACTTCTCTTTAGTAGTAATGACATCATTAGAAATAATTACATATTGATGAAACTTTACTTGATCAGCAGAGTAAGAATCTTTGCTAAGAGATCACTAAGATACCAGTATTGCCTGGTATCATTAAAAGAACCATTTTTCCACATATTTCTACACTTGTCTTGTTCTGAAACTTAGTGCTGTGCATGTAGGACCACTCAAATAGAAATCCTTTAATTTCTATTGAAATTAACAAGAAATTTCTGTAATTAGTTGCAGTAGCAAAAAGGTATCTTCAGTTGTGATGTTAACTTACACCTCAACAGAGAGGAACGAATTTGACACTTTCCTACTTGCAGTTTAGAAGACATTTTTTGTGTATCCATTGTTACATCAAGAATCAAGCATGAGAATAAAAGCAGAACTGAGATAATGGTTTTACTTAATCTCATTTTCAGCAAGATATTGCAATGGTGCCTTTTCTTTCCTACTCTGCCTTCTTTACTCTCTACCACATCATGCTGAAGTGATTTTTCCCTTCTGCTCCTCCTTATGCTCCTCTTCATGTTCTTTTCATCATTAATGTTCTCTCCTGCTTCTTTTTTTTTTTTTTAAAAAAAAGCCCAAACAAACAACCCCCAAACCCCCCAAAATAAAAAAACAAAAAAACAAACCCGAACCAAATAAACCTTTCTCTTCTATGGTGTGCTTCTGGCCTTTCTCTTTTGGTCTTTTGGTCTTTATTTGTTCTATTATCTACCAAAATTTACTAATTTACCATTTGTAAAAGACTGCCAGCTGAATAGGCAGATGAGTATGCCTTTGGCTCCTGCCTCTTTCTCCTTGGCATGGGAAGAGAGCTGGAGTGAATGAGACAGCAGCTACAGGGTGATGCCATACAGGTGGTGTAGATTCCTTTGCCACCTTGAGAAACAAATGCCAGGCAGTGAAGAACCTTGAGGAGGTAGAATAACATTGCACTCTGCCACCACTATCTTTGGAAAAGAATCCTACACCAACAGAGTTTCTGAGGAAATTACTGAGGCAGGTCTTCCACCTTTGGTTGGGTGTTTGCACTTTTACACTTTGTGAAGCTTATGGCAAGAAGTAGGGACACTAACATAAGGAATGCCAGCTCATCTCCCCAGTTTCCTCCTCAGGCCTTCCTGTGCTTTTGCCAGAACCTGACTCATTAATGATCCATTTGATAGGTAGCCCTAAAGCCAGAATCCCATGGAAATGCCACATATCTGATTGGCTCTCCTGCTCGCTTGTATAAGCAGATTTTTAACAGTAATGCTTTCCATTCCAAGGTAGTCACTGCTTATCCTGAAAAACATGGCCATACAAGCCAGATATGGATCACCTCATTTCGTCAAATATATGCACTAAAATTAATGGAGCTACTGGTCCGCTGAAGGCTTCTTGGTGAGGATGAGGGTCATACTTCTTTGAGCCTAACTCCCAATGAGGGTGGCAAGGTACTCACTGGAATGCCACAATGGTCCACCTAGCCCACTCCCCCATCTCTGACAGTGGCCCATTACCATTGCTCATGAAAGACAGTAAAGACAAGGCAAGAACCTGCAGTTCAAGGGTTCTGCAGTTCAGTTCCTAATGTGGTGTCTTTGTGCTTAAACAAAGATATAAAATTAGGACCTAGTGAGGGCAATGTACTTTCTAACTACCATACGACAATTTATGGTGTGGTGCTTGCCAGCCATGTCCTAGTACTTCCACACAATGGAGCTGATTCCCTGGGACTTCAGCTGTAAGAGTTAAGATTATTCTGTGTGACTGACACATTAGGTTAGCTGTGTGCCTCTGTGGAGACACAAACCCTCAGTGAAAATGGAACAGTAGTGCCCATATTTCAACAACTTGCAATTTAGATGTTGACAGTGTAATTGTTCTTTGAAAGATTGAAAGTATATCCCTAAATTCAGCAATGTCAAACAAAGTAAAGCACAAATCCTTTCATGCTTAGTGAATACATGGGGCCAAATGTAGTTTTTAGCCAGATTTTTTTTAACTTTACTGTCCTCAGTAGGTTTACACAAGTATGGCTGAAAACCAAACTGTCTCTCAAATCCTGATCTGTAATAAAACTCTAGTCAATGTGTACCTATGTTGATAATGCATATGCTGGTTGATATCTTTTCTCCAGTATATCTGGTTGTAGAAATATTTTACCTAGTGATTCTTTTACAGGTCAAACATCCATGTGATTATCTTTGAAAGCCCTGGATAGTACTGGTAAATCAAAAGTTCAAGCTGAAGCTTTACAGGAAAATACCAACATTAGTATCCTTCATCTTTGCTCAGAAGTCCTGTTAAAATCAATAGTCTCTCCATCTACAAAATGATTCAAGATGACAGCTCAGGGAATACCCCAAGTGATGATAGATAGTAGAAAATTGGAAGGACCACACTGTAGCCCTTTTTTTTTTTTTTTTCCCTGTCTGGTCTCTGAAATGCTTTGGAGCACATCTGAAATAATTAAGATGGATAGAGCACATCTTGTTTCCTAAAGAGTTTTTAACAGTTGTGGGGATTGTTGTTTCTTCTTGAGAGACTACTACCTGTGTCACAGGTCTGATGGACTCCTGCCAGTGTAAAGTTACTTATACAGGCTGAATCAGTATTTATGTTGGTGGCAGTCATCTGCTTCAGTACTTTTTCCACAATCAAAAGAGCTCAAAAAGACAATGGAGTGGAATGAACCTCTGGTAGTTCATTCAGTGACGTTTCATTGTATATGCTATCAGAGACACAAAGGGATGAATGGGGGGAATTGCTAACGCTGCATACTTTCAGGCAACCAATAAATGAGTCAATTAACTAGTTGTGCCTGGGGTAATTTCTCTAGGTTTAGTTGCCAAAGTTTATAGCAATCACAGAATGGAAGGAACAAAACCAAGCAGGATGTCTATGTCGTAACTCACAGAAAGCACAGAGCTGAGCTGTCACATACATATATTTGCAAATACATTTGGAGCAGTTTTCCATTTTGAAACATGTTTGTAATAAAAAAATGTGCATTTCAAACAATGCCAATGCTAATTCATTGTTAGATTTTGTTTCTGACATGGAGGCTTTCTCAGCTGAGTATTAGCAGCCAGGATGAGCAGTCATGATTTCTCTTATCCTGAATTGCAGTGGGGCTGGATGGTTGCTGTGGGTTTTCTCCAGTGGAGATGTCTCTGTGCCATTAGCTGTGATGTATGCAGAATGCTGAGGCAGATATAGACGTTCTTAGAGGGCTGTTATAATTCAGGTGCATTGTAGCTTATAATTCAGGTGCATCATAGCAACATAAAGGACAGTGGGAGAGGGTGCTGCTCAGCTGGATTTGCCCTCACTCTATCTGACATCCAGAGCAAAACTGAGAACCAATACCTTTTCAATCCCAGGCAGAAATGTTTGCTTCCTGGAAGAAAAGCATATTGGAACACCCTTGACATTATCATAAAGAAACGTCACTACGCTCATTCACCATAATGACAGTGCTTTCACCATGAGGTGTGACAAAAATGTCTCCCCTTAGCCCATGATAAACCCTGCATCAGGAGATGTTTGTGCCCTCAGGGAAAGAGGTTAAGGGATTTTCTTCTTTGTGCATAGTTTTCCTCATCTAGGCACAATGTTTGTTCATAGCTGTAGCAAAGAAAGAAGATAATGGAATTTTGTCAACAGCTTGAACTCACAGACTTGTAGATCAAAGCCAGAAGAGCCAAATATAGGCTAGCCTAGCCTACCTCCTATGAAACACATGCCAGAGGAAGGCAGCCAGGACCTGTAGGCTATGGTTACCTTCCCTCTCACTCTCTGTTGCTTCCCCCACCACAGAACAGCCAATACAGTGACTTTACACTGCTGGAAACACATTGCTGTGAAAAGGATGCATTACTCTGCAAATGGCAAATACCTGCCTCCAATGGTTCAGGTCTGTACTCCAAAGAACTATTTTGGAAGAGCTGCTTCAGCTCAAATTGTACTAAAGATCCAATATATATATATATTTAATAAGGAAAGAATCACCACATCACAAAGGAATAGGGCTGCAATGATTACCCTATGGACAACAGGGTTAATAAAAACCACCTTGTTGCACAACTGTTGAAATCCCAGTGACTTTGTCAGAGAAGGAGCTCTGCCTTCCATGTGTATGGCACCTGTGTAACTTCAGGGCCAAGGTGCGGATGTGCCATTCCAATTTCTGATTCCTCAGACAAGTAAGAGTTGAATCAGAAGAGTAAATTCAGTCTTAAGTCAGAACAGTAATTTCAGTCAGTACCTCACAGCAGAAAGCAGGACTTCAACGAACATTTACTGACTGAAGACCCTGACTTTGCGACAAAAGCTAACACTGATACATTAATCAAATAACCAATATTTTTACAGCTCAGCTTCTCTCACAAACTACAGATCTTCCAACCATATTCATACTTTGTTTAACTTGGCCATCCTTGCCTGCAGTTGTATACCCCTGTGAGTACGTAACCTTCTGTCTTTCCCTCTTTTTTTTTTTTCCAAGCAAGCAAAAAAGCTCATTCTTGATATTTGACCATGGCTGTTTCCACCTGAGTTGCTGCTGCCCCCAATATTTCTGCTGTTCATAACTACAACTTTGATTTAGCAATAGCAATAAGCCACAGGCTCTGTGCTTTGATAGATCTTATACTGGTTAGGCTGTAATGTAGACCTCTAGCCAGCCCCTCAGATTGCAATTAATTTGAATAATGGGAAGGACTGGGAAGGATCCTGTGGATGTTTCGGGCTCACCAGCCCCTGTAGCAAGGACAACCTCAGGGATTTATCAATGAATCTACAGTACTTCAGGGTTCCTTGGTTAATAAAATATAAAGTAAAATATCAGTTGTCGTCATTAGAATTATACAGTTATGCAAGTTAATTCAATCTGATTAGAAACAGCCCTGTGAAGAAACCACATGTTTTACCTCTTTTTAAATGGTTACAGTGGAACCACTTCTCAAAGCTCCTATCTGGGGAGAAAAAAAATAATAATCTAAACCCAAAGAAAAACACTGATTCAGACTTTCAACTTGCTCCCCTGGGTGATGTGGGGAAGCAGTGAAGAGAGAGGAAAGGGTCTTGCTTCTCACCTTTTCCCCATTTATTAAATTCTAATATTTCTAGCTAGAAGGGGAACTAAATAAAAACCAGGCACATATTATCTGTGGTTTTTTACATTAGATCAGCTGAAAACCGTCCCCCTTTACTAGGAAGTGTCTATATTTGCCAACAATTCTTTGTGTCTGACTCATTTCCTTATTACCTCTCTCCCCTCCTCTGTTTTCCCTTAAGGGATTGACTTTCCCCCACCTCAAACAAAAATAATTTCTTTGGCATATGAAGGTCAAGGACAGATTTTCTAATGTCTGCCTGCCTGCCTGCAGGCCTATCTCTCTCTCCCTGTCTTTCGTTCTATCTGTCTACTTTTCTAAGGAATCTATTCTTGTAGTGTCCTGGAGCGCATATAACAGGCTTTGCTCCATATTACTGCACTTATTTTTTTTAAAGAAGATGAACCCAGATGTGCTGTGTAAGGTTTCCACAGAGTTAGTGATATGACCAAGAAGCCTACCTGCACTCTGCAAACCTGAGTCAGTAACCATACAGTATCACAAAGCAATGCACATAACAGCAGGAAGGATTTATTTTAAGACCCCTCTCAGCTCTTAAGTTGAATATCAAAGCAGTCTTCCTTCTTGCTGAATAGTTTGAAGGGACAAAGTGTCTTCAATGGGCTATTCTCTCTCAGCTCCAGCAATACAGCATGGCCAAGAGAAAGGTAGCATGCCCATTGCTTTCTATTTTGATGGTGCCCAACTGGAATCTTGAAGGATGCTCTTTGTGCATTAAATGGGTACTGAAAGAGTTTAACACTGCCCTTTTACTGCCTTTTTTTTTTCTTTTCTTTGCATAGGAGACAAATATATAGCATATGAGATACAGAAGGTAGAGCACAGCAGAAAACCAGCTGCAACATACGTAGGGTAGACAAGAATGCTTTCAGCCTTGCATTTTTATGATTTAACCTACAAGGAGCAAAGGGTGGAACACAAAAACTGCACCCTTATTGCTAGCTAAAGAAATAGATGCCAAGGCAGTTAGTCAATCCAGAACAGGGAAAAGCTAAGAACAGTGCTTTTTCAGCGAGCACGAAACTTTTCACTTCTTCAAATCCCATTACTCAGTGGTGGCTTTTTGTTTCCACTCAGAGAACATTCTCTCTCCATGGTTTTTCTTGTTTACATTTTCATTTACTAAACAATCTACAGATAAGTTATTATTTCTGCAACTTTCAGACTGTTTTATCTGGCACTGTGTGTCATCTCAAAGATAAGTTTGGTAGATAAATCAGTTGATCTGGCTAGTATTGAAAGCAACAGAGTTGTAGAGCAGAAAAGTGACCAAGGAAGACCTCTGGAATTCCTATATCCTATAGCAGACCACTAGGCTGAAAGAACCTTTCAATTTTTATAACCAGAGCTCAAAGAGAAGAAAAATCTCAAAAGTGAGTAATGATTTGGGACGTTCATCCTCCGACACTGTAATGGAGCATGGCATTCAGGGAACACTAAACCTTCTTCCTGAAGGTCAGACGGCCTTTCAGCATCTCAAACTGGGAATCAAAAATGGAGACATTAGCCATCGTCAATCACTTTTTAAGACTGAACTCTTGGTGTGCAGGGTAGCAGCCTAAAAAGATGCCTTTTCCCAAACTCTGACCATGCAAACGTTACTGGCCAGGACTGTGAGTGAACCAGTTGACATGCTAAGTAAACTTTACAGCATTTGTAGAAAGACATACTGAAATTATAGACTTTAAGTCTTCTCACAACAAAGTTAAATCTAGGAGTAATGCTTATTCAGTTGGGAACAATAAACATGATTACTACCAAAACACACCTCCTGCCTAAGCTCAGCAGGGTTTTATTTATTACTCCTAGAGGGTTATTCACACCATCAAATTTGGACATCTCACTTAGGTATGATTCAGAGGATGAAAATTACATTCTTTACAGAGTCAATAGAGAGAGATGCAGGCACTTCCCAGGCACAGGGTAATTCTCTGTAATTAGGTCAGATGTCTAATGCAACAAAAAGTATATGGCTTGCATGCTTCCTGCAAGGGTCTTGCTGGCCTTGCTAATTCTGTGATAGAGACCTGAAACTCCCTACCTACTCTGGGTGGGATTTCCTTGGTGTGGCAGACTCCTGTGGTTTCCATTTCGCTTTTCCCTGTCACCACAGTCTAACCTGCCCATCAAACCTCATCCTTTCATTTCTTACTCTTATTTCTGTG
Source organism: Elanus axillaris (assembly GCA_026212715.1). Taxonomy (NCBI): domain Eukaryota; kingdom Metazoa; phylum Chordata; class Aves; order Accipitriformes; family Accipitridae; genus Elanus; species Elanus axillaris. The sequence continues at coordinate 39,042,022 of JANZLQ010000079.1, forward strand.
GCCACTCTGCACTTTTTTTTCCTTCCCATGACAATCATAAGGTTCTAGATGAGAGTGAGGGCTGTGGAGAGGGTGGCAGTGGAGGGGATGGCACAGGGAGGGACAGGCACATGCATTAAGGATCCAGACAGCCAGCATAGGTGTGATGAATGTTGTAGATGCAAACCGCAGCTGGTCCCAATAAATCCTTCAGCCTCCCTGACCAGCAGCTTTGGCTTTACCTGGTTCTCTGCTTTGCTGTAGCTGTCAGCACCTGAGATGCTTTTTAAGGGTTGATAAACTCTGCAGGAAAAGGTAAAGGAGTAACCTATACAGTTATGGTCTGTTGGGTCCAATGTGTGAACTGAATCAAAAGTTTCGAAATGGCATTAAAGCATGCTGCTGGCACAACCCCTCTGTACATTTTGAACATTTTGATAACCCTGGTAGCAGGAACTACTCAGAAAATGTTTGCCTCTCCATGGAAAGTTTAGACAAAAGTGGCAAAGATGAGTTTCAATGTCAAAAAAAGTAACATTTCCACAGACCAACTGTGACTATTGTTCTTTATAGAGACTGAAGAAATAAGGTGAGGAAACAGACTATGAAATACTGTAACTTAAATTACAAGTGTTTTGGCCAGCCCAGAACTCTATAGGCCTCATGCTCAGGGATGAAGTTAAGAGTACCTGAAACTGCACAAATACTGTAGTTATAAAAAGAGTAATTACAAAAGCAAAAACTGCCTGGCTAAAGGAGGAACTCCAGATCTCAGAGGGCCTGGGAAAGTTAACCCTACATTTTGTATATTGCTATACCTTTAAAATTGTTAATATAAGTTCAGCAAAAGATATTGCCCTAGGCATGACCGATTTAAAATGCTGTATTTGCATTCACTATGTTTTAAAATAACAGTCTGGGTAAATTAGTCCCATTTGGACAACATCTGCTCTTTCACAGTTCCCTGGACTCTGCTCTATCAGAAATGAATGTGAATGGAAGATTCTGAAGTTGCCTTAGTTTCCAGAAAAACCATTTTACCCCAATTTAAATAAGATATACGATAATAATGCTTTGCAAGTATAATTTTAGGTTGTAAAGGTTTAGAGGGTTTTCTTTTCTCATGACTATTGCCCCATGTGGTCTGGATATAAAACTGGCTTTGGTTATCAATAGCATTAAGCTGGAAAACAAAGCTCCACATGACTCAACAATGCTTAAAAATTATTTAATCATGGCCCACAATAAAATTTTACAATTAATGAAATATAGTATATTTTCTTAAGTTGAGCTTGCTTTCATTAAAGCAGTAGTAAAGGAGAAGCACTAGAAGGGTTTTATGAGCATGGTGGGCCAAATGGCCCCACTCAGGGCAGGGCAGAGAGTGCCGTGAGTTGTGATACTGCCCTGGGAGTGCTGGGAGGTGATGGGGTACCACAGCTTCTGAGGAGCACTGACACCCTCCCAGCCCATCACATAGGGACGACTGGCATATGGTGGTGAGAGCTGCGTAATCATGGAAAGACAGAGCAGTCGCGGGGAGATGGTTTGTAGAGGCCTTCCAGCCAGGTGAAATGCCTGCTTTTCTCATGTGGTTGTCTCACCCTCAGTTATTTGGTATTTAAATACGATTAGGCCTCTCTATTGCCTGCACAGCTCAGTTATACTGCGCTCATCTCCATGCTGCCTTGCAGAAGAGAGCAGCACCTCTGCCCCTCCAGCATGTCAGGGACAGCAACAGTTTGGCTTTTCCTCTGAAAATAGCATTTTAAAAGAGTTGGGTACAGCATAGTCAAAGGCATGGTAAGTTCAACTCATAAATGCCTCTGCAGATGTGAATGCTTGAGTTCCTCACTTCTTGGTTTTCCCCTTCATGACCCAGCAAATCCAGCACCAATTATTGGCAATTGTGGTAACAGGTCTGGGACCTATCTTCTTGGCTTGAACTGAAGAAAATTCAGCAAAAGTTCAGACAAGCACAGATCAGATGCCATGCTTTGAACATTATGAAATCTTGCAACCTCATTAAAACAAGGAATTCAGAGTAAATGAAATGTAAGGAGAAAAGATCTTTCCTCATCTTCAAGATCAGTCTTGAAGTCTTTTGCACTCTCTCCCTCTGCACAGTTGCTTGTTGTATCATTGTCTTGGCAAAAGTTACACATGAAACCAGGATCATTTGGAGGAGCAGGAAGCAGTTGTGCTTTCACATCCACAGACATGGAGTTTATCCTTGCAGAGGACTTGGACACACACCACATTGTGCATGTCTGTGTGGAGAACAGAGTGCTAGAAAAGGAAATAAAAATCAACAAAAAAGTGCTGGGAGAGTGCTTTTGCTCATACAGATGATAATTCTAGATGATAGTCATTTTGGCTCTCCCTTCAAAGTCTCCAGCAACAGCAAACTGAAATCAAAACAGGAAAGAGAAAGGAAGATGAAAGAAAGAAATATTAATGATAGATTGAAAAATGATACACACAAAGTGATTTAATCCATGACTGAAGACAAAATGATTGCTAAGTAATATTTTAGTCAATCAGTATGTCTCCCTGCCTTTTACACAAAGGCCAGTGATTAAAGTAAGTCCTACTTAGATGTAGTAAATTTTTGATTTCAGAGTAGAAAGAGACGAGGAATAATTCCAAGACACATATTTCCTGAATATTCAAATGCCTTGCATTAATCTTAATTTCCACTAAGAAAACAAAGACACACAAAAGAATCTGAACATCGTTTACAGAGATGAACTTCAGGTCATGTTCATGAAGGTTTCAAGCCCCTGAATATGTAGACTACGGTATTTCAGAAATGAAATCAGACTTGCTCACTGTAGAAAACCAACAGAAAGAACCTGAAAGAGCAAAAGAGCAAATAACTGTGGGGAGGAAGCAGTGGGCAGAGAGCAAGTGCCTATTCTTTTTCTTCTGTTCATTCTGTGATCATCCATCATAGTCCATAATAGTTTGTGCAATTAAATAATTATTGATGCTTTGACTGAAACAATAATGCCTGGAGCAAGGGAACAATCAGGAGCTCCAAATTCCAAGCCCTGTTTTTGCATATTTTTTCCCATATTTCATTTCTTCTCTATTAGAGTTCTGGCAGCAACCTGGTGACCTTAAAAGTGTTGGAAATCTTTGCTTTTTGGCAAGTGCAATGGCAGCTGTGGTAAAAATACTGGATTCTCTGTTGTTTCAGTTCCTCCACTGCAGAGGGAAAGAAGTTGCAGACTTTGAGGTCAGTTTGTCTGAGCTTTGGGATATCCTGTCTGCAGCCTGGCTCACAGGATGAGGTTCTTGACATCTGCCTTGACATGGGAGCCTGCTGCCACCTCAGACACCTTGCATTACCTTCCAGGGTACCAAATCAGGACCCCCTGTAGGCCCTGTGCCCCTTTTATGAGCCCTGCAAGTCTCAGAGGCTGAATGCTGTCGCAGGTGGAACCAGGTGCCTATGGCTCACCAGTGGTATCTTCACTATCATGGTGGTAGATCACACACTCAAACCCAGTTGGAGAATGCAGATAGGTGGGCGTCACCTTTGGAGACTAGCTCTGTTTCAGGCGTGCTTTTCCTGAGAAATACTGGAAATATTTTTGATGGCATATATAGCAAACATTTTGAAAAAGGGTAGTAAAATACTGAAGGAGAGATGCCATTGTTAACCTGCAGCAACACAGGTGATTAAACATTAAAAATTCAGGGTGTGAGATGATTTTTGAAGTGGTTTTGTGACACCATTCAGATGATTTCAGACCCAATCCAGGTCTGAACCTTGCACCAACTTTCTTTAAAGATAGTTTTTAAATAGTTCAAAACCTATTTAACTCATAAATAAATTAATAATTCATTAGTAAATTCTAAGGAAATTCATTTTCCCTAAAAATCATGTCTGGTATTTCTGAGCCTGATCCACTGAATTTTTCATGGATAGATAGAGTGATTGTTTTCTTTCCTTCCAGTACAAAGCTTGGCACATCCAAAGGTAGATCCATATGCTAGATCCATTATTTATTCCTTTTAGACCAGTGATTATAGACCAGCAGTTGGACATTTAGACAAACTATGAGGCCAAAAAAAGAATTTTCAAATTCTTGTTAATGTAGAAATGAAGTTAACACAACTCTGCCAAGTAGCAAACACTTAAGCTTCTGTGTACAAATTTTGGGCAGGTAGGTAACAACATATTTCTACTTGTCAGGTTGTCTCCCTTTCTAAAGCAATAATTTGGAAAATGGAAAAATATATTAATAGAAGTCAACTCTTCCATATTATGTGCAAAAAGCCTCTTTAAACATGGAGTTTTTTTCTTTACTATTGGGGTTTTTCTCTTCTTTTCTCTTTTCTTTCCTTTCCTTCCTTTTCTTTCTTTTGAAAATTGCAGAATTATCACCTATTGTCATCTGAATGTATGTTCATACTTGTTTGAATGTGAGTCAAACATTAGTCTGTCATTTAATTGAAGGCTATAAGGTTTATGTTGGGCTGGGTGCTGAGCAGCTGCATGTTATGCCTGTGGCCCTGAACCAGAAAAAAGGGGCCAGCTTTTCAAATGAATGTGAAGCTTTTTTTGTGAAATAAGGTCAATGATGAAGGGGAAATGAAGGGGAAGGTTAACTCTCTTCACCTTCACAAAGTTTCATGTTATAGGTGGGAAGAGTTTGTCCACCTTGGTTTCTCTCTATGAATTAGTTACAAAGTCCTAAGTTTTCAGCCACTGAGAAGCTAATGTACAGTGCAAGAATTACAGAAAGTTAGGAAGCCAAGATGTGGTAAAGGAACTTCCACAATTATAGTTATTCATAGACTCAAACACATGCATTTAAAGAACTAGAAATTTAGTATCGATCACCATGCATGTATATTATCTTTCTTATCCTTTAATACCATCAAAGGAACAGGCCATAATGATGATTTAATTCTTATCATAATCCCAGTTCTCTGTTTGCATTCTTTGTTGTTATATTTGATAAAATGTAAATACATCATCCTGTGTTTTACCATAAATATTGAAATGGTTTACTGGATCAGCAACTGAATGTACCTGCTCATGTCTCTGTGGCCAATACAGAGACAGTCAGCTATAAAAGCTTCTTACATTTTAAGAGCTCAGTTCCCCACTAATTCAGGCAGTATGATGCAAAATCCTGCTGGATTTTTGCTTTGGGTTGTGTTTAGGATCTTAGCTCTAAAGACCAATAATGTTCTTCTTGCAGAAGGAGGTGGAAGGATTATGCCTCTGTGGAGGAATGGAATTACTCTGACCCCAAATTCAGTGTCTTTCAATGATCTGCTGTAAGGGTAGGGCTACCTAAAAGGAGACCCCACTCCCACATGGCCACTGCCCTATGGCCCTCTCAGTTCTCGGCAGGACCACCCTCTAAAGAAGGCCCAGAGTGCTTCCACTGAAGACTTCAGAAAGCTTTTCAGAACAGTGCTGAATGGCTTCTTAGTATTTGGAAAGATGCATTACACACTATTCTACTCTACCTTCCCTGGCTGCCCCGAGGCCACCATCAGCAGAGGGCATTGCCCAGATACCTACCCCAACAGATGCAGCAGCCTGGAAGTGAATAGGGGCGGCTGGAAATGACCTGCCAAGAACCTTGAACAACAGCTACCAACACAAGCTGGGATTTCAGTGTCAGTAATGTTCAACCCTGCATGTAAAGGGTCAGTCATGCCCCAATGGTTGGTGATATCATGAAACACAAATAAGCTATGGAAGTGCATGCTTACCCCAAATGTACTGGTTTTCAGGTGGCAGGCAGTAGATTTAAATAAATAAGTTTATACCTTCCATGTATTAGCACAGATATTTTATTACTTGGCAAAGTACTGAAAGAATCCTGTTTGCTTATTTTGGTTTTACAATTATTTCTTAATTGCAAGCCATTACTGATGTATTTTAAGAACAATTTGTTTTGTTGCTGGATGCTAAAGGCAAGTAAATTACTTTGCTTAGAGAAAGTTAGAAATTGCTTTATTTCTGCTGCTTTGGGAATTACAGATGTTTCAGTGTCCTTCATGCTTGCTTTGCAGACACTCGCCTTTAGCATTTGAATTATTTTAGCCCAAGGATTAAAAACAAAAAAAAGACCTTCCTTGGCTGCCAAATGTCAATGCATCTTTGGTTTTGGGGAACAGCCTTGTTTTACGGGAGAAAAAAAAATATTTAAAAATACCCTGGATACCCTGGTACCAGTTAGGAACATATTAGTACAACACTAATTATAAACTGGAATGTGTCAGAATTAAATGAGTTATGATCTGGCGAGGACCTGCAAACTATAGTCAGATACTTAATAAAGTTTAGACATGCAGCTGTGAAGACTCCTGGATTGTTGCCACCTTTTATTAGAGTGGCGCCCAGCAACGCCGCTGTAGTTAAGGGTCTGTCAGCATTTCCATTATAAAACCCCATTTTTTTAGGGCTTTGTAACTTGCCCATTTTAAATCACATCAAGCTGAAACTTGACATGAAAATTGTCAGGAATAATTTCTTTTAATACAAAAATGTTACATACATTTTTGCTCTGTCTGTTTTAGATTCAGAGAGGTAAAGAAAATAAAGTAAGTGCATGTCATCATATTTTATTAGAAATTTATTTTTGTTGTACTTCAAAAAATAAAACAAAGCAGAACTTGGGTTTGAAAAATAAATATTTTTAGCCCCTTAGGGCTGAATTCTGCTCTTGGTTTCCCACTGAGGCATAAGCAGAGAGTACAAAAGATGGCATTACATCCTAGTCTCTGAATCTACTGTCTTGAATCTGACCTGACATTTTATATGAACTAACAAGATGGTTTGAAGAAAACACCAGCTGATTATCAATATTGTGCATTGTGGTTTTTTGTGTTTCTTTTTTTGTTTTGTTTATATTTTAGATTTTACAGTAGACTTTTCATTTCCTACTTGTTTTCTATTAAGGCCTCAGGTAGTTCAGTCAGATATTTATACACCCCCAGAGCAATGCAGATTTATACCACCTGAGGACCTGCTGCTCAGCTGGTTAAATACTTTAAAAGGACTGCTTATCTCTCTGACATCCTTATTTCTACCTTCCTTCCTGAAATGAAAGCAAGGAAAATTATTTGGAGGGGTTAGGTTTTTACATCTGTACCCCTCAGTGTAATGTAATGCATATTGCTATGAAAGACCTACAGTTCTAGTCAGGCTTCCTGTCAGCTGAGGTCGCATCTCATTTTTGCTCTGTATGTGTTAAGCAGGTGGTCAGAATAGGAATCAGCTGTTGAGTTTTCTTAGGGATCCTTTACTTTCTTTCTGTTGTCTTCTGCTTTTCTCCTAACATATATGAAAAAAAAAAAAAAAGAGTTAATTTAGACTGAAATTTACTACTTGTTTCTGGTGATCATGTAACACCAAAAATATAAGTTTTCAGTCTAGATGAGCCTGAAGATCTAGAGGGGAAATTGGGGGAAGAAGGTCTTGTAGGGATTGCAGCTTTTTTTGGACTACTGTATTTAATCAGAGGGACAAAAAGCAGCTTTGTTACCCCTTGGAAACATCCCAGTAATTGAGGAAATTATTCTTTCCAAGATACCGTAAGTGACAGACACCTGCATATGTTGTCAAGCCATCAACTACTCTCCCCTTTCCGAGTCATGCAAGCAACTGAAAAGACGCAACATAATCAAAGATACAAGAAGCAGTGATGCCTAAAGCTTTCTGTATTGGAAGTATTATATATGTCAGCCCACAGCCAGTTCAATGGTTGCAGCCCCAGCCCAACCAGGGTCCCTGTGCACCAGATCTGGCTATTCTGGGCAACCTAGGGTCAGAGCATGAAGCAAACCCAGATACTTGACCAGGCATTCCCTATAGATTTACCCTTACATCTTGCTCCTGTCTCTTTAGAGATGGTCTCTCATCTCTTTAGTTGCAGCTCTGGTTTACAACCCTAAATTTGGCACAACCCTTAGTTCTTCTTGTTCCCACTCCCTCTGTACCCCATACTTGATACCTGTTCCATGCCCTTAAACTTTGTCTAAACCTGAGCATGACTGTCCGAATCCTGTCTGACAATCAGATATACTGATCATAAGGGACTGGTATGAGTGGGTTTAGCATGGCAAATTCAGGGTCACATCGGTGGCCTTAGTGAAAGAATACACTAATGTGTTTAGCTTGAGTTTGTGCTGGGCTAAAATGCATGCAGGATTGGTTACTGCAGCTCAGCTGATGCTCAATAACTGGTTAATCCACTTGTTACCTGACAATGCATCCGAGACTTACCTATGACAACCCCTCCCTCTCCTCCTTCTCCTGCCCAAATCATCAGAGGGGTGAGCATAGTCTTCAGTTCCTTCAGTGATCCATCAGAAACAGATGTAACACTCTGTGGCTTTCTAACAAGCAAAAAATAATGACTTGGATGGAATCGAACCTGAAGTACTGCAGCATAGGCTGCATGAGGTGTCACAAGCAGCAGCAGTGGGAGTCTAATGCTGAAGTCATTATTTTGGTGAACCATCATTCCCATTAACTCCAGTCAAGCCAAGGTCTCACCATCAGGATTCATAAAGTCAGAGAACTCAGTACACCTGGGTGTCTCATGGAGCAGTAGACTAGCACCCTTTACACAGTATAACTTCTGCACTTTGCCATGTTGAGGTTCATTAGCCAGTGTCTCTTTTTCATTTACTTCAAGCATTACATTCTCACCCTTTAATTTACCCTTTTTATTAAGGGCTTCATTCCCACCTTCCCCAGTCCAAACAGAGCAGCTTATTGGCATTTTTGCTCAAGGTGCAAATTCAAAGGTATAGATTATCAAAGTGCTGAGCGCTGGGTTGTTTTCCAAGCAGTCCAGGAGTACTCATCGGGCAGCACCTGAAAATCACGCAGGTTGTGTAAAATGGCCTAAAATACAAAACTGTGAAGGTGATGTCTCAAGTCTCTGGACCCTGGCCATACCTCAGGGAATGCTCTGACAGCAGAGGCATATGAACAAAACCAACTTTACTGTGGATGCCCCCCCTCACTTACTCTCCAGTAGGGAGGGGACTCTGACAGTGCCAAAATCACAGCAACAGGCACCCTAATCTTCAGGCCTTTAAAGCCTGGGGAAAGCCTCTCTGGCCTATATGCTGATGTGTTCACTCACTCTTTCTCTTGCAGCCAGAGGTGCATTTTCTTGCCAAGTTCAGAGGTAGTCAATTAAAAATTGTTTTGGCCTGGAAGAAAATAAGAACTTAGGCTGGCTTAAGGTGTAACAAAAAAGTCTGTATTTTTTTCTACTCATAATTCAAAAAGTAGCTTAAAGTCTTAATATCCAAACATTTCTAGCCCCTGAAAAGCTGCTGATATGACAATGCTAGAGCAAATTATTGGAGTGAGAGTGTTCTTAAAACTGTGATGCTGATTGACCAGGTCAGCAGGAGCAGTTGTGGTGGAAAAGTATTTTGTTGTTGCCTTGGCAGTTGACCCCCAGGATCCTTCTCTCGGAGCCCATCTCCTTCTGCTTTTTGCTCGGCACTAGTGCAAAGGAAAGGAATGGGATCGGTGCAGCCTCAGATAGGAGCCAGGTGTACCCTTACAAGCCACAAAAGCAGGCAGCTCCCTGAGGAGGCTCCAGTGGGCTCTGAGATGCAAAACCATGGAGGACAGGGGATGCTACTAGAGGGTTTGAAGGTGCTTTCCGAGGAGGGCTTTTCACCACAGGCATGTTCTGGGTGCAGGGCAGCAGCAGCAGGCCTTGGTGGGTGGTGGTTGTGCCCAGGGAAGCTCCTTGTATGCCCGGGGGTGATGGGCATCAGCACCCACCCGCTCACACCCAAGCATCAAAGGGCACAGTTACTGTGTCACACACGGGCACACTGAAGCTGGGGGTGGTTTGGGTTTTGGGGTGATGGAAAACAGAAGTAGAAGACCATGGAAGCAAAAAATGTGTTGTTGAGAGCCTGGGAAGTGGAGTTTGAAGGGAGTACCCCTCACTTCCTACTTACCTTCTTAGTGATGTTCCTCCAGACTTTGGGAAAAATGGTTCCTGAAACTACCTTAACTGACACCACCCAAAGATTTTGTTTAATAACTGAATTATCCTGTGATGATGGCTTTAAGATACCATGAAACTATATCTATTATTTAACTGTGCAAAGCACTATATAGCACAATTTTAATCATCTGGGTTTTTTCATATCAAATAACAGTCTTGTTAAATTTTAAGGAGGCTCTTTGCAGCAGTACCTTTCATCTCTCTTGAGTCACTCATTTTCAAATGACTGTTGGACATTTTTCTGGTTCCCTGTCCAGAGTTGCTGCACAAACTGACGTCTCACTAATGCAGTGCCAATTCCATGGATCCCAAAAGGGGATTCCTTTGTGTGAGATGTAGTGAAATTAAATGCAGAGAATACCTGCTATGGAGGAAACCAGAACCTGGGTCAGACAGTGTCAGGGGACTTGACAACAGCTACGTTCCAGATCACTGCACGCAGCAGGAAGCTGCAAAGACAAGCCAAGTGCCCACACAATAATTTCCACTGATGTCACCAGGAGCAGTCTGTGTGTACACAGCAAGTCAGTAGCTGGAGCATAAAAGTCAGCCTCACAGAAAGAAATTAGCACAGCAAGGACCATATTGAAGCGGCCTAAAATCCATCCACTACCCTATAGCTGATGTAAGAGAAACAAATTCTGATGTCTTGAGGAAGGCCAAAGCACAGATTGACACAGACATAGTTATTAGGAAATACTAGGTGCAAGGGGCTGTTCAGACAGGCTCATTATTCAACATGGAAAACCCAGCAAACTGCAGAAAAGAAGCCATCTCCATGAACAGCAACCGCTGCCATCAGCAGCATGGGGAACATTTATCTACTGTGAATAGATAATATTTGTTTTAAATTACATGCCCAGCTTCTTCTGCTATGCAAAGGCATTTGCTTTTCAAAGAACCATAGCAGAGGATGCAAACAACAAGGCCTAGCACTGCTTAACTCTCATACAATGAACAGATGAAAAAAGAAATTCCTGAGGTCACATCAGTGTATATGTCAAAGTCTGGGAAATCAATGGCATTGGAATGCTGGATGAAAAGGAGTTGGCAAAGCTGTAAAATCCTGACACCTTGAACTACCACGCATGAACAGCATAAGCCTATAGAAAACCAACAAGTTGCTGAGATAAGTTCTGGTAATGTTTTCTAGCAATCCTGTATTTATGCTTCCTGGGGAAAGCTGAGGTGCAGCAATCAGGAGAATCAATCTATTACAGACCATTAGTTATTCCAGCCTTTTGGTCTTTCATGGTCTGACTAAGCTTTAATAAGAGACAGCTCTGTCTCTGCTGTGCAAAAACTTCCCAGAGAAGCAAACAAACAACTCCAGAGAGACTCAATTCATATTTACATCAGGGCCCTTTTAAACAACCCGATTAATGCAAAGAGAGTTAAACAGAAATGAGTGTCACTACAACCCTGTAACTATTCATCCATTCTCTTTTGCTGCATCATGCTGAGTGTCTGTAATAGCAGAACAACTAGGTGGGAGATGCCAAGGAGTCAGACTGGCTTCTCCCATTTAAGGACACTGCACTCAGCACTCTGGGCTCAGTTGTGATTCCCACTTGCAGCTCTCTACACCACTCTGCTGGTTTAGAGGGACTTTGCCCTTCAAAGCTGCCTTCAATGCTGCCGACATGTCTAAATGCCTCACCACACCATTATGCCTTGGCTGCCAGAGCGGTCCTGAGCAACCAAGTGTTGCTGGCTTCTCCAAGTGTCTGAACATCTTCATCTGGAGCTGGAAGGGCTCAGCCTCATTGAAGAGGACCTCAGTGTTGCAAGACTGAGCTCATTTGTGTGCTGTTTCTCACTGCCATGTAGGTCTGCAGAAAGAGAAACAACGGCATCCCATTCTCGGATGGATCCCATTTAAGGGAAGAATTCAGACTTGTGAGAGCAACCACAGCTTGGACATGTGGCTGGTTGAAATACAGCCATTTTCCATTAGGGGAGGCTGGAATTACAAAAGATGAACATGTTTGTTTTTCATTTCATAGATATTTTATTAGGGATCTAATCTGACTACAGTACATGCTTAGGGCAGGCTGTAGATTTGAAGAATTTTTGTTGTTGATATTTTTAATGTTCACAAATTAAGAAAGTGGCTGATTTCTGCCCCAGTTCATTAGAAGCAGAGCAGTAGATCCATCAGTGCTGACCCTCTGCTCCCACCTCCTCTGCCCTATCCTGGGAATGGGAATCTGGCTACAAGAGAACAGCTACAGGGAAAAGCTTCCATATTCTGGAACCTAGAGAAAACTCACACCTGTATTTGCTGATGCTCAGGTTACTGTACACATCACTAACATCTCCCTTTTCCAGTACTTGCTACCATGCTTTCCAGGAAGCACAAAGAAGCCTGCTTGGAGCCATAGACATATGGCAGAGACATATGAAAAGTGCAATGGGAACAACTTCATAACACAAATACCTCCACCTGCCTTGGCCAAAACTTCTTGAAAGTGCAGCTGGAACATTTGGAGGCTTAATAAGCATTTAATCAGCTTCTCAAACCTTTTGGGCTTTTTTTGCTTTCTTTTTACAGCTTCAAGTTTAAGTGATGTATCTAGCAAAAGTACATTGTTATCTGTGCAAAACTCAGGGCAGATACATGAAGAAACAGAAGGCAACCATGTGCTCCTCTTGTTGCCCAGTAGTCCTCATAGGCCTGAGATGAATCACTGTCTCACCTTCTAAATTGTGAATGACTGTACCACATTGCTGTGATGGCTGTGGTAATTCTACTGAAACAAACCTCATTAACAAGAAATAAGGAGGTGGTAATGAAAAGTGAAAAGGCCCCTAGATGTATCAGCTGAAATATATGACCCTGGCAGGCTGTCTGGTTTAGGAATTTCATGGAGGGAGGCATTGTTCTATAAAACTTGAGAATGTGAATATCATTGCCATCCACAACTGCAGGGACAAGGAAATTGATGCTTTTTTCCTTTGTCTGAACATGGGAATAGTTTTGCCTGCTTTAGCTGAATGGAAGTGAGCTGTTCTTTCCACAGAGCTTGTATGGAATGGAACAGCAATAAAAGGTGCTGGAAATATAATCTGGTTCTGGACAATAACAAGCAATACATCGGAAAGAAAGTGGGGATGCCTGCTTATCTACTGTACTACTGTTTCTAGAAACAGAGCCAAATACTGTTGGGAAATTTGTGCTCTTGCATTGGCAGCACAGAGTTCTGAGCAAGTCTCTGTGAGAAGAATCTGTTGATCCATCTTAGCTGTCAAGTAACAGATTGTGTTTTAAAGACATTTTTCTTCTTGTGTTTTAAAGACATTTCTCTTCATATTGTCGTTTGCTGTGATGATATATTATGCCCTCCAAAATGTCATGCTGATGAATTGTATGAGATCTGATCTGGTAAAAATCTGATAATTTTGTTATCATGAGAAAGGTAGAAGTATGTTGTAGGTAAAATGTGAATGACTAGGCACATAACTGCTTCTTTCTGGAGCACATCTGAGAAAGTGTGAACATGCCTTGTTTTCAGCACGTTTGCAAGAAGTGACAAAACTACATATTTGCTGTCCATCTTGGGAGATCCTAGGCCACAGAACAGCCAACAGCTGGGAAGTCATAATATAAGGCCTAACATTGCCATCCATGAATTAAAATTCAGCTCCAAAATGCAGATGAACTTTAGAATGGTATACAGAAGAGCTTAAACTAGACTGTTTTCAGTCATCTGAAATTACACAGAGGTTAACTCAGCAAGGACTGAGTAAAATCTAAAATGAGAAATTAGGGAAAACTCTGTAAGTTTCACTTTTAACCAGGCCTAGAAATCTCCTCCAACTCTGTCAAGTGGAGCTTGATCCAGAAGGGAAGATATGTCCTTAGACACTGAGAATAATAAAGAATGTATTCTGTATGTTTAAATATCTCAACTTCTATATCTGCAGTACTGATAGCCTTCAGCAGGAGTTTGTGGGTGCTCAGCAGGTGCTCAGCTTTCAGGCGGGAGTTTGTGGGTGCTCAGCAGGTGCTCAGCTTTCAGGCTTTTGCCTTGTGTGTTTAATTATAAAAGCAGTGGAAGAGTTTTGTATATAGAAACAGCAGGTCACTCATATTAGAATAACTTAGACCTAAAGATGTCTTAGTATAACTGACAGCTGGGACACAATAGCTCTACCTCAGGCAGCTGACATGAAAAGGCTTTGTTATTGAACAGCATCCTGACACCAGTTGGGGGAAAAGAAGAGAATTAGCTTGCCACAAAATGGTGTAAACATCGAAATAAATGCAGTGCAAATAATAAGGAAATCTGGGAAGTCTGCCAATATAATGCTGGTCGAATTGGCTAGTAAGAACAGAGTTAATCCTTGGGACACTCTTCAGTTCCCAGAATTAGTTTGGATCTATGAAGCCCTGAAATATTCATTGTTTCTGCTAAAGCTGTTTTATGAAATGGTGACCTAGAGTCCTCATAATCCACTAACACATTTACTTGTTATATGCTTTTATTACACTCTCCTGCAGATGTTGCTGTTTCCAATTAGAGATGTAACTCCTACCACTGGCTGTTAATAACTATTTTGCCTTGAGACATATCTTATTTGCTAACTGAAAAAGGCAGGTTAATGGTGTCTGCACTATAGTATATTATTAGAAGTGAGTTTGTGAAGTAAACTCCCAGTGACTCTAATCTCAGGAATGCTGACTCCTCCTGAGGTCAGTAATTGGGTATTTTGGAATTTGCCATAGCAGCAGGCCTAAGCCTGTCTTCAGCCCCCTTTGAAATTTGGACCCTGAGGTCAGCAAAATAATTGGTTCATTTGAACAGAAAATCAGAAAGTGAAGGGTCCACTTTTCCCCTAGTGTCTAACTTCCAATTCACCAAACAGATTTGGAGTTGTTCCTCTCTCCTTTAGGTAACACAACAAAGTCAGGCACTGTCCAGTTTAATTTCCACAGAGCTCCTTGCCACTTTGCGCTCCCTGCCTGAAGCTCCTAAGTCTTTGGTTTGTCATGAGTCTCAGACAGCGAGCAGAGCAAGGCATGGTTACTCTCTATATGTATGCTAGAAACACTTTTTGCTTTCACTGTTTGACCATTACAACAACACAAGATCTATTTCAGCCTTTTCCTTTCAGTTTTCATCCAGTTTCATATACCCAAAAGTTCTTCCTATTGCCCTCAAAGTGTAGCTTTGATGGCGTCATCGGCTTGCTTTTGAACTGCCCTACGGCTTTGGTCTCAAGGTCTTTATTATGAAGGAATTCGGCTATAATTTTTGATCAGTAGTCATCCTGTTTCTCCAAAGAGTGTTTGAAGTGAGAGTTCCTTATCCATATTCACTGCCCTATGCTCTTTGACATATGTTACCAAGTAAATCTTTAGGGTTGATGATGTCAACAAAATAGTAGAACAAGGCCAGGTTAAGTGGAGACTTCAGTGTATCCTTCACTAATGAAAACACTAAATATAGTTGAACTTGCTTTGAACAACACAACCTAAGTAAGCCACAATCATCCCTCATCTCAAATGGAAGAAAAAGAACATGCAGGATAAACACTGTGGACTGAGAAACACACAGCAGTTTAGCTACTATTTCTGCAAAACTAAAAATATATGATCTTCCCATCAGTAACTCAGTACACATGGTTGCTTTACAATTTCAAACATGTAACAATTGAATAAAAAGCACTGAATATGTGTGGTCCTGTCCAAAGGTCTTCCAAGGGAGAAAAGTGCTACATTGGATCCAGGTAGCGTTATGATTACCAGCACTCCAGAGCAGAGATACTCCCAATATAGCTCATGTTAAAAGTAGATGCCAGATCAGGTTCCTGCCAACAGACAGGCTGTGCTTGGAAAAGGTTGGAAAGTATCAGGAATGAGTTTTGAGTCCTTGATCCTGAAGGTCAGTCTGGTACCACCTTGATGTGAGTTAAACCAGAACACTAGTTTATACAAATTTTTTGGACTAATTTTAATAAAGCAATAATAATAATAGTTTATGCTTGTAGGGACAAATTTTGAAATTCTGGCTTGATTTTTGCTCAGATCTCTTTGAGGAAAAATCTCCATTTGTGTTTTCTGTACTTTAGTTATTTTCACTTTTTTTCACCCTCTTTTTTCTTTTTTGCCTTAAGGTGGTTTTCATTACTAATGTCATCTTTGTAAACTATAAATGCTTCCCTGCTGAAAGGAATGAAAAATGACTTTGCAAGTGGGAATGCCATGAGCAGGGACAGACACTGGAATTTTTCCCATATTTTTCTCATTTGCCATTGTTTTTTGTTTTTTTTTTTCCTGTGTTACTTATGACTTAAATTTTCATTTTCCAAGGAGTTCTGTAAGTTTTTATTCCTGCCAGGTTCTGTTCTGGTCAACAACGGAGTCTGAATCAGGATTGAGGACTCTCTGCTGTCTTCACCACCCACATTTTACATGCTTTATGATGATGACAATGTCTATTTTGAATTGTTAAGCACCTCAAATTATACAGAATATAAGGCTAAAGTTATGGAGCCTTTGCATACTTCTTAGGCCATTTTAGAAAGGATATTAAAAAACAGCCTGTTCCTAAAAACACTTATGTTCTTCCAAGCATTACTACTAATAAAGAAAGGTATTACAATGCATCTGTAATACCAATTGTTTTCTTTGTCGCTAAGATTCCTGGCTCTCTATACTCTACTGTGCATTTCTTCTTTGAAGCCTGGTAATTCAATCAAAAAAAAAAGGAGCCAGATTGTGGATCTATGAAGAAGAAAGCAACCCCACAGCAGGTGGGGTTTTCACAGGAATGCCTATAAAATCCTCACTACTG
This sequence comes from Elanus axillaris, assembly GCA_026212715.1. Taxonomy (NCBI): domain Eukaryota; kingdom Metazoa; phylum Chordata; class Aves; order Accipitriformes; family Accipitridae; genus Elanus; species Elanus axillaris. The sequence continues at coordinate 39,058,823 of JANZLQ010000079.1, forward strand.
AAAGCAACAACAGGATACCCAAATTGCCCAGTGCTGGAAATTTGTTATGGCAGTCAGCTTTCTGTCAATACAACAGGGAATTGTCTACATAACAGAAACAAAAATCCAGATTTGTTAGGCACCAGACTTCTGATTTACTGTTTCTACCTGTAGGTTCTGACTCTGAAAGTGAATGGCATCTGACACAATTTGAGGAGCTGGGGGCAAGGTTGCTCTTACACAATACTGCTCCCACACCAGTACAGCAACCAGGCTGGCTCATGCCACACAGATTAACTGGAAGCTGATCGATTTTATGCTGGCTGACAGCTTTCCAAGGGGTTACTTTGAAGGCCTGGGATTGCTAAGGAAGAATAGAGCCTGAAAATGCCCACCTCTCTCCGACAAGTTCCCACTGTGGGTGACTGGGTAAGGGCTGGTATGGTGACAGTACCATGAAGGGATCAAATTCTGTGGTCAAAGCCAGTGGGTTTCTGATGCTTTTTGTGCCTTGGGAGCTGCATAAATCAGCCAAAGGGGAGGCAGGACCTGCCTCACGGGAGGAGCCACCACTGAAGATGATCTGGGGAAAAGATGACTTCCACACATGGGGTCTGCCAAAGCTTTCCACATAAAAAGTGAAAAGCAAACAAAAATGTATCCAGACCTGCTGGATGCTATTGGTTACCATCATTCCTGACTCCTGTAGTGTTAATGATTCCATGGACACTTTTTTCTGTCTGGCAATCTTTGCCTTGGCTCTTTTTTTGAAATAAAACCTTTGTTCTTAACTCCTGTGTTTCTGTGTTAGTTTGACTAAGATTTCTGTGGGAAAGTTTGAGATTTTCTTTTATTCACTGGCAATGTTTCACCTTTTTCCCTGCCCCCTCCTCATTTTTTTGGACAGATTTCATTTCCCAAACAGATGTCTCTAATTTCTGAAAACAACATCTACATGCTCAAGATTTCTTTTTTTTCCTCTATTTTTCACTTTTTCTCTCTTTTTTTCTTGCTTTCTTTCTAATCTAAATCTCTGTGATTGTTTCACAGCTCTGTTCTGAAAAAACTACTTTGTAAATTATGATTTATAATGTCTTTTCTACCACTCCATGTCTGCAAACATGCACACCAGAGCCTCTGAAGGCTGGATATGCATGTAACAGGGTAATAACAGAGCTACTACATAATCATCTGCATAGGCAATTAGGGTATGTATGCATACAGATGCCCAGCAACAGGTGCATAGACATATTCCTTACATCCAGAGCCTGAGACTTTGGACTGTTCCAGTGAGAGGCTGGCAAGCTGCAGGGCCCTGCTGCTGCTTGGGAAGCAGATGGTACAAGCTGAACAACCATAATTATGAGGAACACTGCTTCAGTGTTTGGTACAGCCCAGCCTTCAAGCTACCCTACATATCCATGTGATGGGCCAAACTGGGCAGGCAGAAAGAATTTAACCTTTGTCGTAGGATATGCAGGTATATGGTTACTGACAGTCCACACACAAAGTACTTCACAGCTCATTTTTTTACCCTACAACCAGTTAGCAGCTCTACCCAAGAGAATGACTCCCTGTGACACATAGTCAGGGATGTAAGTGCCCATATTTTGAGATACTCAAATGGTTTTTTGCTTAGAACAATTCCAGGTCAGATTTTCAAAGCTGAACTTTGAGTATTGATCTCATCTTCAATTCATGTTCTTGATGCCAATAGGTCTTGGGTTTCTTGAGATGTGCTAGGTACCTAAGTAACACTGAAAATCTGTGAAATACAAGCGTAACCAAGACCTGACATAGACTGCTAGAGAGGTCTTGGTTATGCTCATATTTTGCATATGCCCCAGGATTGCTGAGGCCTGGACTTGTACACAGAAGCACAGTGTCGTGGTTTCAGCCCAGCTGGTAACAAGGCCCACGCAGCTGCTCACTCACTCCCCCCGCCCCTCTCCGGTGGGATGGGGAGGAGAACCAGAAAGAGAGAAGGAAAGAAACCCGGAACCTCGAGGTTTGAGATAAGGACAATTTACTGGGGCCACACAAAAAGGGAAGTTAGAACAATAACGATACAAATAAGAGAATACACAAAACGAGTGATGCACAGCGCAACCGCTCACCACCCGGA
>JANZLQ010000079.1:39071701-39121494 GCA_026212715.1 Elanus axillaris
TAATAAGTTTACTTGTACTTGGGCAAGGTTAGTCAGGTTGAATAAAAGTTGATTGTTGTTTGAACTCCCCTGGTGTCGTTTCACCTTAATTCTGACAAAGGAAATCCACAAACCTGAGTCACTCCAAATTCAGGACGTGACAAAGTGTTTATTTAAAATCTCCAAAACTTCAGTTTAAGAATTTACATGAAGACACAGATTCATGCTCTAGTCACAACATTGCAGAAAGGAAGCCACCCATTCTGTGCCCACAGGAGGTGGCTCAGATACCTTCTCTGTGATTCTCAAGCAATACTTCATTTTCAAGAATAAGCAGCAGCGTATCCTTATAATGTACTGTATTCCCTCAATAACTGTATGAAAGTTGTCCATCTCTCCAGGTAGGGTCCCTAGCCACCAATGCATGGTGTCATTCTTTGCTTCTCTTGCCTAAATGGAATAACAAGGGCATGAGAAGAGCCTGAGATTACAGCCAGTTTCCTGCCCTTGTCACCTTTAGGTGAACACTGGAATAACAGCAGCTTGTTTTCTAATGTGCTTTCTTTGTAAGAGATAAAATCTCTTAAGAGGTGCAAGCTTGCCTGCAGTTAACACCCCTAGACACTAGAACAGGGGCACAGGCATCCTTTCCTGAAACTCAGGTTGGCTTCTAGATGAGTAAGACTCTCAATGTGAATAAAACTCAGGATGCTTATAGGCACAATCAGGTGATACAAAATTTCCACTGAACTGCTATTGAAGATTCAGGACAGGTGGCCAATTCAGTGTGTGTGGCTGCTTGAATGTGAAACTCCCCTATGTAAAAAAACAACTGTTCCAAAATGCTGAGCTGTCCTGTGGGCACCCATCTGAAAAGGACCTTACTCTTTTCTGAGGTTTTCCATGACAGGAAACTACACAACACCATTATGAGCTATTATAACCTGGAAAAGCCTTAGCTTTCCAAAACACTAAGGAGGGGGGACCTGTATGTATTTGGCATACTTTTTTTTGTGACTGGCAGTAGACACCACCCACATGATCCTGGTTTGCAGTCCACTGACCATCCAAGTTTCCTTTGTGAACCCAAAGTAAGCTTTACAGCCCCTTTGCCATGTTAAAAAAAATAATACAGCAACTGCTTTGCACGGCACGAAGCATTCCTTCAAGAATAAGATCTTCAAGGATTTGCCAAGTTCAGATTTTAATCAAATGTAATGTGACAAAATAAGAACTACCAGATGAGACCTGTTTCTCATCTTTTCCTTCTAAAAAGAGTTCACAAGCATCAGCCATGGGTTTGGCAAGGAAGATGGTGCATCTAGTTACTGCAGCTGAGCATGCTCATAGTTCCTGACCTCTAGAGGATTCAGTATGTGCAGTTCATCTCTCACTACTTCTACTTAGGTGTCTCAGTTTCTGATTTTGGTAGTGTGGTCAGTAACAGCAGTGTGGTCTTCTTCTTCCTGCCCACACTCGATACCTGCAGGGTATCAGAGCTCAGCCCATAGCTCAGCTAGAATAAGTTTGCTGGTAGAGTGATCTCTTTTTTTCAGTGGTCTCCTTTTAACTTCCAGAATCAGATTCTCTGAATCAGATGATCCTTGCACACACCCTGATACAAGCTTGTTAAAAAAAACGTGAACACATAAATGAAAGTGCCTATCTATAGCCCAGTTAAACTGCGTATCAGTTAATATTTCCTTTTTCTACTTGGGGCTCTCCCCCTTGTCTCCACCAGACTCCCTGAATCACTACATGGAAGAGTATCATCTGCCAACATCTAGTCTTAAAATTTTAGTCCCTTTTGACATGAAACTCCAGCTTCGGTAGCCAAGATGCAGGGAGGTAAAGGCATGAATGTGCAATAATAGTGTGCATACTGTATTCACTCCTTTTACATGACATCAGATGTGATTAATTGTGAACTTCTGGTCAGAAAGCTGTCAGAAGGGGAGTAATTTACATTAAGAAGCAGCTATTACCATCCTATTTTAGTCAAACCTCATTGCCTTTTCCTCCTAGACTGGCTATACACTGCTACCTTTTTTTCCTCCTCCTCTAAGCTACACTGCTTTATCATCAGCTCTGGGTCCCAGCTTCAGCTACAGCAGTGCCTCACAGGAACTGCTGAACCACGTCCACACTGAGATCCCAGTGCTCAGAGGTGTGGTTAAACCAGTTGTTAATCCAAATTAGATCATATTACCCCTGAACATTGGAAAGGAATATTGTTTCTTAAATTAAAAGAAAACCTATTTTTAGGGGATACTCTAACTGATTAAAAAATTTTGCAACCAAAGATCTCCATGTAATTCAAATCCTTATGGCTGGTACAGGCAGTTTAACACCAGAAAGGATTCTGAGGGGAAAACCTCTTTCACCTTTGCAAAGAATGGAAAATGAGAGCACAAAAGCAAATGAAGTTTAAACTTTTTATAGGGTTCTGAGGGCACTACAGTGCCTCTTTAAGGGCCTGGCAGCCTATCAGCATGTTCCTTAAACACGCAAAGTCAGTCCAACCAAACACAGAATTTCATCCAGATTTGACATAGGCTGTTTCTTTTTTTAAATATGAGCAACTGTGATTTAGTTCATTAACCAGTTTGCCAATTCATGGTTGATCAGGGGTATACCAGGGAAAATTTGAAGTATAAAAGGGTACACATGCTCATTCTGCCTGCAATATCAAAGACAAAACATACCCAAATAGAGAAGAGACAAGTCACACAGAGTGGAAAGGTTAGTTATTTTCCAAACCAGGTTACATGTAAAGTGCATGAAGAGAAGGTTTCACCTTTGCTTTTGGAAATACCAAATCACATCTAGCTATATGAAAAGATTTTGACCAGGTTAGTGAAAACATCTTGAAACCACTTCTTTTTGTAAAGTCTCTATCATCTTTACTAACTGAAATCTTGCCAAATGCAGTATGCTTTCAAGACCTAGAAGACCTTGAATAATAAATCCTTCAGGAATTAGAACCTTCTTATTTAGAAAAAAGAAAAAATGAATGAGAAAATACACTTCTTCTAAATTCCAGTAACAGTGGCCATATGCGGATTTAAATCTTCAGATTTCAGCCATCAGCCTTTACTCCTCACATACAAAGGTGCTCCATGATGGCCAAAAGTAGTTAGATACTTAGTGTGATTTTCAGAGGCACTGTGTTTTAGCAATTCCAGTGAAGTCAGCAAGACTGGGTAGGTGTTTTGTAGTTATGAAAACCAGTCTTAAGTTTTGCAGCCATTTGAAGGGGTATCTCCAGTTATAATTTCACCTAGCTCTAAAAACAGTGTAAAAAATACATTTCCCCCCAAAATAACACAAATGTTTTAAATCATTCAAATGAGCCAACTATTTAGAATCTAATTTACCTTTAATGTGCTTTGCTATATTTATTTAGTGTTTGCCTTCCAGCTGGGACCTAGCCATTTTATTAGCCAATTTTGGTTTTGAGCTTAGTAATAACATGATCAGAAATAGTGCATACAACAGAGGAAAATCTGGACCCCAATCTTTTTTCTTTTAACATCTGTTTTCATTGTATTTGGGAGGGGAGAAGAAATTCTGTTGCTCTTATATTGTGTTAAGTTTTTCCTGAAGCTTTAATTTGGGAAAAGATTTCCCTTTCCTTTGAAATTGCAATGCAATGCAAACTCTGCCAGATCAAGCTCACAGCATCCTTCTCCTAACTATCCTGTTTGCCAGCTCTTTTTATGTCCTAGGATATGCTATGCACATCAGAAAGATGTTGTAAGGAAAAGAGAGGCAGTGAGCAAGAGTAACCAGCCAAATATCACACCCCAGAGGGCAGCTTGAGGTAAACCAGAACAAATGAAAAAACAAACAAACAAAAAAACCCGAGTTCCTTTCTGCCACCTCTCCTAGCATGCCTATTTTTTTCCTCACGTAATCATCCATTAGCTTCACACAGCAAAAAGAGACAGCTGAAAAAACTACAGTGAAAAGAAAAACAGTACAAAGAGTTTTGACAACCATAGAAAAACAGTTTAAAACAAGCTGAGTTTACACAGAGAATTCTTTAGGCTCTGTTCATAGAGTTATGCTCCATTAACATGGCATTTCATAGAGTACTCTCCAATAAATATGTGGCAAGCATTGCAGTTTGCCATTCAGTGAAGGCTTCTGATCCTGAATGCAGTAAGAGTACAGCTATTACTCTGAGAGGACAGCTACTGCAGCACAGTGAAAATAACACATGATCATAGAGGAACTAGGCAAACCAGGATGCTTCTCTAAAATGGAGCATGATTTGTAGGTAAAAAGAGTCATGTCTAGATGCGTATCTTCTGCCTTAAATTTAACCAACTTCATAAACACCCTCCATTTGCACGCTGTGACATAGCTTCAATTTAAAATTACATTTCCAGCACCAGGAGCAGAAAGGACACTGCCTCATTTCTAAATCTTCTGGGCCAAATTAAGCATAAGAGACATCCATGGGCTTCAGGGTGCTCAGTGTGAACAGTTTTCTTCCTAGTGTTCCCAAGTGGGAGGCAACTGCAAGCTGGGTGCTTGGGCTACAATGTAGTAACCTTGGAGGCTGGGAAGGACAGAAGTCCTTGCACTGGGTCTACTAGAACATATTGTGTGTCAATAGCACAATGAGCCAAAGTTGCAGATCTCTTGTCTCAACCCAGGATGACTCTACTGAGCTCCACAGATATACTGTGACACCTCCAGATAGATACGTTCAAAATGTTATTACCATAGCTGCATCCAGAACTGCTGCCTTGTAATGTGAATTTTGTCTCATCGGTGCCAGCATGGACCAGTTCTTGTGATTTCTGGCTGGCTCCATCCAAGACTGTAGTGCTGGACTGAGCACCTGGAGCTGTGCTTATCTCTTATTCTAGCAAATACAACCAAAAGATGATTGGGTGGGGAGGTATTTTCTCTTTGCTTCACTCCTTGTGTGGATCCTCTTGTTGAATATATTGGACTCCGCATCAAACACGACCCACCTCTAAGAATTTATTTACCTTGGGCAGGGTCTTAAAAGACATCATATAAGGATATTGCATAAAGGAGAGAGAGAGAAAGAATATGCATGTATGTACCTATAAAGTATGTGTAGCTATAAGTGTATATATATTTACATGCATGCACATAGACTAGAATCCTAGATCAGACAATAGCTACTAGAAGATGAGAATAGGGCAACAGGAGAGTAGCTATTTTTCTGCCAAAACTCAGCTTCCACCTTCCTGCCATTTAGAAAGTTCCTAAACTGGAGGTTGTATGTGTGTTTTTGTACTTTATAGACCCTGATGATATTTTTCTCAAAAAAAGCTGTCTGATCCCCCTTTGAATCCATTCATACTTTTGGCTTTTATGATACAGCCATCAGCCTGATACAACAAATTCCACTGTTTAATTGTGTGTCATATGAAAAAAATTGTTCTTTTTTGTTTGTTCATTTTATTTCTGCTTGGTAATTTAATCAGAAACCCTTTTTCCCAGCTCATTCACAAACATGCTGTGTGATTTTGGACATCACTTATAATCTATGCCTCAGTTCCCCATCTGCAGAGCATGAATAAAAAAAGCATTTGCTCAGGCAGACTCCCACAGAAATCAAACGACAGTAAATACCACTTTAGTTAGGTGTATGCTGTCATTATTTTAGCATCCTAGCTTATCTGATAAAAATATTTGCTAAAAAGGACTGTACCTGCTGTGGGAGTATGGTCAGGTAAGGATGTATGAAGGCAGAGGAAGGACTTCAGAATCTGACATAAGAAACGCAGCAGGCAGTTGTGGTTTGACTAAAAAAGGTGGCCACCTTTGACTCCAAAGAATAACACATTCTTTTCCCATCGCATGGGCCAGTAGACAAGGATGGCACAGACAAACCTTGCTTTTCATTGCCATGGGAAGGTCATTCAGACCTGCGTGAGCTCTCCCCTTGAGGCTTCAGGGAGAGGCGGACACCAAATTCCAGTCAGAGCTTCAGAATGTGACATTTTAAAGAGAACCAAAGCAAGGAGGGGCTGGTTTGGGGCTTTGTGTGAGTTTTGCATTTGTCTCGGTCTCTCTCGTTTCCTTGAATCCTGAAGGTGAGATGGAGGTAGATCTGCAGCTGCATGCTGAAAGGCAAAGAGATGACCTTTTTCCCCATCCTCAGCCTCCCACCCATCCTTCTCCCATACATGCCAAAAAGAGACTTTATCACAGACTCCCTAGGCAACAAAACTTATGACAGATGAGAGAAGTCCTTCATGAAACTCTGGCTGCCACTGTCGGGTTGCCAAAAGGCCGAACACTCCCTGGGGCTGGGGCTCCCCATGGAGGTCCCACAGGGCAGGCCCTGGCATCCAGGGCCCATCCCACCACCCCAGCTGGGAGTGGGGCAGCCAGGGAACACCAGGGCAACCTTAGCCCCAGGCACAGGGCACCTCCCCAGGGATGGGCCGAGGCCAAACCAAGCCATGGGCCTGTGGGTGGGCCCAGCTTGTTGGAGCCCATGGTGGGGCAGGGCAGGGCTGTGAGGAGCTGGAGACTTGCCCTGCTGCGGCATGGCTGGGCAGGGACTCTCTCCTGCCACATAACACTTAATAAACTGCAGGCCCTGGACACAGCTTAATTGCAGGTGTCCTCTGAGTACTGGCATTTTCTGTGTTTCTGGTGGATTTGGTAGCAATCCGTGTACGTATGAGATCAATTGCAAATATATCCTGGCAAGAGCATTAGGTGCTGAGGCCACGATGCTTCAATCCCAAAATGTGCTTTTATGAAGAACAGCAATTACAATGAATGCCAACTATTTATGTAGCAATTTTGACCTTCATAAAGGAGCTGAATCCTTCTCATTCAACACATATGTCCTCAAAGGCATGTAGAGTGGACATATGAAGAAGGCAAGCCTGCCTTGTTTATTGTAGTTTCAGCAGGTGTGGACAAGGAATAGGAACTTCAGGGATGATACATGCTCCAGTGATGCGAATGGCAGCATTTCCACTGACTTTGAAAAACCTGGAATTTCACTCTGAAAGGGATGCTCGCTCACTTAAAATTTTAGTAATGGCTCTATCAATAAAAAATTCTGCCCTTACTCACTGCAGAAATTGCAGTTACTCTGTACCATCCACGTGATTAATAGCAGGAAGACTTAACCCACTGCAGGCTCACAAATGGGCCTGAGCAGCATCTGAGGCCCATCTGTCTGAACCCCATCTAAAGACATTTTCAGCTAGTGAAGACACAGTGCATTTGAACTTTGCTGATGCTCTTTGTTTACAAAACATATACATGTGTCATGAAAAAACAGACCTTCCTTTCAAACCATTTTTCAAAAGACCTGCAGCTAAGGGTGACACAGATAGAGTACACTGACTCCCATATTACTGACTGTAAGGACATCTGTTTTTCTCTTATTAAAAGATGTATATACAGGTTTCCACAGTCTTTAAAGGCATTTAACTGTAAGTGTATTGAAAGCACTGATATACGTGTCAGTAATGTAGCTGTAGACAAGGACCAGATCCACCACCAGAGCAGTTTTTGACAGTTTCCAGGCTTTGCTATTGAAATGCAAGTAGATGCTGAATGTGGGAAAGGCTAAAGCTATGCTGCTTGGCTCAGAGCCCAGGACTGAAAGATTTGGGTCCACTTTTCCAGCTGAAAAATGTAATGTACTTCCTCCCAGAACTTGAAGGGGTTACATACTCAGCTGGGGAGAACAGGAGTAGCTCAAGTGAAGTCAATGGAACTGTAGGCATAAATTGTAGCTCCAGATCTGACATGTATTATCTCTTAGTAAGCAGTTAGCTTAATACTCATTAAAGATGGATCAGACACAACAATCACTAGCAAGCAGAAGAAACTTCTTGTCTTTCTTACATTAATCTGCATCAAATAGTGAGCATTCACCCTGAAGACCAGCTCCCGCTGGGAACTGTATAGAGATAACCTCTCTGTTAGTTCACAGAAATTGTATGGGAAATTTGAGCGAAGAAATTGTTGGTGTGGAAACTCTTGAATCAATTATCGGAGATTCCTTTGCTGCTACTTGCCTTGGATTTTCTCAGTTTACAAAGTCAACCTCTCAGCCAACATTTTTCAGAAGTATTACACTGAATTCAACATATTATGCTATTGGGAAATTACCAGAATTTTACTACTACAGAATAAAAAAATAAAAAGACTTGTAATATGCACTGTTACATTTGCATAGCTCAGTCCAGGCATTTTATTTTCACTAATAGCCTCAGTCAGACAGAAGATGGGGGTGTTTTGGTGGGGGAACTTTGGTTAGCAGATCTGTATTGTTTTATTTCTCTCCTTTCCATCCTACATGTTATTTGTACAAAAGTCAGGCCCCACTGCCCAAATATGCAGCCCCAGGGCACCACATGAATGGATCTGGTAGCTCAGGTTCTCCCACTAATCCAGGTCAGCATCCATCCCAGACACAAGCTTTATCCTGCAAGTCTCTGTGAGGACATGCAGCAGGAAGTGCCAAGTTGTTATCCTCCTTTACAACTCTGAGTGAAATCTGCACAAGGATGTGATAAAGTTAATTACTAGGCGTTGTCTTTCACTTCGAGGTAAATCTATGGCTTCTTGGAGCTTGTTTCTTTACTCAAGGGGAAAAAAAATAGAAGCATTATCAGACACTAAGTGTTTCTATCAAAACAAGGACTGGCATTCATGCAAGTAAGGACCTGAGCTATATAGAATCATAGGATCACAGAATCATTTATATTGCAAAAGACCCTTAATATCATCTAGTCCAGCCATTAACCTCACATGGCCAAGTATGTGCCCTTTTTAGTTTTCTATGACTGCACAAGAATAACTTGATGAGAAAGTTGAGTGACCTCTGGGACACAGGACTACAGTCTCCTGAACTTTCTGGTCACCTTATGCCTTTCATTTATATATAGCACTTTATAGGACCATGAGATAATTCAGGCTGGAATTTCAACTCCATGCTCAAAGCAGGCATTGGAAGGCTTTTCTTAGGTCCTTCGAAATCCTCACCTCCCCTCTCCTTCCCTCTTTTCCCTTCTCCCTCTCCCTCCTTGCACTGGCTTGCTTTGTTGCAAGTCCTCCTGTCACAGGCTCCATGGCTTTCATTGTTTTCCCTATCATCTTTGGTGTAGGCATTGGTCACAGCCAGTAGCAGCTCTGGATCAAATGTTCAAAGTCTGTGAAGTCCCCAAGGATCTGGATATTCTCCAGAGTGAGACTGAGCAAGAGCGACTGCTTAAGCTGGAGGATTTTCCTCAGTCCTAGTAAAGCAGCCAGCGCTAACCAAGCAACGTTTCTGTAGCATTAGTAGCCTTGCCAGGTTGTGTCCATTTCTTAGTGCAGTGTGTTTAAACAAAGGGGAAGGAAAGAACAGGCCTGGTGGACTCATCCTTCTCTCTCTCTCCTGCTGCCTAAGCAAGTCAGGTAAGTGCAAAAAGCTCTCACAGATGTTGCTTTGCAGGTGTCATGGATAGAAAGTCCAATGTCACCTCATCCTGGCCAAAGACAAGCACCCAGTTCATTGTGGAAATCATCCAAAGAGACTAGAGAGAGGAATCAAGAAGAGAAAGTGAGATTTTTAGCTTATTCTTTGCACTTAGAGCTAAAAAGTGGAAAGAGAAAAGGGGAAAGGAGAAAGGGGAAAGGGGAAAGGATTGGAAGAACTGCTTTTATCACTAAGTGTATGCTGGAGTCAGGGTCAGTAACAATGTACTGTTCTCAGCAAGTTTTGGACCATGAACTGGGTCTCTTAAGGAACTGGTCATGGACTGCAAAGTCTTTTTTCCTCTTGGCCATTTCAGACTTTCCTAGTTGCAACCACTGATAAGCAATTCTAAAATTTCTTGCATGTTTTACCCAGAGAAGTGTTAGAAAACACATTTGCAATGTTGAAGATTTGCCAATATTGCTATTTAATAGTATTTGAGGGTTCTTGAAAATGGTTGGCTTTACCTTATCTGGAAAAATCCCAGAAACAGTTTGTCTTTTGATCCTTTAGGTTTGGAATTATCTCTGGATGACCATGGGAAGCATCTCCTTGAGGGTCCCTGCTGAAAATGGGGATGACTTACTTGGCCAACTTACCTGCTACTCTCTTTGTTTCCTTTTACAGTCAATGTAAAGAAAGGGGTAACCTTGGAAAGAGAGAAGAGTAAACAAGTAGTTGAGCCAAGCAAGTTAATGCTGAAGCTGTATATTCATGAAACTGAAGTCAGGTCAGCAGCAACTGGTAATCATTACCATGCTATTGCTGTTTAGTGGTCCACATGAAATGTGGATAAGTAATGAGAAGTTATACTATAAAAATATCTTCTTGGTTGCCATTTTAATTTTTTTTTTTACTTACCAGAGAGGCCAAAGACTGTCTAGACTGAAAACACTGATAGACTTTCATTGAGTATCCCTGGTCTTTCTGTACTCATTGTGCTACTTACAAAACAGAGTGAGTGAATTACAAAACAGGTGAGTCTCTGAGAAGCAAAAATAAGTGGAGAGATCTTGTTTAAATGGTGGAATAGGAAAGGAAAATAGGATGTGATAGATAACATTAATTTGACAGATAATATTTGGTTATTGTTTTTTAGGCAATAAGGCAACAAAGTGCTGCTGTATATTAATTGTTAGAATAATGTGAGATGTGATTTAAACTGAATACTGAGGATGACTGAGGATGATTCCTTTCTCCAATGAACATGATCAGATGTTCAATCCTAATAATTTCTGTAGTAATGAAATTATATAAATGGATTAATGCTTACTACAGCAGAGAGGTATCCCAGGTGTGTTACTGTGCACCAGATAATGCAGTAGCTGTAGATTATATTGTAAATTAGTTTATCAGAGTTAAAAAAGGCATCTGAGGAGCAATTCTTGAAATCTTTCCCTAAGGTGATACCTTTAAACGCCGGTCATCTCATCTTGTTCTGCCAGGCCAAGAAGGCTGTGAATATTAAAGGAATAACAAATTTTTAGGAAGGGCTGTGGGCTGCCTTTGGAAGAGTGGGGTTTTTTATTTTAGTAATCAAAATGCTAGTGGAAAACTTCTTCTGGTTGATGTCTACCTATAGGCAGTGGCATAACTCCAGAGGAGGTGTACTGACAGGAAGGAGGGACCAGTAACAGTCGCACCCCGGTTAGCTCTCTGCTGCCTGCAAGTTGCAGGCACTCCTTGGCTGTCACTTGTGGAGGATCTTGTACAGATGTCTGCACCTGTCCTGCCCTAGGAAGGGCTCTTTTTACATACCTCATCAGCATTAGAGAAAGAATTTATGCTAATGTCCAAGCTTGACTTCCACTCTTAACAAGGAAAGGTATTCAGTTTTCACTGATGCGAATTAAGTCGGTGTGAGAAGTATCACATTCAATAACACAAACTTATTCACTGCTGTGCAACCCATTGAACAGCCCAGACAACAGATGGGCTGCAGATCCACAATTACGTGTCATAGTTTGACTTGCAACTTACATGGTTCCTAATAGAAGACTATCTGTATTTTATTAGCTTTTTCTTATATTTCTTTTATTTTTCAGCCCAAAGAGACAGCACTTTGCATTCCACATGATATGTTATAGGACTGGGGAGGGGAAGAGGGAGGCTTCCTATTTTTCTTATCAATACCATTTCTTAACATTATGAAAGAGATATTTTTTTGCTGTGTGGAAAACAAGAATGCACTAGCCCATAAGCCTGACATAGTTGGTATGCGAAGAACATGTATAATAACCCTGATTTCAAAACAGGTTCTGTAAAACCATTACTTCATCATTAGGTCATTCACTTCATCAAGTAGCAATTTTTATTAATAATTACTATAAAGCGATGTCTGCCATACATTCATTCCTGTATAATGGAATTTCCTATATTTAGAATAGGGAATAAAAATAATTTTCTGCCTTTATATCCACCATCTGCACATTCATTTCTTATTCAGTGGGATAGATAAGCAAATATACCATTACTTAATGTTTGGTTGCTAGACCATAGTAATTTCTTTGACAAATTAACATAAAATGTAATATTTTTATAAATACAACACAAATCCAAACATTTATGAGTATGAGAATAAGAGCTATTAGTAAAGGCCTTCAAGTCAAACTTATGTCAATCTTTGTACAAGGAAATTACTAACATAAACTGTTTATTATGTTACCTCAAGGGTCATAAATAAAAACGCCTGTCAAATTCTAACCTGCAGCATCATTTTAACTACCACACTTGCATTGCTCATGTTGATATGCTGAACAGCCATGGATCAGAGCAATAGACCCTGGCATCTAATTATTAATTATAAGTAATGTGAGATCAGTCAAAGAGCTCTGTGTTTGTTCTGAGCAGACGTAACACCTCATGAACTCCACACAGACAACCTGGTAATGAGTCACAAACACTGGGCAATAGGTTAAAATAATATCTCAATTCTGATCTAACAAAAAAGAGGTGCAATATCGGCTAGTATTATCTCTCTTTAGTGCATATCTGCCCCTAGGTGGTTTGAAATACACTTCTGATTATTTTTCTTCTTTTTTTTTCTGTTAAAAATCACATGCTGTTAGACACCTCTAGCCCTAAAGTGATATAAAAAGGAAGGCTTTAGGCAGGATATATACTCTTTTCATCAACAGGAAGATGTTAAGAGCAACATTTCCTCTCTTCACAGGGCAGATATTATTGGTAGGATTAGCGACAGAAAACCAGAGTATTGTAGAAGCTTAGATTTAGCCACAGGAGGTACTAAATGCTTAAAAATGCAGCACTGCAGACTATCTACAAGACAGGATGGTGACACAGGAAAAGAAAATATGACAAGAATGGCAGAGAAACAGAAGGACAACTTCATTCAGCTGTTACAGCAGGGGCTGAGAAACCAGAGATGGAGAACTGTCCCCATCTCTGTGGCCCCAGGCATGTAATTTAATCCCTCCTTCTACTGCTCTGTTGGATATTTCACCCAAAAGGGGCCCAGCAAGTAGCATGGGTCTGCAAAGCAGCTATCACAAATGGCCTTTATTTCACTTGATGATCTTAAAATACATCTAAATTGTGCATCCACATGAAGAACCAGCCCAGAGTATGTTTCAGCTCTTCCTACTCATATGCCCTGAAGTAATTTGATATGTGTTTTATCATATAGAAAATTAGCACCATTCTCACATCTCTACTCAGAATAATAGTACATAGGATTTTTCTGATATTTGTTCTCTTCTGTTTCAGATTTTTCATCCTAGATCTCTCTATAAACTTCCTAGACCTCTACAAGCCTAAAAAAATAAGTCCTTACTGATAAGCCAAAAAAAGGAGTGCTATTAGTTTTTTTGAAGTTATTTATTACAAATATCTCCTGTGCTTTATAAGTCTCTTGTTTGCCTTTAAAATTCAAATTTTATTAGAATAAGGAGAATGCTGAAGTGGATTTCTCTGTGATTGTGATAATCTATGATTATCTTCTCCCGCATAGCACACTAGGCGAATAGTAGGTGATAAAGATTACATGTGTAGTTTCAGTCTAGTGCAAGATTGCTATTCCTTTAAGAAATCTGAATCCAAAAATCATGACATTGGCTTAAAGAAAGCAATACCTTTTGGTGCTTTTTCACATTTTGTTTTTTCTAGGAAGTGCTCAGGTAACATTTTTTAATCTTTTCTCTGAAACTGTAAAGACTAGAAAGCTACACTCAAAGGAGTGAAATATGAGCTTCTTGCCTGTTAAAACATCTCTGGGATTTGGATTTTAAGAAACACAGCAGTAGAGCACAAGACTTAGGACAAAACCACGAGAGTTTGCCAGGCTGCCTGTGCTCAGCCAGACTGTTTTTTGTAGAAGTCATCTGGCAGGGTAAGCACTGCTGAAAGAGCTACATAAAATAGTATGAGAACGCTGAAGGCATAAAGATGGAAACATGGGAATGTGGGGGGTGGGGTGTTTCTGAGTTAAGCACTTGCTAGGAGAGACTAATGGGAAGTAATGAGAAGGAAAGTGGGAGAGTGGAGCAAAAGTTGTGGAATGAGTGAACCGATTCTTGTTAAGTTTATGGCCAATTAATGTTTGCCATACTTGGGAATCAAAAGTTTAGCAAGGGTTTCTCTATATTAAAGGCAGTTCTTTGAACAATAGAGCCCTTTTTCTGCAATTCACAGCTGTCAGAGATCATTTCACTCCCTATATAATTCAAAAAAGTGATGCCTTTAATTGGCAGCATAAACACTGTTGGGCTAGTGTGTACTGAGCTTGATTTAGACGCGCTGTGTATGGCACAGTTTGCATCTGTCAGGATTTGTAAGGAAAAGCTGCATAAATAATTCTAGACTCCCATTTGAAAACTAGGAGGAAAAAACAGGATTCCAAAACGTCACATAGACTAGCTTTAAATGACATAGGCCAGGAAAGCAAGAGTTAAAGGTGAAACTCTATCCTGAAGACCCTTTCACAATGGTCACTCCCCAGGTGAAGTGCCACTATACAAAGCAGGGCTAGCAGAACATGGAATGGCAACTTAACCCTGCATTTCCTGCCCTTTTTTAGATTTATTTTATGCTTAATTTTTTAACACAGTATACATTTAATTTGCTTGTTTGTCTGATTATACTGCTTCTTATAAAACATTTAGCAGATAAGCAGCACAGGCCTCTGTGTTACTCCTCCCACGCTATTTTGTATTTGTATTTTTTCAGTGTCACAGTGAAACCTGAGGTGTATATGGACCATTCACTCTGAGAGGACTTCACAGCACAGGCACAGAAAACAGTTAGTAAAAGATCATGGAGTGGTTGAACACACTGCACCTGCAAATAGCCCCTACCCCAGGAGAGGATCATTTGATGTCCAGGAACAATCTGGAGTTCTCCAAATTCCAAAACACCAAGATTGCCCTGAAATCCCTGAGGGAGAACACTAGGATTTACACAGGCTGAGTTTTGTTCATAAAACAAGCTATATTTCAAACAGAAGGAAATGTTCAAAATTAGCAATGGCATTTAAGGAACAAATGCTTGTTGTTTATTCTTCCTTTCTGTTCCTGTGGGATCATGTTACAAGCACCCGTCCTTCCTCTGGCACAGATCAATATGACAAAGTAAAAATACACTGAACAAAGACAGTTTGCCTCACAGGAAAAACTCATTCATTAATCCAAGAAGACTGTAGCTGCTTTTTGTGAGCTATAAGTATAGTCTATCAAAACCAAAATACTCAGCAATGATTCAACAACTTTCAGAATCATTAAATCTCTCGAGTTTGCTCTTAAAATTGAGTCTCTCAGCTGGTGTCATCACCTCAACTTCCTTTGCCTCACTTCTGCAAGGCATGATGCACTGAAGGGTACATGAGGAAGTCATTTTAGCAGAACATCCTCATTTGGAGGGGACAATGGTGAGAGATTATAAAAAAAATCTGATAACATTTGTAAAAAATGGAAAACTGAGAAAGCTGAATCTCCTGAAAATGAATTCGGTCCATGGAAATTGATCAGTGTTGACTGTTACACCAAACTAGCATTTAGAGCTGAAACACTGAATTTCTTTTTGAAACAGTGATTCAAGCTGCTATACTAGCCTCTTTATTGAAGAAAATTTAGTTTCTGCCCCAGGAAGTCACAGTTCAGTGATAGGCAGAGGTCATCAGTGAGCAGTAAATGGATGATGGTCTGTACAAATCAATGAAGTTTTCTACAAGCATCGAAGGGTTTTAAGAGATATCAAAAAACAAGTGCGGAGTTTTTATAAGCAAGGACTGGGTTTGGGAAGGTCACATGATGCACAAGAGCCACACAGAAGAAAGCACAGAGATGCCTGTTAAACAGGTGGGTCTGTGCCACATGGGGACAGTTGGATGAAAGCAAGGGAGACAAAACAGATTTATTGCAGAGCACTGAGCAGTGTGTTATGGGAACACATACTATGACAAGAGGCTGGAAGACAGAAGGACTCAAACCTTGCAATGCTAGACAAATACAATCTTGTTAGTCCCTTTGGAAGAGGGAGGGGAAAGTCAGCCTGATGATATGGTTATTTAAGGCATTGGAAAAAGTAAGAGGAAAATCACAGGACAAACCCTCTGTGCAGAGGACATAATGGCTCAATATTTAATATTTCTTGTGCCTCATAGTTCTTGTTTCTCTTGTGCCTTGTGCTCACTTAACCAGGATCCTGCAAAACAGGCACACTGTCCACCACAGCACTGCTATACCCAGTCTGCCTCAATATATAGGCTCTCTTGGCACAGAAACCCAAATTTTCACTTTGTAGAAAATCCCAAATTATTTCAGGCCAAACGTTCCTCTTAAAGCAGCACGAAATAAAGCCATACATCAATTTGTTTCATGAAATAAAATGTTTGGGTAAAGACTGTAGCTCAGAAATCTCATCCAGGAAAGACTGAATATGAAAAACTTGTAATCATATTAATAGTTTTTTTAAAAAGTAGTTTCAATATTTAATTTGAATTGTCAGTTTAAATAACAACATTCGATGGGATCTGGCATTGCAATTTGAAGAACATTCCCAGCTCAAACAGTGATCTAAATCTAACCTGAAATGGGGATGTGAGTTAGAAAACACTGTCCCCTTCTTTAGTTACACTGATTTCACACTCATCTGTACAGACTCCCATATGTCTGTGATTTATACTGGCATGAAAGACCCATCAGTAATTTTGAAGCAAGCCTGGAAGTATCAGTTGTGTGCACCTTCCATGCCCTTTTAAACCAGAAACTGTATGGCAAGGGCAGGTGTAGTGAGGTATTAGTTGTTTACAGGCACATTCTTGACATTAGGCCATCAGGCTTTTCTACAGGGAGGAGTCAGGAATGTGCCCTGTGAGTAACAAACCCCTCATGATTATGGAGCTTCTCTTCCTCCCTTCTCCCCCCCCTTCCTCCCCAAAAAAGAAAGAATTCCTAAAAGTGAAACATGCTGAAATTTCTGCAGGCTCATATGCAGCTCTAGCCATTTACTACTACTTGGGGAGAGTTGTACCCTTTAAATCAATTGCTATTTTTAAAGAGTTGGTCACCTAGATGAAGTGCACTAAACACTGGAACCTTTGTCCACCCAGAAGTGCAGTGTACAGTTACCTGAACTGGGAGCTTATTAACAAGGGTAAGAGATGTGCATCAGCTCAGTCTCCCCAAAGTGCTAAATACCTTGTGACAGATGTTTAATAACATTTGCACAATTCAAAAGAGGTGTTCAGCATCTCACAGGAGCAAGCAACAGGAATCCAGTCTTGATCCCCAGAAAGCAAAATGGAAAGTTCCCCTTGCTTAGAATAGGACCTGAAGTTGGTTTAAAAATACGGAAGTACTGCCACTAACTTTCCCAAAGAAAGTCAGTTAATTTAGCCCTAAAAATATGAAGTGAAGCCAAGCTAACTGCACCTGTATAGGCCTCACATGAGGGACTTCAGAACAATGCTGCTCTTGCAGTTGATCCGCCTCACTGCACCTCTTTCCTGGTGTGAAATATGGGGGAACTTTATTATGCCTTACAGACTGTGCTCTCAATTAAGCTGAGGTCAATTCATAACAGTCCTATTATTATCAATGATGTTCATCCAGATTTGCAAGGGTGAGGCTGGGAGCAGAGTGGGAACTATGCCTGAGGAAGTTTTATGTTTTGTACTTTCTAGTGTCAAGAGTGACAGAGGCAGATTCCTGGAATGATTGCACAGGTGGTGTTAAATAGCCATTAGCAGACTACAGGCATGGCTTAAAAGTGATTACTTGTTCAAGGAAGTGGTTTCAAAATAAATAACTGTCAAGGAAGTATTACACCTTGTGTAGAAAAAATGTGATGGAAAAAATGCAGCCTTAGTATGAACCTCATTATAGTACACAGAAGGAGAATTAGCAATATTGTCACAGCACAGTTTGGCAGCTACAAGGGTTCTTAATTTAACCACCCTAGTTCTATTTCCCTGATTATTTACCAACAATAAGCATAAGGCATTTAGTTACATTTTTTAAATTTTCTGTCAAACAGACCAATGAATTCTCTGGTACCTGTGCTAAAGGGCTGCAGAACAAGCTGGTTGGCACTGAAACCCAAGCAGAGGCCAAATCTCACCATGAGATCACAATGAAAAAAAGCCTTATGAAAATGCCTGACTCCCTAACATCCCACAGTCTCTCATTTGGCAGTGCTTATTCCCACTCCCACTGTATCAAACAGATAGAATCATGCTGAAGAGCAGTTTTGTTTTGATGGGGCTAAAGAAACCTATCTCGTGACAATGAAGGCTTCATAAATGAAGGATTAGGAGCAAGTGGAAAGGAAATGAAGTCTTGTGCTGCCACTCATCATGTTTGCCAGTGGAAAACAAGAGAGTTGGCTTTCTTAGCT
The DNA here is from genome assembly GCA_026212715.1 of Elanus axillaris. Taxonomy (NCBI): domain Eukaryota; kingdom Metazoa; phylum Chordata; class Aves; order Accipitriformes; family Accipitridae; genus Elanus; species Elanus axillaris. Next base: position 39,090,015 of record JANZLQ010000079.1, read on the forward strand.
AAGCTTCTTGTTGCATGTAATTTTCTTAAATCTGATTAGGATCACTTAGGCTTTTCTAATTACAGCAATCTCAGAAAGCCATGCCCACTACCTGTTCACCTAAGAGCTTTCTTCTCTCCTTTTTTCCCACACACAGTAAAAAACAAAGTTCTTATATGGCTAAAAAAGGCAGAGACAAATTTTACATCCATAAGAAATGTCGGTATAAGGCTGTATTATGGAATTGATTACGCACCATGCTGCCAGTTTTCAGACCAGCTCCCTGAGCTGTACCCTCAGAGAAGGCAGGCCACTCATTAATCCCTAGTCTCAATCTCAGTGGATGGGGTTTATAATGACAGTGATGCCACCAGAGCTAACCCAGGGCCTTTTGAATCCTAGGATGCCTTAGGCTTTGCTCACGCTTTGCAGAGTTGGGCTTTATGTGTTTTTGTCACTGGACAAGATGATTCTTGTGGCATTACCTTGTTTTTATAATGCATTCCTGAATCAGCAGTTTCCAAACACAGCTTTGTTTCACCTATGCTCTCTGGCTTCAGGAAAATCACTCTTCTCTGTTGTCAGAAGTTGGGCATGATGAAAATATGAAGCTCCCAAAATCTTTTCCTTCTTTAGGCATACAAGTGTTAAAGTTCCATTTGCAGCTTGGCACGTGAAGTAGGTACATAATTCTGGTAGATATTTACTGAGAAACAATGAAATCCCATGTAAGGAGAAAGGAGATGGTGCACATCATTGCTTATAAATCTGGTTTTAATCAAAAGATGGCTTACCCTTTCAGAAAAAAGGATAGATCCTGTGTCATCCTTTTCTGTTGGCACCTTGGCTGAGGAGGAGATGGAACTGAATAAGAAATTAATGTTTAAGCATATGAAATATTATTTTTTACAAAACTGTAATCTGTTATGCCTCAGAAATAGAATGTGGTTTGAGATGATGATTCAGGACTCTTCTCTCTCAATCAGCATCGAACTGATATACCAGCATGGTATTATTTCCAGGAAGTAGCATGGTACAGCGGAGAGTATTTTTCAAGCAAAAATTTACATCTAGGCTATTCATTGCAGTTAAAATGCTACTAAAATACAACCACAAAGTGCTCCCAGTAAAGTTCATCGTTGATAAAAAACATAAATAATTATGTCTGTTAAATATTAAAAGGTCCTTTTTTTAAAAAAAAATGAACAGAAGGAAAATAGAAAATACCTGGAATCTTAATAACTATTAGTACACAATACAAGGTCTATCAGAACCATGGAATCACTGCCACACTTTATTGAACTGCAGTGACTGACTGAGGGCAATCAGCTAGCTGAGGTGCTGACTGATAATGGTGATAATGATAAATTAGATGATGCAAGTGATTTAGTCTTATTATTCACCAAATTACATGGAGCAGTTGGGTACAGTCACCTCTGCTTTCTATGGTTAGTCACATGGATGAGGCAAGGTCTCAAAAAATTCAAGGACCAGGATAGGTTTGGTCTGTGTTGCTATTTAAGACACCCTTGTGTGAAAGATGCAGTAGGGCAGAGCCCAAGCATTGTAAAAGCTCCACTAGTGTTATCTGAGAGCCTGAACAGGGCAGGAGGGTGGCAGAGCTCAGATGTTTCTTGAAGTCACAACTGGGACCAGTCAGAGGACACAGATTTGGGCACCTCAGGACCACTCATCTCGTCTTCTGTGTACTAGGTAGGGATTGTTTTGTAGCCAGGATAAAAGAGTTTTTCTGGTTCCTAATGACTGATATTTGCTGAGAAATGGATAGATATCATGTCATTTGCTAAAATAAATTCTTTCTCTTTTCAGCGTCACAATAAGTCAGTTGGCAACACCTTTGTCATATCACAGCAGTCCACATGCAGACATTCTTCTGCATGTACCAGGAAAGGCTGGAATCCCCACAACTGCTTTTTCCATGTGTGGCAAACTAGTAACCAACCATAGTAACCAACACCTTAATACTGTGTGTTTTATGGAAGTATAGGAAGAGGTTTGTTTTCTCACTAGAAAGTTCAGCTTATACTCCTTGCTGTTCAGAAGTTTGTGGCCCAGATTTCCAAGAGGTTTTGCCCCAGAAGTTTCCTCCTGAAGTACTGTCCAGAGCTGATTGGAGTAGCCAAAGGGGTTGTGACATAACTTATGTAATAAATGCCTCTTTCTTCTGTGTTTTTACCATTCATGTCCAGAAATGGCAGAAAGCCTCTTTCCAGCAATATCAGGCATCTCTCAGGTTTTTATTATTATAATTATAGGGTTTAGACTAACTTGCTGAGTATCCCTTTTGACAGTCAATTTTCAAGATTTATTCAGGGCTCCTTCAGTCCCACCATCACACTCATAGCAAGTTCTTGATTCCTGAAGGTAATTTGTTTAAAATGTTAAGTTATAGCACTTATTCTGTAATGACTCATTTCACTTTTCATGCTGCTTACTGAAATTTGGAGGTCAGTAAGGACAAGGAAGCTGTAAATACAAGTAACACTAGTTTGAGAGTGAGTCAGATATTCCCTTTGTTAAAATATTCTAATGATAACAATATGTTCCTTCCTTACCACAGGGCAGAAGATTCCAACTCTATAATGAACTCCTCGGTGGCTATCTGACCTCTTGCAGTGGATGAGTTCCTCAGCTAAGACACAAATATCAGATGTTTTCAGGAGGGCATGAGAATGTATCCTCAAGGAGAAGAGACTTCCCAAGATATGATAACATCCTTTCACCCAGATAAGTAAGAGAATCAGAGCATGCCTTTGATGTTGTCAGCTTTGGCTTCATCCCTTTAACCACTTCTGAAGATGATCCAGCTTCCTCTGGATTGCGTTGGACGTAGGTTTTGGATCTAACATTTGGACACCAAACTTGTTATTTAATTTGGAAGATATTAGACACCACTCTTTATGCAGCATTGGAGGAAAATAGAATCCAAGAAAACTTTTCCATATAGTTCTCAGTAACAGGGAATCCACAGAGGGAGGTCTGAGTGGGTTCCAGGACTTGTGTACAAAATTCAAACTACTTTTCTGTAGTATCTCTCAAAGATTCACCTTTTCTCAGAAATACCTCTCTACAGTTAGGCATACTGACTGTACAGTTCACCCTGTTTGTATGTGTTCACCAGCAATCTCATCTTAGAACTATTTTGAATCCTAGACTTTGTTTCCCTAGCAGAGTGAAAGATTGGTAACAACACATGTAAGATATCCTATGTTCTGTTAGAAAGCTCTGGACTTGCTGGAAGCCTTTCAAAGATTTGCACAGTTTTGGGGCCCTTGTTGCAAGTGAAGTTTGGATCATGCAGGGACAGTTAAGATCATAACCAGCTGAAATACGTTTTCAGCAAAATTTCAGTAAAATAGATAGGAATTTACAAGACACAAAAGCTGTAAACAAGATTAAAAAAAAATTGATAAACTGAGCCCGTCTTAGCTTTTGGACATTTCTAGTTATTTCCTCATGAAGTATTTCAAAGTTATCAATTCACTCAAGTAAAATGCTGATTTGGGAAGCAGTTACGATTTGTGTATGTGAGGCTGGGTTAACTGATGAACTTCCAGAGATTTCAGTAGCTTTATACAAATGTGGTCCAGCTGAAATATTAGCACAAGCTTTGGAAAGTTCATTGATAAAACTACATATGAAACAGAAATAAGTCCAAGCCACAAAGTTTGATCTCTCCTATTGTTGCAACCTCCTTAAAATATAAGCGTGTTTCGACCTTGAAACTTGGCTACTGCCATGATACAACTGTGGTCCAGCAGCAAACCTCAGATCTGTACTTCTGCAGCGTTCACAAGTTTTAGCTCTAGAATTTGGCTCCATCTTTCAACTTCGGTATTTCTATGTGCTCAGGTTGCACGGTGAGCAGCACTCATATAAAACAATCTGTGAAAAGCCTGAGCCATTTAAGTGCAAGTCCAATGTATTTAAAAGCAGCTCGGGACTGATTTTTCTCTCCCTTGTCCTGGTTTTACATTGATGCTGTTCTCTTTAATTCTGTGTAGTTCTTCTGGGGTTACATTAGTGTAAGTGAGAGGAGAATAAGGCTAATTTATTTAGCTACATACCTTCCCAAAGGACACTTTAAAGTTTTACCATGTATTCTTCTTCATCTTTTTTTCCTTTTAATCCTCCCCAAAGCTCAAAACATCTGAGAAGTATGACCAGAGAAAGTTTGTGTAATGGGTGATCTTTCTTTAGATAACTTATCACCAAGACAGTGGGAGTTTTTTATTCCTTCCACCCTGTCAGTAGGACTTGGCTCCAAGATACAAGAGATTAGCCGAGCTTTAATGACAAAGAAACACAAACTAAAAAGAATTAAAAGAAAACAAGAGCATTTGCCCAGATCATGTTGATGTTAATTTTCTCATCTTCATTTTTGTTACAAACTTTTTTAAAGTACATATTAAAGAGGCTGTTAAGTGGATACAACCTGTTGTATAGTTAATTACTTTTCAAAATTTGCTACCTTATCATTAGCTTCTCAAAAAATATTAAAAACTACCTGGTTTCTTGATAGCTAAAATAAGATGCCAGAGACAAGTTGTTGCTGTTTTCCCCCTCTGCTTTTTCAAGGGTAAACCATGAGGTAACAACATAGGACTGCAAGTAGTCCTTTGTAGCCAGCAAAGGTTGTTTGTAAAGATGCCTTGAGTTAAAATTTCCAACCAATTACTGCTCAGTTAATCAGGCCGTTGCTTTTGTACTCACAGAGTAGTGAGGTAGTGTTTCTGAGTACTCAGGTACTGTTTCTGACCACCATATAATTTAAATTACTGCAACACAGTAATTCTCACACCAAAACAATGCATCTGGAAATGCAGCAGCTCAGAGCAGCTGCTGGGCTGCCTCCTTAAACAGCCATTTGACAGAAAGCAACCAGCTGGATCCTAACACTTGCCCTGGCAGGCAGTGGCAGCTATGCATAGCCATAGGACTTGAACACAAAAAACTTCAGAAACATTACCTCAAAGTAAGAATCAGAAGTCACCTTAGATCTGCAATGACTGCATTGTTCTTTGATAGTCTCAGATATGCTACTGAGCTATCCTGGGGGAATGCTGGTGATGCCACCAATTTCTGTGTGGAAATTAGGAAATGCTTGTGGATGCTGATACTTGAGCTGGTAAACACAACTGACTCCATCAATTTAAAGACCATTGTCTAACCAGGAAATAGAGACATATTGTATGACATGACTGTGTGTGACCACATGATCTCTTTCAAAAAAAAACCAACCAAAATGCTGATGAACACATCTCAGATTTTGAATACTGAAGAATCCATAGCAGCAGTTTGTAAATCACAAGGATGCAAAGAATTATCCATAGGAGTTACTGGGCAAGTAGTACAAAATAATAAATATTGTTAAAGACTCAGAATGCATATAAGTTGTTTAAGTGTTCATTATCCTGCTCAGTATTTGTTGACTGTTGCTTACACCATTCTTCCTGACAAAAAATTATTTCCTGATATCATCCAGCTCAGAAAGGGCATAAAGGCCATGTGCCAAGTACAGTAACATACAGCTGAAGATAGCCCTGAAACAGCCTTTCTAGACTAAATAGTAGCTTTCCCAATCTCCTTGTGGGGCAGGTTTTCCACAGCTCTAGCACCCAGAGGCTTTGGAGCATTTGCACAGCTTCAAGACCGGCTCACATTCACACAAGTCATTATGCAAACTTCCAGTTGTTAATGTAACTGACTCCCTCTCATGTCTAGCAAGATCCAGCTCTGCATGCATAAGCTGTTTTAGGGGTGACTAGTGGGGAGAGCCGAAGCTTCTTTGAGATGGGCAGCCTGAGCAACATGGAATAAAAATGTCTGGCGCCTGCCCTATCTCTCATCAGTCCACACCTGTGCCACTGCACTGATGGTCATCTGTGGTCATGATCTCCCAGCAAGCTGTCTCAAGTGATGGCAAGGATACCCATGGAGAAGCAAGGGTCTGAGCAGGGTCACTGGTGAAACCCCAAGGCCATAAGCTGAGCCAGGCTAAACAGCCACCCCAGAAGCTGTAGAAACCAGTCCTTGGCTGGGTCCATGGTCTTTTGAAAGTGCAGCTTATGGTCTTTTACCAACAGCACTGTCCCAGCAAGGCCCTGCTGTGACCTTTGGAGGACAGAGAGCTCCTACCAAAGCATGGCTAAGAGTCTGGCTTGTAACTGAGGCCACCACACTGGGCAAGGAACATTGTGACCAAACCCCTGAACCCAGGGAACTGCTGCTGTAGAGTTGGGATGAAAAATTTTCTTTACAGATGCTGCAGCAGAGAGGACACAAAACCCACTGCTGTTTTTCTTGGTGTTTTGTATTAGTCAAGAAATGCCAGAAACAAAATAATGTAAAATTACCTTCTGGACCATGTTAGTGCATACCCAGAACCGTAACAGCTTTGCTGTTAAAGCCAAGAAATGCCTCCTCGTAATGGTGTGAGAGCATTGGCAGCCACCAGCAGGAAGGGGACCAGCACAGGAGCCTGGTGTCTTGTAGGGAGAGCCCAGCATCGCCACTTTGAGGGGCAGACCAGCCCTGCTGAGCCTAGCACCAGCAAACCACAGACAGAAAAACACAGATGCAGCCTTGAAGAACACAGCATCTCACTGCACAAGCTCATTTAAGCATTTTTATTTCTCCTGCTAATGCCTGTCCCAGCCATCAAGGCAGTTTGGAGGTTAATCATGAGTATAAAGAAGTACTATAATTGGATGCAAAGGTCCAAACACTCGAGGGATAAAAAACACTGTTCATTCCAGGAACATTTTAGCAACTGTTGACTGGTAGAAAGTAAACAGATTTCAAAAAGTGTCAGCATGCCATACCACTGCATGCCATTCCAAGATGAACATTGTTCCTAAATATATTTCCTGTGAGTGGAGGAGGAAAACAAATCTAATTTTAAAGAAATAAAACCAAACCAGATGTGCACAAAAGTATGGGTTAGGCTTCTTTTTATATTTTTTTAATAAAGGTTTTTCTTTACTTTAGAGGTATCAAGTCAATAAATGTAATCTGAGAGCTGGCATGGCATTCATTACCATCTTGTTTAGTGCCCCTGCTATCCTTTGTAGCTGCACCCATTTGCCAGTTTCTCAGAACATGTAACTGAGTGTGGGAATGCAGCAAATACTTAAAACCGATGAAGGCCTTTTAGACTTATCAAAACCACTTGTGCTTTCATGATTGTGCAAGGTGTGATGTTGAGCTTTGGCATATTATGAAAAATAGATGATGGTACATGTAACTCATTAGACTATTGCCAAGAAACATATGCTGAATGATCTTTACATTGAAGGCCCATCTGTCTGCTCATTTCACTGCTAGTAGACACTTCTGGAGTGTTTTTATCTGCAATTAAAACTCCCAGTTGACAGATCTCCTGTTTGTTAATGGTCAATGCTGTTATACATACTAGTCTATCATATCCAGTATTGGAATACAAGTGACTTTGAGTCAGAAAGTATTATTGCTGGTCTCTGATTGGAAAACAAAGACTTCTTTTAAACAGGAAAACATTTCAGGTAACTGTGAACGTTTGCTCAAATTCCTTTTTATTTTTTTTTCCACAGGTGTGAACAAGCATGTCAGTTCTTGCAGGTTGTCTTCTTTCCTCACTACTTGCCTCCTTCAGGCTCAGAATTTAGGGGTAGGGCATTGTGATGCTGAGGGTGCTTGTCCCAGAGGAGATTTTAATTGACTTTCAGATACCAAAAGCTGGTCAAATCAAACCACTTGACACAAAGAGGGAATTTCCAGATGCTAGCAGAGAAACAGGTATGGCAAGAAATGAAAGGCCACCAGAGGAAAAAAAAGGAAATGCAGAGTAATTCCCTTGCTGGCCCCCTCATAAGAGTTATACAATACTTGCTTGTGATTTTGACTTCCTTCCCACAAGACAGGTCATACAGTTGCAATGCAGACATGTGCACATGCACACACACACAGATCATTACTGTTACTATGACCGTACACCCAGTCTTTGCAATTGCCCATACAAATGACTGTTTGTATTAAAAAGCCAGCTGTGAATTGTAATTTTGCACACACTTATGGTAATTACATGCAAATTACAGAAATGCACATTTATGAAGTTTTGACTCTCTGTATGTGCATTCAGGTTAGAGATCAGGCTGTGAGAGTGGTATATGGAAATTCCCATTTAAGATACTCTTGTCTGTAGTAACAACTAGAGGATAAGGAAGAAATGTTTCAGATGGTGTTATATTGGTGTTCTGATTCATGTTAATCTGGGAAGAAAGAAAAGGAATTTTTTACTATGATAGCACTGCAGCAAGCTGAGATGGGAATGCCAGAAGAGTGAAGTCTGTTAGCACAAGTCTGTAATTTCTTTAAAGTGAGAAAAGTACTCCCTAATAAAGCACATGGAAACCATAAAGCTGCTGATAACATAGTCATTAAACAAAAGGTCAAGAATCCATTAGCAGCTGCCACTGCAGAAAGCCATAGGGCCAGTAGCTGCACAATGCAACAGCCCTAGAGAGCCCTGCAGATGACACAGAGCATCTGATAAGAATCAAAAGGCTTTGCAACTTCTAATCCCATGTCCCATGATGGATAACATAACCTTGCTATTGATTAATGCTTCCCAGGGCTTGGCTCATGTCAGGTGGCAATGGATCAATAGCTTTCTAGATTTTAATGCAGAAGCTAAACTGCTCATCAAGATTTGCACATACAGCCACCAGAAACAAGTTCCTGTTCCTGTGCTCTTGTATTATTCCTTTTGATGGGTATGTTACCAAGTCCTGACCTCCACTGTGTCTTCAATTAGAGATGGCGGGATACAATGCCTCACTGTTAGACAGGCAGTATACTGTAGCTATTTAATGATCTCTTTGCCCTGCCCAAGCTTTTCTCTAGCGTACAAGAAATACCTACACTGAGCTAGAAGCTCATTTCTCTTTTCCCACCCCTTTCACTCTCCTTCTCCCTCCCACCAGACTGTACAATTCAAGATGAAGAACTAAGCTGGTATCCCTCCATGAACAAACAAATAAAACTCAATTCAAGCCTGCAACCGTTGATGGTGGGAGGGACTGGACACTGGCGACTTTCTTCACCTGTCTAGCAAATAAGCTTAAGAGCCAGTGAAGAAACAATACCTTCCTTAAAAGGAAAACTACACAAAGTGCTAACAAAGAGTTAAGCAAATTTGCATTACTGTACTCATGTGCAAGCCTAGTGTGACTGCAGGCCGCCCCTGAGCTGTGCTTGGGTGGTCCTCTACGAATTCGTATGCAGCAATCTATTAGTGGTATCTAGCAGTGATTTATGCAGCTGTCAAGCTGCCTTCATCAGTACAAGTGAATTGTGGGCACCATCAACTAATGCAGACTCCTTCATAGTGTCTAAAGTAAACGAGGGCCAAATTAAAAGAAAAACAGTCCAAGGTACCACCCACTCATCTTCTCAGTTCTTTAATGACAAGTTCCCTCCACAGAAAAAACATACAGCTGCTCATATGAGACCACACTTACAGAGACCCCACTGTCTAATCACAGACAGCCTGTGAAAGTTAGCTTTCAGGGGCTTGGTTGGAGCAAGGAGAACAGGAAAAGTTGGCAGAGTTCCACCAAAAACTAAAACAGTACTGATGGCAAATAAAATTGACACAGAACCAAATCAGTTAGTTTTCATAATAAATACTGATACATTATTTTGTCAGGGAATAATATGAACCATCTGATGATGATATAATACACCTTTGTAGCATGCGCCTTGTCTTTGTTTTCAATAGGAACCAGTGCTGTAGTGTATCTTGGTCCAGCCAAAAATGCTAGTCCTAGCTGGTGGCTGATCCAACCCAGCAACCTTGGTTTTGCTACTCTGGGTGCACAAACACACTGGTGCTTTGCAAAGAGGCAGAACAGCACCCCTGCATCATGTGTGAGTGAAATGCCAGTCTTCACAGTCATTTTTGACTAGTTTATGTGAAAATGGAGTGAGAAATACTTCTTGCCCAAAATCCTATTAATGAACATATGGATCAGAAAAGAAAGCATATCCACACAGGCACTCTCACACTTTTTTGGAAAAGATGCTTGTATTTGATTCCAAACTGAGAAAAAATTGTTCCTGGCAAGACCAGAAACTTGACCACTCTGAGGCATATTTAATTGTCACTGATTTTGACATAACAGATAATAATATTTTCTGCATAAAATTACAGTCTTTCTTCATAATTATACATGAACTTTCAAGAGTCTTGTGCTCTCTTGAGCCAGCAGAATGGAGAGATATTAAGAAGACAGAAAGAAGGAATCACTTGTGGACACTGGCAGGGAAAAGAGCTGTCCATAAGCAAAATGTCCATTAACAGCCCTGTTCTGAGCAAAATTATCTAACTCTAGATAATCTGGCCGAAGACTAACCTGTGCTTGACTAAAATAAGTGTAATAATCCCCAGTGGTTCCAGCTGGTAACACCTCCCAAACCACAGCCCCTTAAGAAGATGCCACTCACCCAGAATTCAAACAGGTGCTGAGTTGATCTTGTCTTCAATCTTCTTAACAATTTGCTTCAAAGTGGAGAGGAGGAATGACATGTCATGGTGCTTTGCTGCATCCCTCCAGAGGTGGTCAGCATGGCAAGGACCAGCATGGGATACTGAAATGAGGAAAAGGGTGATTTAGCCAAAGTCCTGTGCTAGATAGGTGGAGACAGTTGTCTTCACATTCATTTCACTAGCACTGAACTACCTGTGCTGCCAGAGGCAGGAGGTAGGCAGGAATTAAGAATTCCTGAATTAAGGAATTAAGAATTCCTTAATTGTCTTAATACTCATGCCATGATTTTAAGTTTTGCGTCTATCATATTCAGACTCTGAGAACTTTTGCCGCCAAGCACAAATGTTCTTTAAGATCTGTACCCTGTACTAATGCCCTACTCTTTGGGACATTTTCTTTATCTCTGGCTCTAAACATGGTGTGAACAGCTGCAGAGGCTGTAATAGTGATTGTGGCAAGCTTTCTCTTTTGTGCTTTGCCTCTTTTTTTCATTCTTGTTTAGTCCTGAATTACTGAGCTTTGTCCTAGCCTGAAAATTGCAAGTGTTTCTCTTCTCTCCATGACAGGCCTCAGACATAATAGCACAAAAGAAATATCCAAGCCATCCTAATTTTAGAAGGCACGCATTTGCTGGACAGTTCCTCAGCGATCTGACATGGAGAGCAAAAGGAGCTGGAAAAGGCACTTGCTGCTGTTTTGAAGCAGGCAGAAGGAGTGGAGGGTCCCATCTCAGTGCATTTAGTGTGCTGCTAGAGAGGGCTGGGGAGTGAAGCATATGCAAACACCAATGGCCAAAGCACCCCAGAGTGCATCCCACAATTGCTTTGTCCTCATTACTGAGACCATGGGCAAAGCTAAGCAATGGCAAAGGGCTTTTTTGCTCTTGAACTTAAATGTCAAACAATTTATTCCTGTAGAAGGAATTCTGATGGACAGACCCTTTGTTCTGGTGTTGGTTTTGCTTTATTATCAGATGTGTTTATTATGACTCATGAACTGAAGACAGTGCTTGTTGTACTACCACCATGAAGAGACTCTCAAGTTTGGACAGATATGCATGGTTCCTACACCAAAATAAAAAAAAAAAAGGGACATCTGTCAGCTAGGTCTTGCAGAATGATAAAAAACTCTGCCTCCAGGTTGCAATTAAATACTTAGGAGCATAACCCTCCAACTAAGTAGTGTAAGTAGTGTTGGCAGTAGCAGAGTCTGTGTCTAGTTAGTGGTGATGGGTTCTTATTAAGACTGGTGTCTCATGGTTTCGCCCAGAAAAAGTGAGATCCTCTCTGTGTGTCTTTCATAGGCAGAATACTAAACACATTGGTAACACAGTTATGTGAAGGACAAATTTAAACAGTATAACATCCTTTCCCCTTGGCAAAAGTCTGTTGATTTCATTCTTGATGCACCGGAGTAATTATATAGTAACCAAATTACTTTCTATCACAGCATATTCCCATTCTCCAGTGATTACGGTATTTGTAAATACTTAGTGAATCAGACTTCAAGAAGAGGAATTTTACTGAAATCAGTCTGACATGTGACTAACTATTGCAAAAGTCAACATGAAAGCAACAGAGGTACCCGCAGGACCCTGATGTACCTAAGGAACACGTTCTGGGCACTGATTCCAGTCATCCATAATGAAGAAGAAAACCCTCGTTCACACCCACATAGTTTTACTGCTGTCTCCTGGGGCATCCACAAAGGTCTTTTGCTGGAAGAGATGAAAGAACGCAGTTTACATGGTTCCCGGAATGCTACAGGGATATGTGTCTATTTATATGGTTTAGCAAGAGAAGCTGGGATGTCAAATCTTAGGGTTCATTGTTCATACCTACCAGATCTGCAATACAGCAGAGATTTAAGAATATACCAAACAATATGACCTGCACTATGGAAGGTGAAGCCACATCTTAACTTCATTTTATACTTCTTGGATAGCTATGTTACTTGTCATGATGGTATTTATTCAGGTGTTCATTCTTCATGAAAAGAGAAATGGTTGCCTTATGTGGATGCTGCAAGTGTTATAAATTGAAATTTGGTGAGTTTTAAATATGTTCTTAAACATTTTGCCAGGGCAGGATTCTGAGAAGCATAGATTCAAATTGTAATGACAAGATAAATCTCTTTGTGAATGAAGACAAGCATAAAACGTGTGCATCTGCATCTGCATGTGTGTGTCTTCATGTGAAGAGAGGACTGGAAGTTCAGGAGCACGTTGACATTGCACAACAGAGCTTGGGCTACCTAGCCATGCTACAATGTAAGACCATTTAGCCTGGATGTCCCACTGTGCTAAAGTAGCAATACCACCTGGAAGACAGTAAAGGTTCAAGCTCATTTGGAAGAGGTTCATAGATCCTTACCATGACTGCCTTGAGTGGTGCGATGCCTTGTGTCAGTTAGATGACATTCACAGAAGTGTGAATGAGTATGTCCTGACCAAGGGTGTCCATATTAGAGCACAGAAAGAGAAGAGTAGAGACAGAGTGAAACTATGGGATCCTTTGAAATCTCATAGAGCATTAAATGGTACCAATGGTCCAGAGGCAGGTATGATCAGGGCTAATGTAGTCACAAAAAGTAGATGACCTTAAACAGGGAGATTTACTGGAAGAACCCTAAACAGATGGAGATGACCAAAAGAAAAGGACTTTCAAGAGATGTGGTAAATAAAATAAATTATTATTTTTTAAAAAGAAAATAATATAGAGCACAGAAGGAAAAGTCTTACTCTTGGAAAGAAGAGAAACTTTGGCAGCAAAAGCAGATATAGTGACTGAAATTCTAACTCACTATGTTGAAGAGATCAAACTCAAAAGGAAAGGAGGAATAAAGAGGGCTGAGTTCAGTATGAAGTATGTTTTCAGGGGACAGAGAAAGATGCCTAATGAGAAAAGTAAGGCCAGAAAATTTTGTCGAAGTTTCCACACCAAACAATTTGTTCAGCCAGCAGAACTGTAAATCAGAGACTATTTTATTTTTGGCAGAGATATAAATGAAACCTTCTAGTCAGGAAAACATTTTTCATTGTGTGCTGTGTAACCTCCCATTCATAGAGGCATGTTATATCCAGGACTAAAAACTAGTCCAGAATGTTCTGTAAATCAGTCTAATTTTACCCATAATCTTCTAGCTGCTCTATTGATATCTCATCTTCCGCAGCTTCTCTTCCTCATGTTTGTTTGCCACAACACCATACTCAAATGAGATGAGAGGTTCTGGCAGCTTTCCAGCAAATTAGGTCCATAAAAATATATTTTGCATGACTTAAAAATGGTTTGCACTGTCCCACTAAAAGCGGGCATGAAGATAGATGATTTCATCTGTTAAAAGGGCAGAAATAAGCTTGGAGTTGTGAATTTACATCTGAATATAGAACCTTTCCTTCTAAGAACTAATTGTACTTCAAAAGGCATATAAAATGAAAAGAGGCTCCTATGAAAACGTTTTATGAGTGGATTCCAGAGAAGCAGCAGGATGAGAATACCAAAAATAGTCAGAGCTCCAAGTACTTTGTTAAGAAGCACTTCAAGTCTTCAATACATTTACTATTTGTACCACACCACATTCTCAAGAAATAAACAGGCAACACTTAATTTAAAATATCTTTTTTAGAGTAGCTACAGTAGCTCTTATCCACATAAATATATGCACATTTTTTTCTCTAACAGCACTACACACTAGAGATGCTGTCACATTTTGAGGAACAAATCAGATCTGGGTTAAACTCCAAATTCCTTCCTCTAGTCACAGCATTACCTTGTGCAATCCATGACCCCAACTCATAAAGACTTAAGCCTGGACTTTGGGCTGCTCTTACATGCAACACTAAACACAAGGTAGATACAGCCAGCCCCTGCCTCTGGCTCCCTTGTAACCTATCATCTCAGGCATTTTCAGGCAGATTGCAACACAACCCTTGACCTCAGATGTGCCACCTAGCAGGAGCTCGATGCCCCAGCAAGCCATGAGAGAGAGAGAGTTCTGTCTAGCCAGAGAACTACCTCTTGGGCTGCAGCCTGCTTCCTCATCGCATCACATGGTGTGCCAGACACCTTCTCAACCGCATTCTCCTATGCCAAAGGTCTTATGCACTAGCAATAGCAAACCTGAGAGGCTGGTGCTAATGGGAGTGGGGTTTAATTCCTCCTTCAGCTCCTCACTGCTAATATCAGGACACTTCTTTCACCTTTCTCCCCATAAGCAGACACGACACCCTTCTGAGGTTTCTGTGATGCCCTTCATCTCCAATGGCACAGAACCACTTCATGCCAGAGAGATCCCAGCAGTAGCCTGAAGGATTAACTGAAGGTAAGTCATATTGCTATAACTTACCCTAAACAGTCAACTTCACAGCAAGGCTTTTCTCTCTGTTACTTTATTTTCTCAGGAGAGCAACTAATTCCCCAATGCTGGCAGATATCACAATGCTTGAAAAGCTGCTGTTATGTTGGCCAAAAAACCCAACCCACATGTAAACCCAACATGAACGCCTTTTAATCACCAGAGTTTGCTCTTGTGGAAGCCAGTTTAAGCAGTGAAGGAAAATGCTGGTAGTACAATAAAGTTTTCTGCTGACCTAAGGTATTTAAAGGGAACTTTGCTTTGGCAGATGGGGCATGTCTTGTGATGCTGGAGAAGACCTGTCAGGAGGGTCTAGACTTAGAGCAGAAAATGACTGAGACCCTTACCTAAATGAAGAAAAATTTTCATTTAAATCTGAAGCAGCTCAGAGAAGTAATGCGTGATCCAAAGAAGAACTGGCTTCCCTCCATTTGAGGAGATTATTTTAGCCCTTCTGCTGGTTCCAGAATACCTGCAATGGTTATTATCTTGTCCAAAATACACCAAGACCAACCTCCAAGCTGCGAGGTGGTATTTCAGTACAAACAACATTTGCTTTTACATGGATGTGCTTTCTGCCAGAGTGTATCCTCTCCCTCTCCAAGCAGAAGCTCTGTGATCAGACTGAACAGTTGCAGGGACTGATTCACACAGCTACTGGCAGGCCTTCCTTGGCCCCTTATCATGATCTAAGGAAGAAATTGTCTTCAAAACTGAACTTTTCAGTTCTTTTCAGCTCTGAGAAATGACAAAGAGGTTTAAAAGAGCCTGAATAGGAAAAAAGACTCATTGTGCAACAGCTCCTGGCTGTCTCTTAGGTTACACAAGGAGGGGAAAAGAATCATATTTACAGTTGCTGGTTGGGAGAGGACTGGGTTTTTTATTGGCAGTTCACTCCATTTGTCCTTTTAAAATCACTTTCATTACCAAAAGCTTGAGACAAACTTTCTACTAAATTTCTAGAGCAAGGAACTGTAGAAGATGTGAGTAACAGTAAAATCTAACAAAGCTTGAGAGCTGTTTTGAAGTAGGAGTCTCCTTCCCTGCCAGATCTCCAACTCCATGCTGGGGCAGTGAGATGCCCCCCTGCCCTGACAGGTGCTCATGTCTGGGGCTGAATGCACATGGCCAGCTTGTTGCTGCCAGCTGGATCTCACAAGCCTCTGGTTAGGAGGTATAAAGCTCCAGAAGGAAGAGGTAAACCTGAAATTTGTTGGGTACAAACTCTTGTTTCACTTTTGTGAGATGGAGGGGGGAGGTCACTGAATATTCATGAGCTACTGTTAAAACCTGATGATCAATTTTGGTGTTCTGTGAACTTGAAATGAGGCAAGGGCCAAAAAATATGTTAAAACCCATAATCCAGATGACCTACTTAAGGCTTTTCAAATTCTGATGCTGATTTTTGTCATGTGGAAATGATGTGGTGCTGTATTAGCTAAGACTTATTCTCTAGGATGCTACAGATAAATTGGGGTTTTTTTTGTGTAAAAAACAAAAGAGCTTTTACTACAGACCTATAAAAACAAGAGTGAAGGTAAGGTTTGTTGTTAGTCCAGATGAGTATTTTACTTTCAGTTTTAGTTATAATTTAACTGCCTAAACAAGGCATGGTTTGTGCTCCTAAGCTTTTAGTGTAAAAAGACAGGCTGCATTATGAAAGAGAGGAAACAGAGTATTGTAAAGACAACAGCAATGCAGTGAAAGAAATGGTATTACCTGATCAGCCATGATGTGTCATTTATTCTATTTCACTCCTACTTTCTCTCATCTGTCCTCCAATTTTTCAGCGGCCAAGAGAATCTCCATTTTCCCTCCCCTCAGTCCACGTGACTTGTAATTATTTACTGATATGCAGCCATGGAGCTGCTTGGCACATTACTGAAAAATATCCTCATGTCCACCCCACAGTTGAAAGGAATTACTTGTCAAAAATATTTCTTTGATACTAAAGACATTTTTCCAAATTAATTTATTTTGGTTTTCTGTCTTTGTTGTGATAAGGAAGATGAAAAGATTGCCATGAGCATACATGCATCCCAAATGTCATGTGGCAATTGAACACAGAATCACAGAATCACAGCATGGCTGTGACAGAAGGCAACTTCTGCAGATCATCTAGCCCAGCTCCTGCTCAGAGTCGGGTCACCTAGAGCAGGTTGCTGTCATGTCTTATCGGGTTTTGAATATCTCTAAGGGTGGAGACACCACAACTTCTATGGGCAACCTGTGCCAGTGTTCAGCCACCATTTCAGCAAAAAAAGTTTTTTTCTTAAATACCTTAAGGTATTTAAATTTGTGCTCATTTCCTATTGTCGTGTCACCACTAAGAAAAGCCAGGCTCTGTCTACTTTACACTCTCACATCAGGTATTTATGCATACTGACATTATGCATACTTCCCCAGGCTATACAGTCCCCAGTCTCTTGGCCTCTCCTCGTATGGGAGGTGCTCCAGTTCTTTAAATGTCTTCATGGCCCTTCACTGGCCCTTCTCCAGTATTCCTGTGTCTCTCTTGTACCAGGGAGCCCATAACAGGACCCAGCACTCCAGGTACATCTCACTAGCACTGAGCAGAGGGGAAGGATCACCTCCCTCAACCTCCTGGCAATGTGCTTCCCAGGAAGCTGTTGGCCTTCTTTGCTGCAAGGGCACATTGATCAATTTGGTGTCTATCCCAGGTCCTTCTCTGCAGAACTGCTTTCCAGCTGGTAGTCTCCTAGTGTGTGCCTGGTGTTGTTTCTCCCCAGGGGAAGAACCTTCCATTTCCCTTTATTGAATTTCATGAGACTCTTTTGAGCCCATTTCTCCAGGCTGTCCAGGTCCCTCTGAATGGCAGCACCACCATCTGGCTTGCCAATCACTCCTCCCAATTGTGTATCATCTGCAAACCTGGTGAGGGTGCACTCTGTCCCAGTGTCCCAGTTATTAGCAAAGGTTTTAATCAGCATTGGTTCCAGTATCGGTGCCTGGCATACACCACTAGGGACTGGACTCTAATGGCACTTCATGACACTGATCACAACCTTTTGAGCCCAGAAGTTCAGCCAGATTTCAGTCCACCCCAGTGTTCACTTATGTAGGCCATACTTCATCAACTAGTCTATTAGGATGCTATGGGAGACAGCATAAAAAGCCTCTCTGACATCAGGATAATCAACATCCACTAGTCTCCCCTTGTCCACTGATCCAGTTGTTTCATCATAGGAGGCTATCCAGTTGGTCAGGAGTGATTTCCCCTTCCTAAGTCCATGCTGACTACTCCCAGTCATCTTCTTCTTCCTAATATATTTGTAAAAGGTTAGTAGTCGGGTATCTGACTGTAATTGAAAGTTAACCAGAAACTTGACAAATCAATAAATTGTGTCAAAGAACTAAAATTATCTGGAAAGCAACTGATAAAGACCTTTGTTAGATTGCTCAGAGAATTCAGTACTTCCTGTGCTTCATGATTTTTACTACATGGTGTGACAAGTCAATATAATATGGTAAATTCAACTCAGTTTGTACAGCTGATCATGCATTTTATTCTAGCCTCCATTCTCTGTGCTTCTCATGGGCTTTCTCTTCTGGACCAATACATCTTGGACTACTTTCTAATTGCTCAGCTTCAGCTAGAAGACTGGAGAGTGTTTCTACAGCATTCCAGCCTGCAGTGGGGTAAGAAAAGCAATGTGTCCTTAGCAATGTGTCTTCAAAACCCTCAGGAAGAAACTGTAATTTACTTCAAAACCTCCCATCTCTTGGGGGAGTCATCCAGATAGGCTATTACATAAAAGACAATGGTCACTCTCCTTTATCTCCCAATTTAACACTTACAATTATTTTAATATAAAATGATGTGTGACGCTGTCATTGTTCCAAGCTCTATCTGGAAGGACAGGTATTTTTTGCAAATGCTTAACAAAATTTCATGTGCCTTTGGGAAGCTTAGGTAGGATTTCATGGATTAAGAGTGGCCTTTGCTGTTTAGGCTGCAAGCTGTTTAGCTCTGTCATATATGAAGTGCCCATGAACATTCACCAATACATGCTCTTATGAACCATAGGCATTAAAACAGCATGAAGAGCAAAGGGGGTTTAGATATCTGTAAGGTATGCTGTAGCAACAGGAGGTTTCAGGGTCACAGCTTTGGAATGGGCACCTTAGTTCTAATCAAGGCACCAAAATCTATTTGCATATGGTCTGAGATGTGCAGTTATCTGTTCCTGACAGCAGCATGGAGACACACTTGAATGTAAATAAGAACTTGAATAGACTGTGCTTCTGCATTTCATTTATCAAAAGCCTTTTTTCCCTCACATGCAATACCTAAGAAACACTTGGGTAATGCAGGGTCCACATGACACTTTTAAAAACTACAGTCACAACATGCAAAGCCTTGTTCTGAAATAAAAGATAATGCATGCCAGTAGAGGTCCTTCCATATATTTCAAAGGGTCTGGCCTTGCTGCTAAATACAGCAGCATATCTTTTGTGCAAGAAAATCACCCTCCTTTTGAGAGAGATCTGGTGCTGATTGTTCTCTGACTGTAAATAGGACAAGTGAATGCTCTGTTTCTTATCAGAGTGTTCATATCTGTTCCTCCTCTCAGAGAGTTCATCCAGCTGGTTTATGGCTCTCACAGCTCAGCCAAGAGGGTGGAGGGGGGATTAGCCCAACAGTTTCAGTAAATTACACACATTCATCAGCCCCTTGACTTCTACACTGAAGTTCTTGCCTTTTATGGCAGACCCAGGGAAAATGATATAATGGTATGCCATACAGCATGTGTATATAGGGAGATGGGGATATATTTCATATATCTTTGCAAGTCTTGTTTTGCAAACTTTTCTAAGGGAATTTTGAATTTACAGTATGATGAGCAATTTCACTACAAGGGACAATTGGACCTCTATCAGATGCTATGTGCTCTGTCAGAGCACAAGAAAGAAAGAAAGAAAGGTATGGGTTACTGAATGAAGCTCTCATCCTATGCAAGTGTGCAAGTACAGTCCATAAAATTCTTTTGACGCCAGCAGCAAAATTCTTTTGACGTCAGCAGACGTCAGGAGAAAAATTCTCCTTAAAGCTGGGATTTTACTCTGGGCCTCTGCTAGAAAATGAATTTGCATAGCTGTTACTGTTTCATGCAACAAAAAAAGAGTGGCTTTTGAATGAAATGATAGTAGAAAGACACCATTGTCTTCATGTGGAGTGGGTTATTGTGCAAGAAACTTGCTAAATTAAATCCTTAGCACTGTTTCCAGATTTTAATGTGAGTTTTGGGAGGGATGGGAGATTTCTTTTGATACATTCCAACAAGTGTTGAGCTTTCTTTTGTGTTATGAAGCTCTGATCATCTGGCTTTCTCCATAGGACTTCAGTGGAATGTCTCCAACTTCTGCTAAATGTGGAGCTGGCCAAATAAGTTGTACAAAACAGCAAATTGAGGATAATAATGCCTAAGTGTGTGGGCATTTGGGATGTCATCCAAATGAATCCAAAAAGGAAGTTGTATGGGCCTGATTCTCACCTCACACTTCTTCTATCACCAAGTTATTCTCTTATAAATCAACAATGGGTGATTTATTCTCTTCCTAGATTCTTTGCATAGATACTAGCAACTCAATACATTAAGCACTACCATTTTACACTTATTCTACTAAGGGAGCCGTGACTCTCAGCACCACACCTTTAAAATCATTTTGCAGTAAAAGTAGAAGAAATGCAAGGCTTATTCTTACATTTTGTTGTGCCCTAACTTGATATGTTTGTTGGCTTTGATCCCATACAGCAGTTGAAGTGGATAAAAAATTAACTTATTTGGGTTGCCTGACTGCTCTCAATAAATGCAAAAGTGACAAGCCATGTAAAGTAAACCTCTTGCAAAGGCATTAAGGATGTACAACTGGTGAGTTACCAACAGTTTTCACCACACCGATCATTCAAAACATAGTATGGGCAACTTAGCTTTCAGAAACTAATCAACAAGAATTTGTGGCTGAAATTAGTGGTTCCTGAAAGTCTTTCCCACCATAATCTTCTGTAATCCTTCTTCTTCAAACTACACTATTCATTATGGGCCATATCCTGTCTAAGGTGAACATACACAAACATCCATAGGACTACTGATTCTGAACTTGCCTTGGATTCACAACAGGATTTGGGTGAGGGCAAGCTGGATTTGTTCAAATACATACATTTCCACACTTTAGGACCTGCAAATACATGTAAACTGTTTCTGACACAAAGCCTCCCCTGGATAAAAATAGGAATGGCTCACACAGCTCTGTCACACAACCTTGCTTTTTTACTGAATTAAATAGAATTTCCTTTGTCTCTTTTGTGCTCTGAAAAGTGACTAAAAAGATAGATTTATTTTAAGCTGGGTTGTCAGAACAGTCATCCCTCAGTAACACTGCTTGAATTTTTCCGCTGATATATTTTAGTCTGAATTGATAGACTTCTAGAAATGGTGGTTGGAAGGGACATCTGGAGGTCATTGAGTCCAACCTCCACCTCAAAGCAGGATTACTGCCAGCACTAGACCATGTCAACCCCCTCTCTACTTTGCTGTTATTTTTTCAAAGTCAGATTATCACATCATGGTGTCTTACAGCCACAAAATAAAATAGAAGAGGAAAGGACTCAATGAAAACATCCAAAGGCAGATGAGAAATAGTTTGGTCTGGATTTTAAGAGGGTTTCTTACTCTCTGTCATCAAGAGTCTCTGTGTCCAGTGATAGGCAAGTAGGGAATGGGCAGGTCAAATGTACTTCATGAAGCTGCGGAGAGAACAGTGGTAAGCGTCCACTGAGGAGAAGAAAAGTTAAAATAAAACCCAGTTAATACATGTAACAAGCTCCAGTTACTGGGTCAGCAGAAAAACAGCCCTCCTCAAAAGATTTATATGCCACATGAATAGTTTACTGCTCTTTTGGAAGAAATGATCTAACCCGGCACAGGACAGCAAGAGTGAACAAGTCATCACTCACAAACCCTGGCAGAAACACTTGGAATGAAAAATGGTAGAAAACACCCTAGATCCTTTTTCCTTCAAATAAGCAGTTTCATCTGATTAAAGGGCAGGTAAAGAATGTTCTGTTTAGAAATCTGAAATTGTGATGGGAAACTCATGGGTTGTGGCTTCCCTGTGAAAGTTTTCCTCAGAGATGGCTGGCATGGCAGTGCAGGCTGGCATGTGCTGGACAAATGCTGGGATGTGTCACACTGCAGCTAGGACCAACAACACCCTCAAGGGCGAAAAAATACACAACACCCTGAAGGGTGAAAAAGTAAGGCAAGCCTGCAACTTTGGCAGGTGGCAATAAGGTCAGTTCTTCCAGAGAAGGCAGCAGGATGGTGATCAGCAGACCTGCACTGAACTACCTTGGCCCCCAGCCCTTCACCCCAAGTGATTCCTTGTTCAGCAGCTGTTCCAAGTAGCTTTTGAGTGACCTCTCACCCATCCAGATCAGCTGTTCCCATCCCACCTATCTACCCATAGCAAGACAGGATGGACTTTAAGTCGATCCACTCCTACCAGAAGGTCTGCACAGGGCCACTGGGGACACCTATGGCATTTGGTGAGGAGGACAGGGCATCACCGATGGGATCTTTTGGCTGTACTAACTGCATGCAGGATTACTTGGATGTGAACCATTCAAAGGTAGCTTTGTGGTTCTTTTAGTGAAAAATGATTGCTGTAGACCACCTGTCTACAGAACACAGGAAGAGGAAAACTGCAGGAAAATCTAGGGATTTGCAGAGATCTGCAGATTTACTGTATTTTGGCTATGAAATCCTAGCTCTGAATCCACAAGCATATAACTTCTACTCCATCACTCACTGTGTTTGTACCTAATGTATACACCCATCAATATATAGCCTTGCACGAGTACTTTCTCATCTGTTTCCCAAAAGTCCTCAGAACACTTTATACATGCATTTAGCTTCTCAAGATTAGCAGTGGGTTATATTGAGATGTCTTGAATTCAAGGACATTAGAGATGTTTGGGAGGCTCCTGTGAGTTCAGGATGTTAAAGTTCACAGTTCATGCATGAAGCATGTGAATCCCAGTTCAGTCTGAGGAGAGCAGCAGGACAAAGGGCTTGTCACACATGCTAAGTCACTGGAAACATGATCACATGAGGTTAGAGTAGTCGTCATAACTGATGTTAGGGTCCTATCTTGTTTCTGATGAGTTTCAGCTGGTCCTGCTCTGGAAATATAGAGAGCAGCTGTTTTTTAAGGTTTTGTAAAATGCTGTATAGGCAACATAGGTGGAATTCTAGAATAACTTTACCTAGAAGATCTTCATAATTAACCATAGATCCTTTTTAGCTATATTACTGCCATGTTCTTGTGGCTGACAGAGTCACACATCCAAAGGGAGCATTGGGATCATACAGTCTTACCTTTTGCAAGCCAGGAAAACCGTGCCAAATAACTTCTGCACCAAGATTATAGTTTCTGTTTGAGCTTTATGCATAACTTTTAAATATCCATTTATGACTTAAAAGCATCAGATGTGGGAAAACGCACCACATCCACACCCAAATTGCTCCAAAGGTTAGGTAGTTTCCCTTCTAAAGATTTGCACTTCATTTGTCATCTGCTTGTCTCATTCCAGCTTTCAACCACTCGATCTCAATGATTTTTCCTGTTAAATCAGTCTGCCATAATCTGAAGTATTTTTCCATGTAAGCATTTCTAGGCTGGAATTAATTCACTTCTAAATCTTATCTATTGGGTAGATAAAATAGACTAAGTCTCTTAAATCTTAATCTGTCAGGTATGTTTTATAGACCCTGAGTTATGCTTATAAACCTTTTCTGAACACACTCCAGTTTCTTGGTGCACTTTTTGAAGTGAGGACACGAGGTCCATGCTGTGGTAATGCTCTTATTCATGTTGGAGACAGAGATAATACCCCTTTTCCTATTTTGATTGCCTCTTGCATCTGCAGTGAAGGGATGGCATTCACAAACTTAGCTGCTATGTTGCCATAACACCACATGCATAATGGGCTGCCTATTGTGATTTTTTTATGTGTTTTTCAGATTGATCCACAGGGTAAAGTTCCACATTTTATAAGGATATTTTATCCCTACTGTTTTTCTAGTGTTATGGTCCAGCACTGACATATTACTCTATTTACCAACTGACTCTTATCAGTACATATAGATGATGAAATCATGCAATTATTTAAAAATTCTACTTTTTGTATTTGTCCTGCTTTCAGCTGGGATAGAGTTAAGTGTCTTCCTAGTAGCTGGTATGGTGCTGTGTTTTGAGTTTAGTATGAGAAGAATGTTGATAACACTCTGATGTTTTCAGTTGCTGCTGTGTGGTGTTTATACTAAGTCAAGGATTTTTTAGCTTCTCATGCCCAGCCAGCAGGAAGGCTGGAGGGGCACAAGAAGTTTGGAGGCAACACAGCCAGGGCAGCTGACCCAAACTGACCAACGAGGTATTCCATACCATGGGACGTCACATTCAGGACATAACTGGGTGACGTGGGGGTGGGGATCACCGCTCGGGGACTAACTGGGTGTTGATCGGTGGGTGGCGAGCAATTACTCTGTGCACCATTTGTATATTCCAATCCTTTTACTATTACTGTTGTCATTTTATTAGTGTTATAATTATCATAGTTACTTTATTCTTTTCTGTTTTATTAAACCATTCTTATCTCAACCCACAGGTTTTACTTCTTTTCCCGTTTTTTTCCCCCATCCCACTGGGTGGGGATGGAGTGAGTGAGCGGCTGCGTGGTGCTTAGTTGCTGGCTGGGGTTAAACCATGACAACCATCAAATCCCAAGATCTTGCACAAGTTTGGGACTGAGGAAACAAAATACTTTCAACATAATATAAGCTATTTGTGTCACGAATTAGAAGCAGTCTCCTAACTAATGAAATCTATTAAATTATGTCTAGTTTGCTTCAGCTATTGCTATCTGCAGAAAAAAATAAAAATTATAGCTATCTAGAATACTGGAATTCTGTTTTGAGAAACATTTTTAAACTTTGAAGAGTGGTCTTTTTGACTAACTCGTGAAGATATTGGACTTGATTTTTGAGGCCTGTGACATACCAAGTAATGCATCCTTTTGGTGCTAGTTTCACTTACATAAAAGAATAACGGTAAAAATGGATATAAGCATTGGATATAAGGTCAGTCACCAATTTTTGCTAGAAACATATCTTTTAAAAAAATAGCATACTGTTCTATCTATTACATAATTTTCCATTATTCCTACTGTGCTGAATTAGAGAGTTTTGATTAATAAAAATCTTCAGAAGATGCAAACGTCTTGTATAATGAAACCCCAAAACTGGAACACACTCTTGATATCATGCTGGTAAATAGGTAGAAAATAATCCCACTGGAAAACATGAGTTGCACTGATGTAAGGTCACTATAAAAAGAAATACTACTCAAATTTACTGTACATGATTCCCCACGGTTTTATATACCTGCACAAATAGTAGAAAGGAAACAAGCTTCTGTTTTCAGTAAGCCTCTGAAAGTCTTAATTTCTATTTGTTGTAACCTTTCCTGTTGTAACAGTTCCTCTGTTTCTTATAACTTAGCCACATAATCAAGAATTCAGTATGAGAAACAAGTGTAGGGAAGAAAGTTTGCATGTTTATGAAAAAATGGAAAAATTCAAGCAAATAAAGGAAATGTTAAAAAGAATAAAATCCATCTAGTCATTCCAATTTTTTTCTGTTCTCTTCAAAATACTAGGTTTTTC
This sequence comes from Elanus axillaris, assembly GCA_026212715.1. Lineage (NCBI taxonomy): Eukaryota > Metazoa > Chordata > Aves > Accipitriformes > Accipitridae > Elanus > Elanus axillaris. Next base: position 39,115,644 of record JANZLQ010000079.1, read on the forward strand.
ATTTCATTCCTTATTTTAAAGTTGAATAAAAAAGACATTAGGGTACTGCATGTTTTTCACATGAAAGTGGCAGAAAGAGCCAAACAATATGCAAAGTCATTTCAGGCCTAAAGGGAGTAAGTCCCTTGTCAAAACAAAACAAAATATACTAATGTTAGCCAAATGGTTTAAATAGTTTAAAATAGGCTTCTATTAATTCTTACATACCAGGGCAAATAAATTCTCTGGCAAAAGAAGATGCCACAGTAAGTGGTAGAAGAACACTTAGACAAATAATGATTTTAAAGTGGCTTTAACTTCTGAACAAAATTTTTGTCTCACTAGAAAATGTGGGTAGAAAGAAATGTACATTTAAAAATATTACATTAATGCTGATACAGGATTTGGTATGATACTTACTTTTCTCGAAGTCGTACCAGAAAAGTTTTACTTCTCAGAATCACAAATGGGCTAACCTTTCAAAAAAAAAAATAAAAAATCCAGTGATTTTGACAAGATGACTGATTTTCTTCCCAAAAATAAATTGAAACAATGAAAAGAAAACACCCAGGGGAAAGTGTTATCATATGATTGTCAATAAAACGTATATTCTAAGCTTACATGATTATGTTATGCTTTTAGCACTTTGTTATGGAAAAGTTCAGGATATGTCAGCTTCATACAGTGCAGAATTTTTGAAGTTCTTGGCCACCAAATACTGAAATAATGGATTTCTGCCCAGTGTTCAAACTGGAAATGTGACCCTGTTAATTCAGCTACCAGCCCAAGCTGATAGGATCTGCCTTTATTTAGGTCTTGCTAATTTTGTAGCAGGCCCAAAAAGCACTGTTCTGACTTTCAGCCAGGAAAATATATACAGGACCAAGCATCTGTGGCTATGGGGAGGCAGATTTTTGTTCATAGCTTGTGTATTTCTATGCCACTTTACTGCACTATGACTCTGTATCCCCACTGAAACCAATTAGGAATCCTGTTGTGTGAAGCACCATACAACCATGTCAAAATACATGGGGATATGTAGACATGGCAGATAAAGGGAGAAGGTACTACTGTTCAGTTTAAAAATGCACACATTTTAAACTGAAAAAGATTAAGGGCTTCATGTAAGTAAATCTGGACTCTGTATTAGTGCTAGTCCTTAGCCTCTCTAGGAATCACCTGGACTGGGACTGGTGTGAGACAGCCCTCATAAGTGGTAAATGGTTCCCCAGGCTCCACCCTGGATTTGGAGTTTGGCAGTGTTTGGCATCAAGAGACAGTCAGTTTTTCATTTGCTTTCATAAGATAGTGCGTTGTTTGCAGTAGAGGAGGCCACTGAATCCAGATTGCCTCCATACATCGTTAGGTACACCAGATACAGTGCCACACTGAAGCTAGTGGCACTCACTCACAGGGCTGAAGGTTATGTCTGTCTTTGAAAAGCAAAAATGCAAGGAGAAGATTTTGTTTGGTAATATACCTTCACTTTACTATCTTCTATTTTTGAAACTGTTGAAAATTTGGTACATTTAAAATCAGAGTGAAAATAACCTCCATGACTTTTGATGGATTTTCAGATCAGGGAAGGAAGTTTTTTACAGGTAAATATTTTTGGTTTTGAGAAAAACACCTTTTTTTAAAATTTTTTTAGGCTTTTTCCCCATATCCACAGAATGTTTTCATTTACAAATGTGCTTCTGTGGGACTACTTAAAAAATCTTACAGTTTCAACAGGAGGGAAGGGCAATGATTTTTTTTTCACAAAGAAATAGAGTGAAAAATATGAGTAATTTGTGAAGGTCACTTGTCATCTGCAGTAGTAGACTTGGGGGAAGTATACAGTAGCAAGTCTAGGAATCAGTATTAAAATTATACCCTGAATAGCTTTAAAAAAGGAATAACTAGTTCCTGCTTTCATCACAGGTCATTTTTCAGTAATAGACTAGAGCAGCACCTGCCACTTTGACTTCACTGGCATCTAGAATCTATTTCTTTTAGCAAGATTTTCAGTATACCTAAGCCATTCAGGTATCTTTAATCTCACATCAGAGTGAAACGTCTAAACTTCAATACATCTTTAGAAAAAAAGTATCTCTTGGTTTTCAGAGAGAGATCTAAGGTCAGGGTTGCTTTTGTATTAGTAGATCAATAATAAAGATAATCATACAGTGCCACTGACTTTTGTCATGTCTGACCTTGAAGTATTAGATTATTTCTCAATACCAGTCAGAAATATTTCATCCCTTCATGTTTGCTTCACTAATTTTTAACAATCTACAGCAGTATCTTCTTCAGATATAAATATAGGTTGGAAGCACAAAAGGTAAGTAAAACTGACATCATTATATAATCTGTATCAGATCAGATCAGCGTGAAAGTCTCCTTATGGACCTTAATGGGTATCATTTACACTGTTAACTGAGCCCATTAGAGAAAAGTATAATTACTTTTCTATTATTGTGTGACAAATGTTCCAAGATTTATCAAAATTAGTTTCCAACCCCAACAGAGGGTACCTGATTTGATTATTTTTTTTTAAAGAAACAGCTTCTTTTTCTTTATACTGAAGCAAAAATTAAAATAATTTTAAGGATTTGGAAGTGAAATAGCTCCATCATGTTGAAATATTACAATGCTCTAAGACAACTGCAGTCATATGGAGTAAAAAATTTAATCACTGAAGAAGCATGGGGATGAATTTTGAAATTGTATGCATTTTATTCTTATACTAATGCTTTTCAACTCATATATAGAAATAACTTCCCAAATATTAGGTTGGAGATTCAGTTCTATTATATGTGCATGACATTTGTTTGAAGAAGACAGAGAGGAAGACTGGCTCTTCTAAATTTCTCCAACAGCTACAGATGATGGTGCAGACGTAGTTTGGCCACACCCCATGAAAAGATCATCAAAGAAGACAGTGATCACTAGCCCAACCTTAAGGCAGTTTGGTATTAGCTTAATTTATTTTGTTCTTTTTTAAAAAAGCAGAAAAAGACACAAGACATGCCCTCCTAGGAATTTTGAGAAACACACTACCAACAAAAATATTACTGAAACAGAATTCCTGCATGCAGAACACTTTCAGTCTTGGCTTCTCATCAACTTATTTGTACTTACACAAAACTAACATTTAACTGTTGTGGTTTTGCTCAGTTAACCCAAAAATTATGTGGATCCTCTAACTGTGGCAGGAAAAATAGCTCTAGATTGCAGTTTTGCATAAGTTTCATTGAGCAGTTTGTCCTGTTCTACTATCATAAAATCATAGAATCAAATAATATGATCATAGATCATAGAATAGTTTGAGTTGGAAGGGACCATTAAAGGTCATCTAGTCCATCCCTCTGCAATGAGCAGGGGTATCTGCAACTAGACCAAGTTGCTCAGAGCTCTGTCCAATTTGACCTTGAATATTTCCACTAATGGGTTATCTATCACCTCTCTAAGCAACATGTTCCTGTGTTTCACGACCCTCATCAGAAAAAATTTCTTCCTTATATCTAGTCTGAATTTACCCTTTTTAGTTTAAAACCATCACCCCTTGTCCTATTGCTACAGGCCTTGCTAAAAAGTTGGTTCCCATCTTTCATACAAGCCCCCTTTAAGTACTGAAAGGCCACAATAACGTCTCCCTGGAACCTTCAACTCTTGAGGCTAAAAACTTCAAGTCCTGCAGCCTTTCCTCAAGGACAGGTGTTCCACCCCTCTAATCATTTTCATGGCAGTACTCTGGAGCTGCTCTAACATGTTCATGTCTTTGCTGAGCTGAGGACTCCAGAGCTGGATGCAGTACTTCAGGTGGGGTCTCATGAGGGTGGAGTAGTGTTTAGTCATGGCTTCCCTTGACCCACTGCCCATGCTTCTTTTGATGCAGCCCAGGATATGGTTGGCTTTCTGGGCTACAAGTGCACACTGTCTGCTCATGTCCAGCTTTTCATCCACCAGTACCGCCAAGTCCATTTCCACAGTGCTGCTCTCAGTCTCGTCAGCCCCCAGCCTGTATTGATACCGGGGGTTGCCCTAACCCAGGTGCAGAACCTTGCACTTGGCCTTGTTGAAGCTCATGAGGTTCACATGGGCCCACTTCTCAAGATTGTCCAGGTTCCTCTGAATGGCATCCTGTTGTGGCAGTATGTCCCATCCCAACCCCCAGCCCCCCATCCTGCTGGCAGGAAACAAAACTCCTTCAGGCAGGGAGAAGGGGAAGGAGAAAAAAAGCCTAAACCCTGGAGGCCGCAGGTTAAAATTTGAACTGGCCAGTCAAGACGTGCCAGGTACACTGAGGTGACTGTCTTGGACAATAGGGATTAATGACCACAGTCAGATTTGACAGGGGTATAAAGGGTGTCCCGCCGGAGGACACGTGGGCATCAGTCCTCCTGGGAGCAGCAGGTCTGTGATCAGGGACTCCCCCTCCGGTCGGGCACCGACTGAGGTAACTCCAGAGGGAGAGAGCCCTCAGCTTGTAGGGGAGGGATACGCGCATTTTGAGTCATCACTTTTGAATCTTAAGGATTCTTCAGTCACCTGTGGAGTACTAATTCCTCTTACACCATCATGCCTGTGGTTTTAGAAAATGTTGCTGGACCTCTAAGTAACTCTTACTGAAGAATAAATCTGAGCTTTAACTTCTGTTGGATTTGGTTATTTGTGCATCCGTAACACCTGTCCTTCAGGCATGTCAGCAACACCACTCAGCCTGGTATCATCAGATACTATAATTAACATCAGAGAAAAAAACTTTTTCTTTTAAAGTTTGCAAGTTACAGTGAATAGAGCCAAGATTTTGACCTTATTCAGAATGTCTCCAAGCAAGTTCTAGCTGAACTAGATAAGAGGATAACAAAAAGCAAGCATTTAAAAAAAAAAAATATATATGTTATAGTAAATTAAAGAACTGATTTGTTAAGGAAGAAACTTATCAATATATCTTGCAGGAAAAATACACAAAATTAAGTCATTAAAACACAAAAATCAACATGACTAGGAAACTTTAAAACAGCATGAACCAGATCTCATGAGTACACTAATAAGGAAGAAAAGCTGGGGGAAAAATGTTCTTGTGGACCATGGGTATAACACTATAGAATAGGAAAAATTCAGAACTTTCTTCAAAAAAAAAAAAAAAGCCAAACCAACAACAATTAAATGATGCCTGACTTTTACTAAATAAAATTTATCACAAATAGAAATTTAAAAAGTCAAAATCTTAACAAAATAACAGAACCTGAATGTAGAAGTAAAACTTTAGAACATACTGAAAAGGAAGTAAAAGACATAGGAAAAATGTTTGTATGGCTGTGATAATTAGGAAATTTTTAAGTCTCATCAAATATGTCCAGTTAATTTTAGTGCTAGCATAATTAAAAATAATAATAATTAAAAAACTTCAAAAATCCCTCCTGTCTTTTAAACTTTGTAACTGGAAAACATTGTTAATTACAATGAAGTACTATTCTTTACACTTGCTGCTCATTGACATCTCCTTTGTCAGCTGCTCTGACAATGGAGAACCCCCCCCACAGAACATGCCCCCAGGTCCTAAATACTTACGCTAGGCCAGGCCATTTTAGAAAAAATAGTTCATGGAGGGGTCTCATGGTGTAAGCCCAGCCAGCAACAAAGCACCACGAAGCCACTCATTCACTCCTCCCCAACCCCAGTGGGATGATGAGGATAAAATATAAAGAAACACCTGTGGGTCGAGACAAGGACAGGGAGAGATCGCTCACCAATTGCAGTCATGAGCAAAAGACAGACTCAACTTAGGGAAAAAACAAAATTAATTTAATTTACTACTACACACCAAATCAAAACAAGGATAATGAGAAATAAAACCAATTCTTAAAACACCTTCCCCCCCCCC
>JANZLQ010000079.1:39121594-39159225 GCA_026212715.1 Elanus axillaris
ATTACTGTTGTCATTTTATTAGTGTTGTTATCATTATAATTACTTTCTTCTTTTCTGTTCTATTAAACTGTTCTTATTTCAACTCATGAGTTTTACTTCTTTTCCTGATTTTCTCCCCCATCTCACTTGGGGTGGGGGAAGGGGTGAGCGGCTGCGTGGTGTTTAGTTGCTCGCTGGCGTTAAACCATGAGAGTATTCTTTCCCAGTTCCACTAGCAGTGGTTCCATAAGTTCTTCCCATACACTGAAAAAGTCATTGAGCATTGTTTGGCCAAAATCAGATCTCTGACTAGCGTACTGGGAATGATCTAGCACACTGTCTCTCCATTTTCAGTTATTTTCAAGTAAGTTTTAATATGTCTATTATACTCTCTATTTTCACTACAGTGCTAAGTCTGGAATGTGTTTCTTTTATCTGCACACCAAATGGGACTCAGTCAAATATTCTGTTGTTTCTCTTTGCTACCTGTACAGCACCAATAATGAAAAGCTCGTGTAGACTCTGCAGCATCCTAACTGTGCGTATTGACTATAGGACACAAAGGTACCAGATCTAGCTCTAGAGTCTGTGGTCAGTCTGCTGGGAGCCACTGTATTCCGCATTAAAAGACACTAGACCTTAGACTGGCTGATGTGCTACCAAACTGCTTAAGTGGGTTTTGCCAGTTCATGCACCTTTCACTTACAGATATCATAACAGTGCAGAGCAAACCTTAGGGCTGTTTTGGGTAATGATGGTGAAACACAGTCATTATGATGATGATAAGCTAGCAGCACTGTTATCTTTCTCAAACATCAAATTTCCTCAGAAAAGACACCAAGGTTATGTTACGAGGCCTGTCATTGAAAAACTATCTTAAATGATTTGCTGTAACAACCTTTGTGCAACTTCACTCAACACCTATGCCAGACTACCCAGCTATATACATACTGTGATTATCCTAGTTATTTTTTCAAATACTGGCATTAAATCAGAATCTTCAGTCCTCTGCTACTCTTTCAGTGTTGGTTTATAAGAAAATCAACATTAGCAGGTTAGAAAGCCTCTTTCCACCTAGAGAGCTGTGTGAACTTCTTCCATTCTGTACGCCTTAAGTCACCATTTCACCATGAGAAATTTTTTTAGAATTCCTCCCTTTGCCCCACCTCTATTTGTCAGAGATTTTTTTTTAGTAACACTTTTAGCCTTCCTTATCAGGTACCTCTCTTTCCAAGTTCTGATTACCCATAAGCATCATGTGTATTTTCATATTTTTGTCTGAAACAGGTTATTTGTTTATTGTTATTGTCCAACAGTTTGCTCATTTTAGGTGTTATTTGACAGAAGGACTGAGTGAGCAGGCTCCTGGATTCCCAGCAGACCAACTTCCTCATCATAAAAGAACACCACAGGTGTTGGGCACAGACCCTTGCACCACATCTGATACACTCCAGGGTAGGCAGCGAGAAGATGGTATGTCACCTCCTTTTTTTCACAGTGCTCCTGCAGCAGAGAGAGTGGGGCCCTAGTGCAGAACTGTGGGCATATCTTGTCACTCAGTCACGTCTCTTCCTGCAGGCTCCACTGGCATCGGCTGATCTGATCTCTTACCTGCCATAATCTAACCTTCAGGGCTTCATTTGCTTTGGATAAACATCCTGTGATCCAGGTGCTTACCTAACCCAGTTCACATGAAACAGTACTCCCTGCACCATCAAAGTGGCATGTCAGCTCTGTACCCAGGCAGAAACTGCTAGCAGCAAGAGAAAAACCACAAAAAACAAGGTGGGAAGGCATAAGCACAGCTCCTATGTGGCGTAAATTAATTCTGTTCAAGTCACGTTGCTTATTTCTACTTCTTTACTCTCTCTTGGTGTTTTACTTAATCCATTGACAATTAAGCACCACCTGTGGATTTAAACCATAGCTTCAGCTGAGTTTTGGGAGCCAATGTCTCCAGTAACCTTGAAAGTGAGGGGCAAGGGCCACATAACGCACCTGATGTGCAGTCCTAGTGAACCATCTTAGAAAACTGCACAATTTTATGGTCAACGTGCTATTCCTGCATCCACAGAGACTGTCAAATCTCTTCAAAGATGGATGGTAGATCAAACAAGTGGTAGAGGGTTCAGCAAACTGAAGGTTAGCTTTGGTAAACTGCATTTCTAAAATGCTTCAATTAATATAGTAGTTGTTTTGTTTAGATATTCTAGAGGAGATTATCTTACATAAACTCAATAAAAAATACAAAGATAAATTACTGTAAAGTTAGTATAAATATTTAAGAAGTTATAACATAGCTTTATGGCTTTAGGTTACATATATTATGTTAATAATTAGGAGCAATGTTTAAGAATATTATTTTCAGCTAGAGGCACAAGATTAACACATAGAATAACAAAGAGATATTCCACTTTTTCAACTTTACAGTTGATTAAAATCACACATATGAGATGTAACTGTATCTTCTGCAGAGACAAAATGGTAGTTGTTGATAAATATCCATTAAGTTTTAAATTTTGCAAAGGATATGATTTCTTGAGGATAGTGAACACACCTTCCCCATCTCAAGCTAATACCATATTATAATTCAGTAGAATGTGAGTTCAGAGTATCTCTTTCTGTACATTACCCTGGGTCCTGAGATAAGTACTGTGTCTGGAGAAAGGATACATTACTGGAAGGATAATATGCTATGAACTATGAGTTTAACTTGCCAGATTAAAGAAGACTTTCATGTAAGAATCAAGGACAGGTAAGCAAAATAGTTGGTTACCATTTTACTAAATAGATTGAGCTGCCTTTTTTTTAATGCAGTAGTTTCCCTTTTTTTCCAAATGCCAAGCTGATTACATGATTTTAAGAACATTGAATGGAACTGAAAATCAAAAGTTTCCCTTGAGAAAACTTACATAAAAGATTTCATCACGTTGAACCAGGGAGAAATGTTTTATTTGGAAGCAGTTCAACAACAAACTGTGGCAAAACCCTGTGGCTTTCAGAAAATTCTGTTTCAGTTGTATGATCTCTCTTCTCCCACATGACAACTATATGACTGTGTTGCATTACTTAATATGCACTGTTATCTGACTGATCCCTCATGGTGTATCATGGGGTGATTGTATCTATTATGCAACCCACCAAAATGTCGTGGCAGATGGGAGGGGGCATGTGGCAGCTGAGCAGAGATTTTTTTAATGTTAGATGAAGCAAAAAGGTAATGTTTCCCATTGGGGATGTAGAAAAAAATTTCCTTTGATTAAAAGTGTTTTGATATTTCCAAATTGAAAGGACTGGACCAGCCTTCACTCCACCCTCCCAGGCTCAAATTTTCACTTTTAGGACAAGAAGTTTGCAGAAAGCAAACTCTTCACATGTTTTAATTAACTTCATCAAAGAACAGCTTCTATATTAAAAATGGTTCAAAGGCTGAAAAATCTAGTTCTAGAGTAGAATTCACCTCCAAAAACCCAATCTTCATCTGTTTTAAAATTCTTTAAGGTGAAAGGGTTCAAAACAACAGAAGGAATTACACTAGCCTAAAATGGGTCAATATAGTTTACCAGTTGGTATGGAATAATGGTTTGGCCCCATCAATCCTGGCCAGTTCAGCCACTTTGAAACTATTTTATTCTGAAGTAGTCCTAAATTACAGTGTATTTGAACAGTTTCAGCAATATAGGTTTTGGCCCAGCATGGATATAGGTTAGCAGTTTTGTGGTGAGGTAAAATCCCAAAGCTATGCTCAATATATACCAGCGGAAAGCTGACATTAAAAAAGCATGATCTATCTCTGTAATGTCAAAAAAATAAATAAAAACCCCATTATTTTTCACATCCTCATGAAGATGTGATAATCACTGGAACAGTTTCCAACCAGTAGAAATGGTCCACTAGCTGCACACAAAGATTTTGTTGCAATGCTTCCAGGTGGATTTTTAGATCTGCCCGGAAGGAAGTAATCTTTTTCTGCCACAACATCTCCATACCTCTGCCAGGGCGCAGCAGCATGTCTGGATCAGGGTCTGGATCAAGTGGTACTGCTCCACAGCTACACTGCAGGGCTGGGGCAAGCATTCCCAACGATACGCAGCTCTGCGGGGATGGAGGGGCAGCCCTTTCCTCCAACCTCCTCATGATGGCTCTTCCCAGCCAAAGAGCCTCAGCCAGGAAGGTGAGACATGCCCAGGCCTTGACACTGACCTCCACTCCCCAGACACCTTCACTCATCATCAGAGGCTTCATCTGAGCCAGGATTTTGGGCAGCATGGTGGGACAGTGCAGAGCTGCGCTGTCATGGCTCAAATTAGGGATGACGTGCATTACCATGAGCTGCAAAGCTGGGGAGAGAACAACTTGAATTGTGGGTATTTTATTTCATGTCTGAATATAGTAAGCAGCCATGTAAATTCTTGCAGGGAGTTTGTGGTAGACCAGCTCAGTCAATACAGCTGTTTTTTCATTTCCTAAGACTGACCTGATGCTACTTGCTGGCTAGAAACTTAGCCAAAATGGTTATGTACAGTGCCAGCCTGCCAGAAGCAGATCCTGAAGTTGCTATGGCAAAAAAACCAGACTATCCATTCTTGGAAGCAGCTCAGAACAGCAGAGCAATATGCTGGAAAATTGTGTCTATCAATCATGTGCATGAACTATGGGGAGAGATTTTTCTGCTGTAGCAATCACTGAGCACTAAATGCATTAAAGTCAAGGGTGCTGGGACTTGTTTGTTCTTCCTATCTCACAACTCCATTCTAAGACTTTTCTACAGCAGGGTCTCAGCTGGCTGCCTCTAGAGCCAGCAGAAAATTTCCGATTGGCCTTAATGTGAGCTGAATCAGAGCAAAGGCAACATTGCAGCAGTGTCAGGAACCACATGATCATGATCTATACACATCTGCACCAGATCGTCACGCTGTTTTCCTCAAAGTAGGAATGAGAGATGTCAGAAGTAATTATCTTGCACCGCATTAATCACCTATCTAGAGGGCATTAGTACTGCACAAGTAATCCTTCTTGTCTGTGTCTGTCTGGACACAGTCAAGCAGAACTGCTGTCTATCCTCTAAACCCTTAGGCTCTATTGGATTTAGAAGTGAGCAGCCACATGGTTCTGCACCAAAATTATGGATCTAGACAGAATCATCAGCTAACCATTCAAAAACATCAGTTGGTTTTTCTGTTACTTTCTGTACAAAGAGGCTTCTTATGCTAAATTAGTCTTCCAAACAAGTAAATGGGGAAATTTGAGGTCTGTTTAGCTGTCAAGGGTCCTTTAAGATTTTTAAAACTAGAACTCATTATTGAAAAGAAAGGAGGCGACAGAAACTTGGAATTTTCTTGGAAAGTGTCATTTTTTTTACTCATATAAAAGCAGAAAGAATGCAGAGCTAGGGTCCTCTCTGTTTATTGAAGTAAGCAGCCTAGTTTTAACAGAAAGGAGATCAACAATGGTTGATCCTTCCCCCCCAACAGCGTTAGTCCTTCTAGTGCAATTCTATAATGCAATGAAATGTCTGCTGTGGGAGGATGGACAGTTTATGCAAGACCCCCTTTCTCCTTAGTACACACAGGCGTCTTCTTTCCAAAAAGCTGGGGAAAGTCTGCAGTGTTGCAGAGCAGCAGAGTGTGCATGTGTGTCTCTGAGTGTGTGTGTGAACAGCTGCCCTGCTACATCTGACTTTGTGATAAGGAACTGGAAGGTTAATAAATTACTCTATAATTTCCATTTAGATGCCAGCGGAGTACCAGTAGGATCTATCCAAAGACTCCTTCCCTGTTGCAAAGTGTTTCTCTGAACAAGATGTATACAAAAGGCTGATGGAAAATACAAAGTACAGTTTGTCAAGATAAAACAGTACAAACAAAATGTTCCTAAAATGACTGTTTGTTATGATTTTTGTACATAGGGCCTTGTGATGGAAGCTGGTCTGAGGCAAAGGCTTGAGGGAAAGCCAAGACCATTTGAAACAGTGCTGCGGGTGTTTCATGCTTATTGACGGGGATGGAGGATAGCAGAGAGACACCTGCACGACAAGCAGACACACAAATCAGTGTGCAAGCTCTTCTACTAGATAGAACTGATCGGAGTTTTATGCCTGAAGCCTTTTTTAGTGCAAAGACAGCAGATGTATTTAAAACATTTTGCTAATTCCAGCATGAAGTATTTCAATTTTACTTCAGTTTTATTTAACGGAGCTGAAATTTTAAAGAAGGGATTGAAGGAAGCATCTCATTCCACGCACAAAACACATTTATTTTTTCACCTGCCCAGCCTCATGACAATCTTTTAAAAATCTTTGGAGTTGATAGAGAATATTTTTCATGGTTTTGATACTGCATGTCAGTCACAAGTCGTAGAGCAAACTGGGTGGGAGATATGCAACCGTAAAGGGCACCACTGAACAAACAGAAAGGTAAATTCTCTAGGCCTTGAGTGAGAAAACTACACAGTTTGAGTGCAAAGTTTGTCAGTGCAGCATAATAAAGTACCATGCAAAGACACCCAGGGTAGTTGTGAAGGAAGCACACATTCTGCCTGGGTTAAGTGAAGCAGGGATGGGTAACAAGAGATGGCCCTGAGCTGTTATGACTATACAGCTCCTGATCCCCAGATCAGCCCATTCAGAGCTAGCTTGGACCCTGTGATGTACAGAAACCCATGGCGGACCCATGGTGGCATGAAGGGAGGGCACATGGTGACTTAGAGGAGGCCAGCAAAAACAGTCAAAGGCAGACGTGATGTGATGTGATGTGATGTGATGTGATGTGATGTGATGTGATGTGATGAGAATGACAGGCAAGGAGGAGAACCACAGCATCACCAAGACCCTGTGCCTAGGAGGTTCTGCCTGGGTGGGACATAAGGAGGCAGCAGGGAGCACAGCAGGAGCCAAGGAAGGCCCCAACCACTTTGCCTGAGGAGAGGAAAAGAGAAAGAAGATGCCTCTTCCAGTTTGAAGGAAGCTGCAGGAGCTGAGATATAGCCCTAGGGGCTACAAGTCAAGCTAAAAGTAAGGCTACAAGCAAAGCAGAAGATGGCATCAAGATATTGTTCAAGTCATGAATCTCAGTGGCGAAGAAATTGTGATGACACCAGCAAAGGAAAAGGTGAGAGAAAAAGTGATAGCATGAGATCTCTGTGCAGACGGCATGACCCATTGATGTCCTTAGTCCAGTGACAGGGAAATTGCACAGTTCTAATAGTCAAAAGCCAGAGGAAACAGAAGCTGTGTGCAGTAAACTGCGCAGGAACATGCACGTGGTCATCTCCTAATAGCTGCTCACCAGTTAATCCTGCAATTTATTATAGGGCCCACAAAACTGTGAAAAGAGGCTAGTTATCTGGGCATAAAAATCCTTTTGAAATCTCTGTGAGAAACTCCTGACCTTAAAAATACCTGCATTTCCATGTCAATCTTTCCTCTAAAACAATAGTGATAATTTCAAGAGATTTAACTTCCTGTGAAAAGAAAGATAAAATTAGCCTCAGTATTTACAACCTATAACTAAGGCAGTAACAAAATAGACACATGGCCTTGCTAGGACTGATGGGTGTCCAGGTGCTCTAGGCAGGCCCAAAAATCCACATGAAAGTGGGTGATGCTCAGACACATGTATTGCCCCAGTAACAAGTTTCACAGAATTATTATGAAGTGCTGGAGACTTGCCATGTTGAATATGTAAAAACTGAAAAGGTGTATTTTCTCAAAGTTTGTATTTGCATATTTTCAGACTTAGGTAAATGTGTATGCCAGTGAGTGTGTGTATGGGTTTGAGATCACCATCTGCAGTAGGAGACTGAAGGGTTGCTGGATTGGAAAATACATGTTTCTTTGTCCTCATTCCAGCTTTTCACATCATTCTTCCTCTAATAGTCTCCTTCTATCAAAATTCTGACAAAATTTTCCAAATATTTTGGTCCAAAATATCTTCACAGCAGTATTTTGCACAGCTCTAGCTAAAATGCACATTTCCCAATGAAATTTTGCACCTTTAAATGCCTGGCCAGTCATCTAACCATGAAGGAGTTAACTCCAGACCTGTTTCTGTTCTTAATTCCATTTCAGAGAAAATGCTAATCCTTTAATTATATAGCATGTTCAACTGACAAAACTACTTTCCTATTGTTGAAAAGCTCCTTGTTATACCGATGGCTTTTGATAAAATGTAGCCATGGGGAAAAATGATAGATTTGCTATAGAGATTATTTTTTTATATAAAAATTCAAGGTAACATGCAATCCTCTTTAAGGGGACTATTATGTAGCCACAGTGGTTTCTCACTATGCAAAGCTAACTTCCTCTTGTCCTGGAACTGTAAAGCCTTACGGTAAGCAACTCCTGCATGGAATTTTCAATTACACCAAGGAATTTAGCTTTTTGTCCCTCGTGCACCTCTTAGAAAATTATGTTGTCCCTCCTTATAGTGAGGTTGCAGGGGGCTTCCAACAGAGGAACGTGTGCCTGTGAGAATAGATGGCAGGGAAACATGTGGCAGACAGCATTGTATGCAGCTTGCTGAAACCCTGATTTCATAACAGCAGGTCTAAGGCAACAATGGCAAGCAGTAAAAATTACATCACATGCAGCACTAAGCAATGGTGAAAATTTCATAGTACCACTCCAGGGATTCAGGAATAGTTAGCTGAATACACTGAGCATTTTTTCATTCATTACAAAGGACTACAGGTGAGAAGAACTGGCAACATGAAATGCTGTCTCCATCAGAAAGTGAAGTTACCTGCCCACCATTTCTTAATCCTGTATGCAGGGTAATCAGATCAGACCTCTCCTATCCCAGCATCTTACCGAGTCTTGTTCGGTAATGTTGTCCAACCATTCAAGCTTTATTATCCTCTTAAAGCTAAGAGCCAAGATCTGGGTGGAGCAGCACAAAAATGTAAAGCACAAGAAATGCTTATTTGCAACTGGTCAGTTTTGTGAAAAATAATGATGACTTTCCTGCTGTGCATGAACAGATAGTCAGTTTCCAGTCTACTAGCTCTCATCATATGTTCTAACTGGGAGAAAATTTATTTGTTATTAAAAATTAGCACTGGGTTAAGCTCCTGCTGTCTAATCTTATTACATAGGGTTGATTGTATTTCACACTAATAAGCTAAGAGGTTAGGACATTAATCTACTGTAAATGAAATGCTCCTATGAAATGTCATAGAAGAGGTGGTAAAGAACTTGTTTTACTGCACTGCAGCTAACTTGTATCACACGCCGTGCTTGTTACTGAAGACTAAGTTACAAACTGTGTTATTTGTGCTTTAAAATTGCTATTCATGCTCTTGGAGTTTACCTTCAAAATGCAGGGACTTGTCCCTGAGAATACCAACAATGTCATTAAAAAATAATAGAACTTGCAACATCTTTGTATTATTTACAAGTTCATGACCTATCAGAGGGACATGTCTTGACCAATGACAGAGATGGAAAGTGAATAAAGGTGACAGGACAGAGCAAGCTGCATGTGGTTTGGGGCTTGGTTTCTGGCAGCATGAATGTCTGATCACTACTGAGTTATATATCAGACCTAGTGTTGCATTAGGTCTGAATTCATTAATTACACACAGATGTGCATTGTGCAAACACAAGCATTACTTTCCCCTCTGACTCAAACCCAGCACCTTTTATTTCAGGCTTTTTGGAATGAATAGGTGATTGCCTCATGGGTAAAGAGCGGAGGTAAACTGAGCAGGGTCATTAGCATTCAGTTCTTTGCTGGCTTGAGAGCAAATTAAAAACTGGGATTATCTCATCTGGATGTTGCTTGGGACAGTGGTGCTGGGAGGCCAAAATAATGCTGGCAAAGCTCTTTGAACTCTTTGGATTGACAGTCACTCTGCAGGTGCATAATACTACTATTGATCCCATCTGAAATGATTTTAATAACTACAAATCTCTATAATATGCCTTTGAAGAAAAACCATAGGATTTAAATGACAGGTGAAATGAAAATAACATCATTTTCTAACTGAACAGAACAAGTAGTATTTATTGTTCTTAAGTTTCTGGTTGTGATTTACTCATCAGGAAGATTTCGTCTTATCAATATGCTCACCTAAGCAACCTGTGCCACCATTAAAAAAACCAGTTCCTTCATCCTTGTAAATGATTCAGCTAGAAGTATATTGGACATGATTCAGATTGAATGAGGTCACAGAAAAACTAGAAACTAGAATAGTCCTTCTTGTTCTTAAAAACAAGAATTCCCCATGTGGATGTTAACTATGGCCTCAAGAAATGGGCCAAAAATGAATCTCCAGATGTCACAGCAGTACATTATGTAACTTGGTCCACACCAAACAGCCAGAGCCACAGCCACAGCCCTTCTAAGGTCCTTTTCATCATGCTCTGGGGAGAAAAGAGAACTTAAAGCTGATGCCCAAAGGGACCTTTTCTGCAGAAAAATAAAGCAGACAAAGCAGAGTTCCTCAGCAGCACATAGCTTTCCATCTTCTGCTTGCCATTTTCTGCAAGGGCAGGGAGTTGTCGGGGCAGAAGCTGAAGCTCAGGGTGTAGACCAGGTGCAGAGTGCCCAGGGAAGAGAGCTGTCCTGGGGAGGAGGCTCTGCCAGCAGCTGCAGAAGAGAGTGGAAAAGGGTCCTGCATGAGTGAAGGGTTTGTGTCAGCCCCTGCCCGGGTGAGGGTTAGTGGGGGTATAAAGGCAGCCTTGTCTTCCCTGCTGGTCACAGCAGATGGACCAGACCACATCAGTACACACTCAGTACAGTCACTTACGCATTTCAACACTCTTGAAACTAATGCTCAAGCCCGTTTGAAGGACATATTCTGGTGCTGGCCAGTAACATGAATTGGGATAGAGAGAAATAAAGAGTTCACAGCCAGGGGAAAAAGATCCAATCTTTTGATTTGTGCCTTAAAATCAAATCCACTAAAGCTCATACCAAGATTTTTTTAGCACGCCAGTGGAGCAGGCACCCAGATTCCAACAGTTTTATGTGGTGCTCATTATATCTGCCTGCTACATGCTGACTTTATTGCTTTGAAAACATGTAAACCTCTTCTTGCTACATAGGTAAGCAAACCCTGGATGGTGTTACCCCGGGTGAAGGGAAGGGAATGGCTTAGTGGCTAACCTTAGCACAAAAGCGAAAGCCTGCGGTACAGAGCAAACAAGCTCCGTGGTCAGGGCCCGTCACTCAGCTTGCTAGTGGACAAGCAATGAAGCAACTCTTAAAATGTAATCCCCGTCTCAGAATAACCCTCACTGACACTCTTATGAGTTCATAAACTCCTGCGGCTGGGGAGCTGCGGCAGGGATCTGCAGCCAGCCATGGCATTCCTGGTGAGGGCACCCCGGTAGCGGGGCGTGCGCTTCCTGCCACCTAGAGGAATCCCCAACAGCTCCCCATGCCCAGAAAATCACTGGCACAGGGATTTCTGCTCCGAATTCACCTGCGCCATTTCTTCCCTGCAAAGGGGCACCTTGGCAGCTGGTGCAAAGGGCAGCCGCTTCTGCCATCGCCAGCCACAGACCACCCATGGATGGGACATGAACCACCGAGCAGAAGCTTTCCAGGCACCAAAGAATTTCTAACCTCAATGGCAGTGGCAGGAAATAGACCCTAATCCCAGCCAATTAAGCTTACAAGAAATACGCAGCTCATGAGGGGACATTTAAGTGCAGCCAGCAAGGTTTGTGTGGAGATCCATTCATGCTCCTCACCTCCCCAGCTCCCGAGAGGTCTGCAATGCAAAATGAGCTATATAACTTCTAAATCTGGACTCCAGGTTGAATGCACCTGCTCTTTTCCTGTGCACTACCAGACTAAATTGGCTGTTCAAAACAAGGAAGGCAAACAGGGCTGGTTTCACAAGGCACTTAGATGGGTTTCTAGGGAGGAACCCAAGCTCATGGTTCATGTTCAGCAGCAGTGATGCAAGAAGCTACATACAGGAGCAGGGGGTAGATTTCCCATTAGTTAATAGGGCCATTAGCTCCAGGGCATCCACAATGTTTCTGACATACACACAGAGTTACATGCAAATCCACCACAGTGGGAGACATGTCAGGGCCATCTCCTCCTCCCTCCTAGCTGGAAGGTGGTGACAAGAAGGATTTAAATCCATCCATCACTGCTTGCAGAAAGGGTGTGCTCATCTGCAATTATAATGGCCAGCTGTAATTCATTGCTGCATGTAATTAAAATGCCAGCTGAGTCCTAGCATGTCAAGTGCATGGGTGTTTCAAAGGAGATAGCCAGGTAGCAGCAGGCATGGATGCTGCAAGCCAGAGTGGGAATTGGTTGGTGTTTGGCCATGTAGGCTAACAGGACAGAACCAGAGACCCAAAACAGTGTGAGGGGACTCAGGAAGGCAGTGGGGATGTGGAACTAGAGCTACGCAGGCATGGAGACTGTGCATAAGGATTTGGGGAAGCCAGTGGGCTAGCTGGGTTGGGGGCTGGGACCAAGGCAGGGGCTGGCTGGGGCAGGGATGTGTGCGAGCAGAGGGGAACAGAAGATGACTAAGGAAAACAGAGCAGAAAACTAACTCATGGACAGATTGAGGGAACACCTTTTTTAGGGAGCCTCCTTTCCCACAGCGCAGGTCCCACTGGCCCCTCCAGCAGACTGGGGACCTGCAGCATCTGCTGCTGAATGTCCTCTGCTAGCAAACCTGCCAGAGAGAGTATGAGCAGGAATAAGAACAGAATTAAGCTGAGACTTGTAGCTGCAGAGGCAGAGGGTGTGCATGCTTGCTTCAGAGCCTGGAGAATAACTCCCTGTCTTCTTGCCCCACCATTCCTGTCTCAGCTGGATTTCATCTTCCTCCAGAATGAGCTTCACACAGGGGAGGACAATGTGACACTGCTATCAGTTACTTCATTAGCAAAATTGGCAGCAGTTTTCAAGCACTTAGGGGTGTAGGCCTTTCAACCAGAAGCAGCTTTTCAGCTTTGTAACAGAGCTCCATGATCTGCTATTACTGTCTCCCTAAATGGTCCCAAAGGTAAACTCCAAATTTCTTAATACTCAGAGTATATGCTGTTTGGAGGAGTTTTGAAGCAGAAGGTGAAGCTAGTTTTGATCTAGTCTTAAGTAACATAGAGGAGCTAATTCACCCAAGAAGAGGACTCGTGCCACTGACTAGCAGCAGCTGTTATAGTTAGGTTTGACACCCAGGAAAGGAACTCAGAAAGAAGCAATATTTTATAAAGGGGAGACTTCACTAAAAGGTCATGGTTAGTTACAAAGACCCAATAGTTTAAAGGGACTAAAACCCCCAAAAGTATTTTAGATATGAAAGATGACTACTGAGACTCAGAAAATGTATGCACCACCAAATAAGAAAGGAAACCAGAAAGGCAAGAAACTTACCAATGTAACTAGATAGCCACGGGGCTCTTTGAGGAAAAGAGAAAGTCTTCAGAATTTAGAAATTTGACACAGATAAAGTCAATAAACAAGAACATAAATCTAGAGAAGAAAAGTATTAAGATGGATTTTCCATGGCAAATAGCATAAGGCCTAAAAACAAACACTACCAGATCACTTAGATGTACCTGAATCAGCAAACCTGTGAAAGAAAAGGGAGAGGTCTGATGACAGGCTATTAGAGTGTAATTAAGAGACATGAAGATATTGATGAGAAGATACATAATTTCTTTGCATTAATCTTCACTGTTAAAGATATTGGGACAGCTTTTAACTAGTAATAACAATGAAATATCTGCAAAGATGGAGGTGTCAGAAAAAAACACATGGAGGTAAATTTGTCATCTGAACAGTTCTAGATTACATACATCTGAAGTTTATTATGGACATCAGGAATAAAGTAGTCAAACAGGTAGCAAGAAATAGCAGCTACTATCCAATAGGTTGCAGAGTAGATAATGTGTCTGTATTTAGGCCATAAATAATAAAGTATCTTAATCCCAGTCATAAACATCTGCATTATATCACTGCTAGCACAGTTAGAGATGGTTTGCTTCTCTTCCTGTGCGTTTAGAAGCCTGAGTCTGGATTTCTTCTCAGTGAAAGCATAGTTTTGATTTATGAGCATGACGTGATGACTTTACAGAAGCAGACCTTCCCAGAGGGAAGAAGACCCTCCTCAGGCTGAACGTTCCTTGAGGCCATCACCCTCTTTGGGACATTGATGGAGGACTCGACTTTTGAGTCTCCTCTTCCTGCTCCTGAGAGGAAACAAAGGTCATTCTACCTCAAAATTGTCAGAGAGATAAAACATGTAAAACAGTATCTTCTACAGCTTTGTATCCCATTATTTTTGTATTAAGCTTCTTCTCCCCTCCCACCACGCTTAGTTTCTCTCTAAGTCCTAGTTTTATTTATCATTTAATTTCGTGTTTTATTTTCAATTTTTTGATCACTTTATCTCCATTTTCCTCTTTCTGTCTTTCTTTCTGTCCCCTGTCAACCTAGGCAAAACACAGTATGACCTAAGGTAAAGGGAGGTCTATGTTTATTTTCATATGCCAGGGATTATATATTTAAAACCTTGGATATGAGCACAATCATGTATACCCTGGAATTTTATGTCACAAAATAGCCCTAAGATTAATAAGACTCTCAGGCGTATAATTGTATCATAATAGATTCAGTCTTCTTTCTGTTTATACAGCAATATTGCTCTAAGTTTTTGTTTCTTTCATATGTTTTCTTTGAGGTTTTAAATCCAAAGCAATTTCTTTTTCATTGTGAAAGAAAAAGATGGTGACTTCTTTTTCTACAGGGCTAAGGAATTGTTTAAAGAAAATAGATTTCAAACATAAAACACAGCAGCCTGGTCCACTGCAACTGAATTCTACTCTTTTTCCATCCACAGTCAACTGACAAAATTTTTTCTTTCTTCTTTTGCAGACCTATAGTTTATCTTGTATTGACAGATTACAATCTCAGATGTGAAATTCCTCACTTGGTGAGTCTCACAAAAATCCCCTAGCTCACTTTTTGATGGTATTAAATTGAAGTTCAGTTGGAGCAGACAATGTTTCCATAACTGAGACATGTCTCTTTTTTCCTCTTTGCAAAGGCTGGTGTATTAATGAATAGATAATTGATAAAACATCCCACTCTTACTGTCCTTCCCTGCACTCATGAAGTGCTCCAGCGCAGACATCACTCAGGTAGCGGTCTGTGGCATCACACTCACCTTTCCTTGCCCCCTGCTGCATGACCCTCCCTGAGACAACGTTCCAAGCTGGGTTCTCAGTCTTGTGATCCCCAAATTTCATCCTGATTCCCAGCTTGCTTCCTTCTCAGCTAAACTATTGCATTTTACACCTAGCCTTGCAATCTCCAGACTCTATCTCTCGAGTTGTCTATGAAGCCACACGCGTAGCCTAATACTGCTGCCAGTAAGGCTCGTTCAAAACAAATCCTCCTCGACCAGCATTCCTCCGTGGTTTGGACCCGATGTTCATTTATGCTACAGCTCGGTGCAAGCCAGAAGAAACATGCTTTTGTGCAAAGAGTAATGCAACTGTACAGACACAAGCTGTGCTAATGTGCTCATCTGCATGGGCCTCGAGCATCCTGTGGGATGCCCTCAGCTGGGCAGCAGCCCACAATGGCAGTGGCAGGACAATCGGGTGTAGGCAGGGAGGCAGCTGTGGAAGTGGGCTGAAGTGCTTCCTCCTCTGCCTTTACTTTGAGTACAGCCAGCAAGGGGAGCCTGGGCACAATTTAATCCTTCCAGCGCATACCAGAGCTTGCTGTCTGTTTCCCTGCAGCCATGTTTCTGAGGAGCAATCCTTCTCTGTTAGCCTGCATTGAAACTCATGACTTGGTTCTGCGGGCTTTAGGGGGATTTGTCATCACACCCACATAAAATCCCAAAATGTCAGAGGAACAAAAGGACGCAAACAGCAAGACCGTTCTCATGCCTCCGTTCCAAGCATGCAGTTCCCATTCACAGCTCTGGATCTGAAAGCTCCCTGGCAAACATCCTGTTCACATTTTACACCCACTGATTATGGGTGTGGGTGTGTGTGTGTGTGTGTGTTACTGCTAATACCCAGCAAGAGCCCATTTTTCTTGGATGAGAGAAGCCTGCTGAACTGATATTTTGGAAGCCATCATGTGATGTTAGCCAAATGCTAACATTATTTTTCTTCACCCACATATTGCTGGGAGCCAGAAAATGAGGCAGCTGCCTGCTGCTGCTGTAACTTTGCCAGGCTGGCACTGCAACGCTTACAGCCTGCCATCAGCTCCAACCAGCTCGCAGGTAGCAACAAGCACACGTAATTCACATTTATGTCTCAAGAACAAATTGAGCCCAGCAGTTTTGAGGCTTTCAGCAAAATTCCCTTGCAGCCTTTGTTTTATTTGCCAAATTAGAAATATACTCAAAGAAAGAAAATCAACTTAGCATGAAATCTGTAAGAAACACCAAGGCCCTTGTGTGTATGTATTTCAGTGTAAAAGCTTTTCATCCAAATTAAAATATCACAGAATTATTCCAGTGGGGTGACCTCTCTCTTTACTAACTCAATTTTTAGGGTATTTTTCTTTTCTACTTTTAGTTCAGCCAGGTATATTTTGGGTTGTCAAGGTTACATTGGATTTAGTGTCCTTGACACAGTAATGTTTCTGAAGTGAGTGATTCACTCAGAGCATCTAGAGATTCCAGCTGTTGTTTTCTCTTCTTTTTACCTAACAAAATATTTGAATAACAAATAGACTAAGCCATTTTCCCCACAATTGTGGACGCATGTGGCTCACCTGATGTTTGTATTCCTGACACAGTTCTATTGTTGTGTTGCTTCTGGACAGGATATTTTCAGAAGTTGGACAACAAGAAGCAATTTAGCAAGGTTTCTCTCAAGAGCTCAAAGATTGGAACACAGCATTTTAATGGCTTTAAAAAGAGAATTTCTACATATCAATCATGCTGACCTTTCTTTCTAGCAGAGAGTTTTAATAGACCATAAGGTTCCAATTTGTCGTTGTTTTGTTGGGGTTTTTTTCCAAATCCTTCTTTAGAAAACAAACTTAGTTGATTTGGAAATAGTTGTGGGTAGTACTAAACAGCATTTCCAAGAGAAATTCTTACCTAAGACAACCAACTGAAAATGTGAACAGAAGAAGAAATTCTTTCAATCTTCAGTTCCTTAGTAGCACATTTTGGGAAGCAGAAAAGCATAAGCCCCAACTGCTGTCAGTAATAAATGGGGCATGAAACAGCTGGACAGCATATTTTGGGACAGATTTTTCTGCACACTTTTGCAGCCATGGGCCAAGCTCTGAGCAGGCACAGTCAACCAGAGCCTCCACTCATATAAGTCACTTTGGTTCCAGTCAAATCACCAGAGCTGTCCCATGACACCAAAGAAGAGATCAGGTAACTCATAAACATGTATTTCAAGTGTGAGATTATTGTGCACTCTGAGTTCTGAAGGACAAAGAGGAACATTTGATGGGGGCTGGGGGGTGGGGAGCTATTGTAGAATATAATAAAAACATCTTCCAAATTCTCAGTTTTAAGAGTCCTTCCTTTAGGTTGGACTTCCGTGTCTCTCGTCTGTCCCACACAACTGCAGTGGAGGCAGCTGTGTAAGTGTTCCTTCCTTGGAAACCTTCTGGGGCCACTTTGCTGCCTGTGCATGATGGATTATGAGAAAGGGTCTAGCTGTTCCCTGTACTTACAGCAACATACCTCCAGTGACTTTCAAAGAGCTACATCAGGTTTACACAGGCCTAGGGTGGCAGGGAGGGAAAGATTCAAAGAATGGTTTATTTTATTTAAATTAAGCCATTTCTGTACTAAGGGACTGCTACAGGGCTAAGTATCTACAAATGTTATTGAGTCTATCTTCAGAAAGAGGTGCATAGCACTTGCAGGTTGGGAGTGGGAGGGAAGCGAAGCAGATCCTCAGGTGCATGCACATTGACCTGAACCTGAGGACCGTGTTTCATTCCCACACATTGCAGCCAGGAGCTGAAGCACAGCGGCCTGCCAGATTTGTTCCCAGGGATTTAGAAATCAAGGTGAAACCTAGCAACTATTTTTCTTGGTCTAAGTGCCAAATGCTTTTTTTTCATTATTTTCCTTTAGAAAAAAATCAGCTTTGAAGCAATTTTTACATTTCCATTTAGATATTGATCTATCATATTCTCAAGCCCCTGGAAAGGCTTCCATTGGCTTGGCTAAGGGTTGGATCATGCCTTTAACAATGCATCACTGAGGAAGAATTTGGGGAAAAAAGAAAGCAGAGGCAGAGACAGGAAATCATTTCAAGTTTTGTTGCATTTTCCCTTGCAGCTTTTAATTTAAGAAAAAAAAAAAGTTATCTCCAAAAGCAGATAATTTTTCCCCTTTCAAAGCTAGGGTTTGGCACAGACTCAAAGAAGGGACCACTGGGGGATGGCAATGGCAACTCTGACGCCAGGGATCCCACGCATATGGTGTTGCACTTCAAAATCCTTCTCCAGCCGACAGGACAGCAAGGGACTCTCTTGTATTTCTTGTTTGGGTGACCATTGGTAAAAATGGAATGTTGTGACTGGACAGTGATGCATAGAGTCATAGAATCACAGAATCATTAAGGTTGGAAAAGACCCTTAAGATCATTGAGCCCCACCTTAAACCTAACACTGTCAAGTCCACCACTAACCCGTCCCTAAGCACCACATCTACTTGTCTTTTAAATACCTCCAGGGATGGTGACTCAACCACTTCCCTGGGCAGCCTGTTCCAATGTTTGATAACCCTTTCAGTGAAGAAATTTTCCCTAATATCCAATCTAAACCTCCCCTGGCACAACTTGAAGCCATTCATGTACATATACATATATACATGAATGACACAGTGAGAAATGAAAACTAGTCGTGGTAGAAGGCTTGAAGATGCTATTTACCTACCTGCACTACTCCTATGCCAATCACATGTTTAGTAAGGCACATTCTCTTTTGTTAACAAGTTCAACAGAAGTTTGAGGAGGACCTCTTTTCTTTTCCCAGTGCAGGCAAAATATGTGACTTCAGGTATCTTTTATCCCAGATCTCAGACCAATAGGATACTCCAGGGCAAGTTAGCTGCTTGATCTTCCTATCCTTTAGACAACAGTGTCACAGCTGGAGCAGCGTGGGTCAGCTAACTGGACCCCCTTGATATAAATGCAGCATGGGCTTTTAGGGGGATGTGAATACCACATCCAGCCTTAACAAGGGAAACATGAAAGGCAGTCATATGGACCTCAGACTCAGAGAAGATATAGTTACTCACTGATTTACAATAATATTTGTATTTACAGGATAAACAGAAGGCCTGAGTGTCTGTGTGTGATTTACTGGTTAGTGACCTGTCAAATATCTGTTGGCTAGGATATGTATCCATTGTGATCTTCACAAAATGGAACTGCCCTGGCTGTAAAAGCTGAAAAATAATCACCTTTGTACTATTTATAGTACAAGGAATGCCATGGTTTCTAAATCCACTTAACCACCTAAGTAATACTCTTTAACTTGAGAATCCAATTTATTTTCCACTTTAATAGGTACATGCAGTGAAAATTTGAGACATAGCAGCAGGCATTGCATTTGTAGCTAATTAAGGAAAACTGGATTGAGCCCAGATGTGGATTATGCAAAGTGATTACTGGTGTTCTTTAGAAGCTGATAATTTTGAAAGCATTTCCTTGTGTTTGTTCACTTTTTCCAGTAAACCAAGATAAAAAAGTTTCTGAAGGGAGAAAAATAGGTTTCTACAAAGTAAAACTGTCAATGGCAATTATTTCCATCATTTCAAATTGACATATATGGTAGTTAACGATTGGGTCACAGCCATTCTTTCAATCAAAACTTGCTGTTTAGTTGTAATCCAAAGTAAGTGCTGCAAACAGTCTTCAAGCATGGAATGACATTAAATGTGGAACTCAACACAACAATTCCCACTGGAAAAATCTGTGAAACAGTGATATTTCATTTTTGTTTGGGAAAAGCAGGCAACATAATAAGCACTAATTGTTAAAGGTAAGATTGTGCTATGTTTAATTCCTCCAAGCTGCTGAAGTGAATTAAGCTGTTTGTCAAGTTAGAAGCCAGTCAATCTGAGGAAAGGAGACAGAATCAGGCTTCCTAGAAGCAAGAGAATGCCAGTGCTATGCCAGGACCTTTGATACAGCACCAAGAAACACAAAAGATATGTTGCACAAACAAGCAACAAAATACTTCTAAATCTCCTTTTGAAAGAAAATTTATTTTAAGATTTCTTGATAGGTTATCAAATTGCCATCAGAATATTGGGGTGGAAACTGCCAAAAAAAAATTTAAGCAACTTGGAAAGGTATTTATGCTGATTTTGTGGTGGGAAACTTGCCCATGTGCTTGATTTTACAAAGCTGAGAAGTGGTTTGGCAGTATCCACAGCAGCTTCTGCTTTCTCTTTTTCTCTCTCTTTTTTTCACGTCTACTGATCTTCTTGTTAAATACTAGCAATTCAGCATAACTGAACTTTAGAATTTAGTAAGAAACTTTCCAAACAGAAATATTGCCATTCTGCAATGCAATTCAATTTGTTACAATTACATTGACAAATATTGCAGCATAAGTATAAAATAAATTTTGGTGGTGAAACAGAACAGATGGAATTTTCCACTCTGCCATGGTGAACTAAACTGGACTTTCTTACATTTCTGTTTCTGTTCCTAAAGACATTTAAGGTGATTACTGTCCTACGAACAAAAGAGTTTTCACACTCTGCGATTTTCTCAGGCTACTGTCCCTAGTAGCAGAGCCCACATGGGCATTTGCAATTCTCATTCCCACCAGTCACCTCCACCCCACAGAAGCCTCAGGCCACCCCTGCAGCACTTTGTATCTTCACCAGTGTTTTAGCCACGGTCACCTGCTAAGGGATGGCATAGCCAGGTATGTGTGCCCTGTGGGTGCCCAGCACAGAACCAGTCCCATGCGCCAGGCAGTATGAAGACAAGGGAGACGTTGGAGTGGACCTCCATGAGGCTGTGTATGGTCCTTCACAGCTCATTGCCCAAGCAACCTCTGCCCAAAAGAGCTTGCAACCAAGCAAAGAGGTTAGACGCAGACACAGACAGACCGTGAGTGCAGGGCAGCAATAACTTGCTAGTGGTCTCAGCATCCCCAAACTTCAATGGCTGTCAGCTTCTTGGAGGCACCAGGGAAAAGGATGGTGTTAAAAGAAAATAACACTGTTTTGGGGGTCTTTCCCACAAGTTATTTTCTAACAAGAGAACAGCATCATGACAGAAACCATAAAGGCACTTGTTTGTCACTCAAGGAAGTGATGAAAACCCAGTCATCTGAGAGATTTTCAGCTAGTTCTGGACAAGATGAATGTATGGTCAGACTGGATCTTGGGAAACAGGTTGGTGGATGATGGTGTCTGCTTCCTTTAGTATTTTTATTAAAAGGAACAACAGCAGGTGTGAATAATGAAAGTTGCATACTGTGGACATTTGTTAAGATTCAGAGGAGAATTATGCTGCATTAAAAGATTTGTTAGCAAAAAGGACTTTATCATGTCATCTAAATCCAAAACACAGGCATCTGAAAAAAAAGTAGTGACAGGGTAATAAATAATTATCAGGCACAGGACTGACCTATGGTTAATCTAAGTGAGTGCAGATGGAAGAGCTGTAATGAGCTATATTTCATTTGTGAGCATAACTATTGCCCTTACTATGCTGAAATCACAGAACTGCACATACAAAATACCAGTAGAGAAAACAGGGAAACAAACTATACTCAGTATTCATTAGTCTGATGCAGAGGTCTTAATTTATACACAGAGGTATGCTGGTTTTCCATGTACTCAGAAACCACCTGCTCTGTTCCCTGCTTGAATTTTGGCCTCAGAAAAAAACAGCTTTTATTTTCTCAGTTAAGTATTCCCCAAAATATAAATATATGTGGGAGAATGTATTATTACCTATGTGTATGAGCTCAGGAAATAAACTTGTCTATAAAGGGAATAGTCCATTATAGTGATATTATTAAAACCTTGATTATGAATTTTCTAGCCTATTTTCAGCGCTTGCAGTGACATAAATGTTAAAAGCAATGAGCAGCAGAGAAAGTTAAAGGTAAGGTTGATTTTAAAACCTTTCAGTTTCAATAATTCACAGTCGTATTAGTAGCTTAGCTAAAGATGTTTCTAGGAATACACAAGGAAAAATTCTGCTCTGATATCCATCCTTGCAATATTAGAATTTAGCTCATAATTCTTACTTTGAGAGCATCTCTAGAGACTGAGGTTCCAGCATTAGCAAGTGACTCCTTCCTATATACATCTTTTCTTTAAAAGGTGTGTACCTCTTGATGCTAATTTCCAGTGTGTTATTGAAGGACCATGAAGCAAATATTTTTAACTGGAATTAGCTTTTTCAAAGATTTCTATGTGCATGGCTTCATCATAGGTGCTAAGAATTTCTTCACAGTCTTTCATTTCCTTAGTCAGAGAGATCTTTGCAAGTAAAATAAAGTTGTGTTTTCCCTGTGGCTGCAATGATATCCACATAAATCCTACAAAATGCAGTGTAGTGGTGGATACAGTCCTGAAGTATTTGGGGTCTCCTAACCTTTATTCTCAGGCTTGTGCTGGGAGCACACGGAAAGGAGTAGCACGGTGCCCTCCGAGGGGTGTGCTGGAGCTCTCTAGGATCTCCCGCACTGCATGTGAGCCACATGACTTTCACACAACTGTTCTTGACTTCAGTACTCTACATCAGGAGACCCAGCAATGCTGTGCTTGTTTTTACAGCCCCCAAGGTCCAGCCAATGGCCTTGCCCCCATCCCACTAGCTGGGGACCACAGTCCTGCTGTTCCCTCCACTCATCCACAGCAGGCCCTCCTCAAAGCATCACCAGGATGAGGCCCCAAGACTTCTTCTCAGACCTTGCCAAACTGCAAATGTTGGATGGTTTCAACTCAAAACCAGGAATCTGACCAGCTTTGCTTGAAAATGGTCCCAGTTTCATTCAAACCGTGTTACAAACTTCAACAAACAGAGTCTGGGTTTTGACTTTCTTGTGAAACTTGAAACCACATGTGTTCCACATGGTTTAGGTTTTTGCTGTGAATATCTTACACAGCTCTATGGGAATAGCCTTTTCTTGTGGGCTTTTAGCATTTCCTATCCCAGCCAGAACCGTAAAAAAGCAAAGACTGGAAAATATGAAAACTACAATTATGTGGAAAAAAGCGGGACTTAACTTTTTAAACCTCAGACAACGTTTGTGTTCATTTAGAGCACAGAGTGAAGTTTTGAATTAATTCATGTTTTATTTTAACTGTTAGACTTAATTAGGTGCACTCAGGAGAAATCACTTCCCTTCTAATATAAAATCATGGAGCTCGCGACACATGGAAATCATAAACACTTTGGAGTGACTTGGGAGATGGGTGTTGGCTTTGCAGCAGCAGAAGAGCAAATATTTACAGTACATTAGGCTTCACTTCACTTCTAAATTATTATCTTCCCCTTTGGAATAATCTGTTTTCCAAAGACAGATTGCTACTAATGCTAGTGCCCTCCTCATCTGTTTTGTTGCAGGCAATTATTTCTCCTTCATTTCTATATTGAAATTTCTTGATCTAGCTCTCCATAGAGTCAAATGAAAACTGAGGAAATCCTTAACATGATGTCTCTTTTGTCCCTGAATCACACTGTGGCCTCTGGCAAATTATTACACTTCTCTGAGCTTCAGTCTTCTTTTTTTCAAAATAAAAATACCAATACTGAACTTCCCAACAGAGGTGTTAATTAATCCATATCCATAAAAGCACCTTAAAATAGAAAGTGATATATAATGTTAATTAGTGGTATTATAATTGTTTATTCCAAAAGCCCAAAGAAGCTGTTACTTTACAGATTACTTAAACTAGTGCTAAAATATTCCCATCCTTGGTCTCATGGGGCTCAGTTATGGGAAGTTAAGCACAATGAAAACAGCACTATGACATAAAGGAGAAGAAATAATTACATATGCCATTTTTATTCCCCTGATATAACTTCTGCAGTGCATGATGTGCTATTAGGTTTTGCAGTAAAAATACAGCAACCTGGCTTTGCGCTTACAATAGCTAAAACCATCTGTGTACGTGTAAAACCTTTGCTGGCAGGTTTCCATGTGCGGTTCATGCATTCCTACGCCTGTGCAATTTGAAGCTGTCAAAAACTAATTAAATAATTATGTGGTTGTTACTGCAGCTGTGTGTATTCTTCATTACGTTATAAGGCTGCGGTTTGAGGCACTCTCCTGCTATAGGTTTCAAAATATTAGTAATGGAAGGTGTGTTGTCAGTGCACGTTCAGCTGCTGCCAGAAAAAGCAGAGAGGAAGGGAACCGTCTTTAATGTCAGTCTATCATTGCACTTTATACTGTATATTCCCTGTGTACAGCACAGAGGTGAAAATACGAATTGACTTCTCACAGCCTTCTCGCATTGGGCTGAATTCAGCATGGCCTGTCCTGAGTACAGGACAGAGAAAAGTCCTGTAGTAGCTCCACAGTGGATGCATATCTGAAGCATGTATGTGGCTTTGTAGCAGCTCTCAGCCTGGGTAGGTGACTTGGAGGGTGACAGCAGAAGAAAAGCAAGTCTGTGGAGAAGACCACCTCCTCTCCTCCCTGGCCAAGAAGGGGACTTGTCTCAGTCCAGCTCTTGACTCGCTCCCTTAACCTCAAGGAAATCACTCCCTGGGCCCACATGCCCTAACAGTAAATCATGGATAACACTATATTACGTCCTCCCTCAGGTGGGTTTGTTAATGGTAGTAATTCAACTTGATCTCAGACTGAGGGTGCTACCCAGATGCAGAATGGTGTTACAGTATTCTGTCATTGGCAATGATGCCAAATTACCACATCACTACTCACTAGCATTAGATTTTCCATTGAAGAACAAGGAGCTGTCACTGCAGTAAAATAACCCCTAGTCATCCTCCCCCCATCCCAGTGGAAATTATTCTTGTTAACAGAAAAACACATCTATTATGTACATTGGCTAAAGCAGTATATATGGGCAATAGGAGACAGCCTTATGGGTATAACCCTGACTCGTGTCTCTTGACAGTGTCATATAGAGGGAAAGGTAGAAGTCCCAAATGAGAAGGCATCTGAGATCTCTTTGCTAAGGAAGACATTTCTCAAAACTACTTAATGAGGACACTGAGGCAGCCTAAATCCAGGTACTGCTGCTCTTTCCAGACCAAACCAGTCCATATCAAAGATGTCTTTCACTGCCACAGAAGAGATGCCCTGATTGCACACGCAGTGTACACTTTAGAGACAGCGCAGCTGTTGGAGGAACAGTGAGTTACTGCAGCAGCAAAGCTGCATAATACAGAGTGTCTCCAATTTATTATATTTATGGAGCAACTTTACTTTTAATAAGGTTTTCCTCTAATTTATGGAACTGTCTCATCACATCGGCAGTTGTCTGCTTGGCTAAATGTTCAAAAATACTAATAAGGGGAAAATTACAGATGTTAATTTTCTTTAATATTTTTCTTGTATGCACCCACAGTATAATACATGAGTGTAGATGCCTTGCTCTTTACGTCTTCATATGATTTATGACTACCACTCTAGATGCCATGCAGACTTTCTCAGTGTGCTAGGCAGCCATGACAAAGTTGTTTAAAATCATCTGTTATCTAAAGCAGCCTTTTTTTTTGTAAGAGCCTTTCTCAGACTTTCCCTCAGAAACCTCATAGGTCAGTCATAGCAAAACTCCTCAAAACTAAAACTAGAGGAAAATAAGCAACTTTCTGAAAACCCAAGTTGGAAGCTAACGACCCTTCGAGTTCACAGGGGCTACTAGAAAGCAATGCGTGTCTTTGGGTCCCTCTCGTGGTCTGGCAGCAACAAGCTGCCATCATCAACATACACTTGCATGATTCCAAACACACCAACAGGCAGGGAGACACGCATGTTCCCAGAGACACAGCTAGATCCGGCACAGACAAAGGAAGGACGAAGATGCTGGTAATCTGCGTGAGAGCTGGTCCAAGCCCATTTCTCATTATTAATACAGCTACTGAAAATCCAGGGAAATACTACCTAGAGCCAAATAGCATTACTCCATTTTTGTGTTGAAACCTACTTTATTCCACAGTATTTCATAAAGATAATGAAACTACTGCAGATTACAGTCCAGCGTGCATAAAGAGTATCAGGTTTCACATAACTTGAAAACATGTAAAAAAGACTGTATATTCAAGATTTTGAAGAAATGTATACTCAAGATTTCATAGCTTCAAAATTTGTGTATCATATATTTGTATAGTCAAGATTTTGAAGACACTCTTCTTAAATAGCCTTTGGAATTACTATAAAGCAAAGTTTGTTTGGGGCAATGTAAATTTAGTTTGGGGGGGAGTCTTGTTAATGATTGAAATACGACAAATAACCTTATTCAGTTTCTCTGAGCTCCAGCCTGTTTACAAGCCAACAACCTCAGAAACAACTTCAGACAAGTAGGCAGTAGCTTGACATTGCAAATTTTGGGAAGACAAGAGGAAAATGAAGGAGTGAGCAAATATCCTTAGAAATGGGTGGCCCTGGCCAAAGCAACAACTCCGTGTGGTACCTGTCTCCGTCCAAGCACCGAACGCTGACACAAGAAAGGCATGCACCATCAGATCCTAGGAGCAAGGTGTTTCAGAGGAGCCTAAGCAGTGTTGTCTCCTCCCTCCAGCTGCTCCCATTACTGCTACAGATCCTCAGTAGGCATGAAATGGGCAAAAAAGATATGAAGCAACAGCTGGGCAAAGAGACCAGTGTAACATCTGAAGCCATAAAGTTTGGAGGAGTGTGTGCTAATGAGGGAGGCCCACCCCAGACAAAAAGGCTGCTTGTTGCAGCCCTGCCTTCACCATCACCCAGCTGCCCACACTGGCTGCGACCACGCTCACCTTTGCTAATTAAAGGGGAGTGTGACAACTTCACGTCCTTCCTACTGCTTGAGTGCCTGTCATCACAGGGCCTCAGAGATCTCTTACCTCTCTCACACATAATTCTGTGCACCTTTGGCCCTGTTCCTTAAAAAATTTTCCCCAAATGCAACTCGACCCTCCTTCCCCTGCCAACAGCTCCCTGAAACTGCCAGGGACTCCTCTGAGCCCCTTTCTCCTACCTCCAACTGTTCCCTCCCAATTTCCTTCCCCTGCATGCATCCTTCTCCCCAGCTCTACCACTACCACAAAACCACACTTTTCTGCCCCAAAGAGCTATCTTACTCTCACCCATAAGGAAGCAAAATTCAATTTTGCGTATGCTACATAGAGGCCTTAAACCACTCTGAGTTTATTTATAATGTTCACTGACTGTTACTTGTCACAAATGACCTGTTAAAGGCAGAACTGGTTTGCTCCAAAGGGCAAATGTACTAATACATTTTTCAAATAAACCGGCAGTGTTGTGTGTAATCTCTGATTTTTGCAACCCAACTGCCTACAGACTACTTGGAAACTGCAAATAACAATATATATCAATATGTCCAGGCAAAACCTCATGGTTTCTTTCCAAATAATCTTCTAATCCACATACCTAATGATACAACATCAGAAAGACAATCTTAAAGCTTTTGGCTTAAGACTGTCTGCTTTTGTAGTTTCCCCATTTCAGAAATATTTACATCTTCCTACATTCCTCATATACTCAAGGGGCTTTTTAAACTTGCCTAAATACAAATAACTTGATGCATGTGAAAAGATAATACAACGTTTCTAACACTGGATGGTCTGTGACGTACATTTTGATAGTAGAAAAAACATAGTAGAATTTGTTTGACTTTTATGAATAATTGTTGTCCTGCTTCCTTTAGGAGGAAGGCAGACCTTTTCCACAGAGATAATGTGTCTCCACTGCTTGGAAAACCACCCCCTAACAATGCTAACAATTTGCTGAATGCCAGCACTGTGTAGTTAAAGCTGACGGGAGCTAAACCCACATTTCCTCATGTCAGCTGCCCTCTTAAGAATACATAGACTTGCAAGGAAAAACTAGTCCAAAACAGTTACCTTATTCGGGGGTTCTCTTTATTCTTTTTTGTTACTTCCAGAGCTGTTCTTTGACTTTCTCAGCTATGTCCTCTTTTCCACCTTGAAATCTTTTCTGGGGAGATTTTGAGGACTATTTACATCAGGTTTTCTTGGCAGAGAAGCGGTATTTGTTCCCAATGAACACCTGAACTCTTCACATGCCCCTCAGGCACAAACAGGGCATCTGGCATCCCACCTCCAACACACTTGCCCCACAAAGCCCATCCTTTCCTGTTTATCCAGAGCAGCCAGAGACAGGAGCCGCAGCTACCAGGACACAGAGGACGTGCAGTCCCGCTGCAGGGGCCAGTGCCCCAGGACAAAGCACAGGTCTTCCTGTGAGCCCATGGGGATCGCGTCCAGCACAGTTTTCTTCACATATACTGTTCAGAGCTGAATAATTTTCTGGGTCTTGTCCTGCTGTGTAACTGTAGGTTTTTAGTGCTCCAAGAGTGTTTTTTTGGAGGAAAACCATGGGAAACTCTCCCCTAAATGAACAATATCACAAAGCCTTATTCTTCTTCATCTGCCTGCAGCTTCTCACTTACAACAACCCATAGTACCAAAGCACAGCCATAATGAGTACACTTTAAAACATAAGCAAACATTTTCAATTTAAATACCCAAAGATAACAACCAGGTCTTATGTAGCCAGCCTGATTTCTAGAGATACTAAGCACCATCAGTGAATGCAGGAGGAACTGAAGTGGAGGAAGATCAGTACTTCTGACTACAAAGAGTGCACAACTTTGAATTTTCAGCCCCATTGTTAAAAGCAATCATCCTGAGATGCCTTTGGTCCATAACGTTTCTTGAATTGTGGTTCTTTTCTATTTTTTAAGGTTAATAGAACTACATCAGTTCAAATTAACTGAGTATGTGACCCCTCATATTTACATATTCACATATGCACACGTATATGTATATCTATCTGCGTGTACATGGGCTGTATTTAATGAAAGTATTATTTTTACAAAGTAATGCTTCTTATAAACAGTAAACTAGGGAAGTCAATACTGTATATATACTTTTTACAACAAGAAATTCTCACAATGAGCTACTTGTCACATTCTGTACCTATAACTTATTATAATGTTCAAAAGATCCGTTAACCTGGGAACTAAAAAACATGTAGGGGTTGTAAAACTATCCACTAATAAAAGGCAACATTTTTAGCTAGCTGAGGAACTGGGAATTATGTTGATGGAAGGGATTATTGCTTAATATTTTCCGTAACATCAGCAATCTTGTCAAAATCCCCTGGTTGCTCTGAGACTAGAAGACATCTGTTTTATGGGGTGAGCACATATCCTGGAATGTCTGCCATGAGACATCGTCACAACCAGGCTCCATTACCCTTTCACACATTAAGCCTCGTTTACACTTCACAGTGCCATGGAAAAATCACTCATTCTGCTTATGCCAGCAAAAGTCTTGTTCTAGACACGGTCCTACAGATTAGAAAGTCCCCTTGCCAGTATCACTTAGTTCCTGTGCGGAATGAACTGCAGGCTGTACCAGCATGTGAACCACTTTGCCATTTACATTGTACCACAGGTTTGCCATGTAAGCTTCTGCTAGTAGGATTTGCCTCCGTAGCTGTCTTGCTTTCTAGCTTTTGGGCTGTGATCAGTGGTGCAAAATCCTGTTGGAGGCCAGTTCCTAGCGATGTGCCCCAAGGGTTGATACTGGGGCCACTACTGTTCAACGTTGTCATGAATGACCTGTACACTGGTACAGAGTACACGCTCACCAGGTATGCAGACAGTACAAAACTGGGAGGAGAGGCTGATATGCCAGAGGGTCCTGGACAGGCTGGAGAAATTGGCCCAGAGGAACCTCATGAAATTCAACAAATGGAAATGTGAAGTCCTACCCCTGGGGAGAAACAGCTCCAGGCACAAGTACATGCTGGGTGCTGAACCAACTGAAAGGCAGCTCTGCAGAGAAGGGCCTGGGGGTCTGGTGTACACCAAACTGACCATGAGCTAACAACGTGCTCTTGCAGCAAAGAAGGTCAACAGCTTCCTGGGAAGAGCATTGCC
Source organism: Elanus axillaris (assembly GCA_026212715.1). NCBI lineage: Eukaryota > Metazoa > Chordata > Aves > Accipitriformes > Accipitridae > Elanus > Elanus axillaris. Next base: position 39,151,643 of record JANZLQ010000079.1, read on the forward strand.
AGCATGTCAAGGGAGGTGATCCTTCCCCTCTACTCAGCACTGGTGAGGTACACCTGTAGTGCCAGGCCCAGTTCTGAGCTCCCCAAAATGAAAAAGACGCAGGCATACTGGACCAAGTCCTATGAAGGGCCACAAAAACGATTAAGGGACTGCAGGGAGCATATTTCATAGGAAGAAGAGGGTGAGGGAGCTGGGACTGTTCAGCTAGAGAAGAGAAGGCTCAAGAGAATCTTATCAGTCTGTAAAAATACCTGATGGGAAAGAGCCAGGCTCTTTTCATTGGTGTCCACTGACAGGACAAGTGACAGTAAGCACAAATTAAAACATACTAAATTACATCTGAACACAATGAACCACTTTTTGACTGTGAAGGTGGTCAAGGTCTGGCACAGTTTGCCCAGAGAGGCTACAGCATCTCCATCCTTTGAGATACTCAAAACCCAATGCAACATGGTCCTAGGTAACTTGGTCCAGGTGACCTTGCCTGAGAGAGGTGGGTAGACTATGTGATCCCAAGACGTCTCTTCCAACCTCAGCCATTCTGTGATTCTGCGACAGTGGGACTGACAAACCTTCGGGAACGGGAATGAAGTTCACAGATCCACATCCCTGGACAGACATCTCTTCTAGCTCCACCTATGCCACCAGAAGGTGTCACCCTTTCTGTTCATAAAATTTTTCCTCAGGCCCTTTATTTCTCAAGTTATCAATTTTATAACAGGTATAGCCATGTTGTAAATCTGAGGCAACTGAATCCATTCACATGAAAAGATCAGATACGGTGGTCATTAGAGCTTTTTAAGATAATGATTATGGTTAGCTAAATATATTTCACTTACCTCTCTTTTACAGCCTCTGTGCTTCAGGGCAAGGAGTATTCAGGTGAAAGTATGTTAGAATAGGGAAGTCTTTCACAGAGTAGGAACTTATTCTACAATATTCTTTTAGATGCTGTTGACACAGAGAATGATGATTGGATGTGGCACAGGGAGGCACAGGCATGCTAGCTTTAATCTAGGGAGCCTGGGGAATGGCAGAAACCCCAGCCTGGGAGGGTAGGCAAAGCACAAGTTGAATGGAAACTGCAGCAGAAGACTCTGCTTGCCAGACCAGGCTGAAACCTGTCCTGCCATTTCCGGCGCCCTGTTGTCCTTACCCAGGCTAGCTAAAGTTTTAATCACATTTTATTATCGCACCTTTATTTCGCTGCATAAGCATGCCTTTAAACCCTGTTTTCATGGGCAGTTTGAACCGTCGTTTTCCAGCAATTCTTTTGAATCTGCTGCCATCTAGTGAGCAGAAGTGAAGCTGAAATGTATGGGGTTTGCGGCCAGCGGTGGTTTCTTAGCTTCTGAGAAATACGGGGGGTTGTCCTGCTCTCCCTCCATGTCAAGGTGCAGCTTATGGCAGGGTTTGCACGCATTTCCCCAGTAGGCTCCAGATGTAAAGATATAATTGCTATAAGGCCTCCTCTGCCTTATACAGCACACCTTCTCTGGCTAGTTCTAAATCAGTTTATTTTTAACACCTGGAGATTTTCATTAGATTGCTCTCCACTAATAAATCCATATTTGAACACTTTAACCAAAAAGTTGAGAATATCTAGGATTTTGACTGGGTGTACTGGTTTTGGCTCGGATAGAGTTAATTTTCTTCACAGTAACTTGTATGGGGTGATGTTTTAGATTTGTGCTGAAAACAGTGTTGATAATGCAGAGATGTTTTCCTTACTGCTGAGCAGTGCTTACACAGAGTCAAGACCTTTTCTGCTTCTCACCCCACCCCGCCAGCGAGGAGGCTGGGGGGGCACAAGGAGTTGGGAGGGGACACAGCTGGGACAGCTGACCCCAACTGACAACAGGGATGTTCCATGCCGTAGGACATCATGCTCAGCAATAAAACTAGGGGGAATGATGGGGAGGGCACTGCTCAGGGACTGGCTGGGCATTGGTCACTTGGTGGTGAGCAATTGTTTTCATTTGCATCGCTTGTCTTTTCTTGCATTTTATTTTTCTCTCTGTTTTTCCTCTTTTCCTTCTTCTTCCTATTGTTATTGTTATTTTAAAAAAAAATTATTAAACTGTTTTTTATCTCAAACCATGAGTTTTCTTACTTTTGCCCTTCTGAGTCTCTCCCCCATCCCACCGTGAGGGGAGTGAGCGAGAGGCTGTGTGGTGCTTAGTTGCTGGTGGGGGTTAAATCTCAACAGTCCTTTTTGAAGCCCAACATGGGACTCAAAGGGTTTGAGATAATAATAGGTTTGACCAGAGTGTATTAGAAGGGATTTATATTTGTTAACAGTTGCAGGTCACAATATTGATTCATCTGTTCTTGATACTAGTTTATCTGATCTGTGCCATGCTCTTTTTTTTGCTGTGCATGTTGAAGAGTGGTGTTGGCTTTTGCAGTTTGCTGTGCTCTGTAGTGCTTAGAGATGTTTTGCCTGGAGATTTATTATTAAAACACTGGTCTTTAGCTTAATCTGGTATTTGAACTCTGTGCTGAAGCCATTACTGTACTTCAGGTACCATGTCATAAAGACAATTAACAATTACCCTTCTTCCTCTGTGAGTTTTCTTGTGGAGGAAATACAAAAGGGCACCTTCACCACCTTCTTCTCTGATGTTTTCTACCTCTAAAACTTTTCAGTATCTTGGACATCCCTGGGTAGTTAAAAATCTTCTACTGGTAGTTCTTAGGAATATTGTTTCAGCTTTTTCTAAGGTTTTTCAGGTTTTTCAGTTTTTTCTAAGGTTAACAAGCTATTTAGAAATATGACCCAGGCCCTGTGGCAGCGGGGTCATGGGTGGTAATGCATGTGGGAGAATATGGGCAGGAATCTTGAAAAGTTTCTCACCTCCAACGGTCTGGAACTTGACTCCCAAACAAGTGCATGATCCTGATGAAGTGGTAGAATGTTTAAAAAAAAATGCCCTTGCTGTTCTGAAAAGGTGTAACTTACTGCAGTGTGCTGGGGCCTGGCCAGCACCTACCAAACACTCCTCGATATTATGCAGCACCCTCAAGGAGACAAGAGGGTCCCTGGATCTGAAAACATGCCAACAGACACTATGGCTGTAACCAGAGTCTACATCAGTCACCCCTATAATTAAAAAGAAACAATGGAAGTGGAAGTCAGCTCATTTACGAAGGGATGAAGAAGCTCCTCCTAAGAGAGAGTGGGAGAACGAATCAGAAGAGACAGCCCATTCTGCAGCAGAGCAGTCAGAAGAACAGGAGGATGAAGAAACAGAGATTGTAAATGAGACAGAAACCACCTGATCCCTACCCTTCAGTGAGCTGCAAGATACATGAAAAGATTTTAGCCATCAACAGGGCATTAAAATTCTCAGCTCATTACTCTGATGCTGGAATACTGGAACCAATAGTCAGGAATTAGAGGGTAAGGAAGCCCAGCAGCTGGGATCCCTTGCTAAGGATAAGGCCATTGACAAAGGGATTGGAAAAAGGGCAGGAGTCCTCAGTCTTTGGCAGCGACTCCTGTCAAGTGTGAAGGACAAGTATCCCTTCAAGGAAGAACTTGCAAATTCCCAAAGTAAAGGGACGACCACTGAGGGAGGTATCCAGTATCTGAGGGAATTAGCCACAGTGCAGGTGATCTATAACAACCTGCATAATGACCAAACATCCAAAGACTCAGATGAAATTCAGTGCATGAAGTCCACATGGGGAAAGTTTATACAAAGTGCATTAATGTCATACTCCAGCACCCTGACAATAATGAGCTGGACAGACACAGAGGCAGCAGCTATAGACTGATTGGCCAGACAACTTCAAGAATACAAAGATAATCTCACTTCTTCCCTATGGGCCTGTCTCAGCTGTGAAGGAACTGACCCAAGAATTGTCCAAGCAATTTGAGAAGTACAGGTCTTCCTCAGCCACGCCAAACAATGTCTCAGCTATTAAGAGACAGCCTTTTTTCTGTTCAAGGGAGAGGGTACCAGTGGCACACACCACATGCAACCCTGTGGTTCTTCCTGTGTGACCAGGGGGAAGACATGAGGAAGTGGGGTGGTGAACCTACCTGGAGACTAGAAGTTCATGTACAGGAACTGCAAAGAAAAACAACAGCCGAAAGGCATCCATCCAGGAGAATTACTGCTCCGGTGTCTGTTCGGCAGAGTAGAAGGGCTGATCATACTTTTGACCCTGATGAAGGGACTTCTGTTTTGCAGTTACAAAAATCAAGTAATGAAGACTCCAACCAGGAATAGAGGGTCCTTGCCTTCGGCCAGACAGAGGAAAGGGACAACCAGGTTTACTGGACTGTGAGGGTTTGAAGGCCTGGCACATCAGCCCCACGGGGGTATAACGCTCTAGTGAACACCAGTGCACAGTGTACTCTAATACCATCAGATAACAAAGGGGCAGGATCTGTCTGTATTTCTGGAGTGATGGGAGGATCCCAAGAACTGTCTGTGTGGGAAGCTGAGGTAAACCTAACTGAGAATGAGTGGCAAAAGCATCCTATTGTGACTGCTCCAGAGGCTCCATGTATCCTTGGCATGGACTACCTCAGGAAAGGGTACTTCAGGGACCCAAAAGGGTACGGGTGAGCTTTCGGTATAGCTGCCACGAGTATGGAGACAATTAAACAGCTGTCTGGCTTTCCTGGTCTTTCAGAGGATCCATCTGTGGTGGGGTTGCTGTGGGTTAAAGAACAGCGGGTACCAATTGCTACCATGACAGTACACCAGCAACAATATCACACCAACCGAGGCACCCTGGTTCCCATTCATAAGCTGATCTGGTCACTGGAGAGTCAAGGAGTGATCAGTAAGGCTCATTCACCCTTCAACAGTCCCATACAGCCACCACAAAAATCTAACAGAGAGTTGAGGCTAACAGTAGATTATCATGGCCTGAACAATGTCACACCATTGCCGAGTGCTGCAGTACCAGTCATACTAGAACTCCAAAGCAAACTGGAGTCAAAGGCCACCAAATGGTATGCAACCACTGATGTTGCTAATGCATTCTTCTTGATCTCTTTGGCAGCAGAGTGCCAGCCACAGTTTGCTTTCATGTGGAGGGGTATCCAGTACACCTGGAATCGATGGCCCCAGGAGTGGAAACACAGTCCTATCACTTGTCATGGATTGATACAGACTGCACTGGAACAGGGTGAAGCTTCTGAACACCTGCAGTGTACTGATGACATCTTTGTGTGGGGCAACATAGCAGAGGAATTGTTTGAGAAGTGGTGAAGAATAATCCAGATTCTTTTGAAGCTAGTTTTGCTGTAAAGCAAAGTAAGGTCAAAGGACCTGCACAGGAGATCTAATTTTTAGAAATAAAATGGCAAGATGGGCATCGTCATCTCCCAATGGATGTGACCGATATAACAGCTATGTCTCCACCAACTACCAAAAAAGAAACACAAGTTTTCTTAGGTGTCATGGTCTTTTGGAGAATGCATATTCCGGGTTATAGTCTGATCATAAACACTCTCTATCAAGTGACCTGCAAGAACAACTTCGGAGCACTGAGCAGCAGCAAGCCTTTGAACAAATTAAACAGGAGACAGTTCATGCAGTAGCACTTGGGCCAGCCTGGACAGGACAAGATCTGAAAAATGTGCTTTACACTGTAGCCAGGGATAACAGCCCCACATGGAGCCTCTGGCAGAAAGCACCTGGAGACACTTGAGGTCAGCCTCTAGGGTTTTGGAGCCAGGGATATAGAGGATATGAAGCCCACTACACTCTAACTAAAAAAGAACTATTAGCAGCGTATGAAGGAATTCAAGCTGCTTCAGAAGCAGTTGGTACTGAAGCACAGCTCCTTTTGGCACCTTGATTGCCTGTGCTGGGCTGGATGTACAAAGGGAGAGTCCCCTCTACTCATCATGCAACTGATGCTCCAAGGAATATGTAGGTTGCACTGATAACATAACAGGCTCAAAAGGGAAACCCCGACCACCCAGGAATTCTGGAAGTGATCATAGACTTGGCAGAAGGCTGAAACTTCAGAATGTCACCAGAGGAGATGACTGGTGTTGAAGAGGCCCCACTGTATAATAAACTTCCAGAAAATGAAAAGCAATATGCCCTGTTTACAGATGGATCCTGTTGTGTTGTGGGAAGACATGGAAGGTGGAAAGCTAATGTGTGGAGTCCTACATGGCAAGTTGCAGAAACTGCTGAAGGAAAAGGTGGATCAAGTCAGTCTGCAAAAGTGAAAGCCATCCAGCTTGCTTTAGATATTACTGAACAAGAAAAATGGCCAGTACTTTATCTCTATCCTGATTCATGGACGGTGGCAAATGCCCTGTGGGGGGTGGCTACAGCAATGTAAGCAGAGCAACTGGCAGAGCAAAGTTAAACCCATCTGGGCTGCTGGATTGTGGAATGACATTGCTGCTCAGGTAGAGAACCTGGTTGTAAAAGTACATCATGTAGATGCTCACATATGGAAGAGTTGTGCCACTGAAGAACATCGAAATAATGAGCAGGCGGACCAGGCTGCTAGAATTGAGGCAGCTCAGGTGGATCTAGACTGGGAACATATGGGTGAGCAATTTATAGCTCAGTGGGCCCATGACACATTAGGACATCAAGGGAGGGATGCAACATATAAATGGGCTCATGATCAAGGGCAGGACTTGACCATTGTTGCCATTGCACAGGTTATCCATGAATGTAAAGCATGCACCCTAATCAATCAAACCAAGTGGCTAAAGCCTTTCTGATATGGAGGATAATGGCTGAAATACCAATATGGGGAAGCCTGGCAGATTGACTATATCATATTACCATGAACCCGCTATGCCAAGAACCTTGTTCTTACATTGGCGGAAGTGACTACTGGATGGTTGGAAACATACACTGAGACCCATGCCACTGCCCAGAATACCATCTTGGGCCTTTTGAAAAGCAAGTTTTAGTGTGACACGGCATCTCTGAAAGAACTGAATCAGACAACAGGATTCATTTCCAAAGCAATCTCATAAACATCTGGGCCAAGGAACATGGCATTGACTAGGTGTATCGCATGCTCTATCACGCACCAGACTCTGGGAAAGTTGAATGATACTGCGGCAGAACGAGACTTAACTGCAAGGTTCAGGCAAACTATATGAACTTCACTTACAGACTTAACAAACCACTGTTGCAGGTTTTATAGACACAGTGGAGGAATGCATTACTGCAATTTTAAAAGCAAGAGTAGTACAATATTGCCACAAGTAGTTCACAGACAACCATTAGCACATATGTGTTTACAAATTTAAAGCATAAACAATATTCACTTACCCCTCCAGGTAAGGGCTCTCGGTCCCAGGGAAGCTACCTCAACTGGTGTCCTGATCAAGGCAGGGAAGGGCCTCCTTCACAAATCAGCTGTATAGTTGGAGAAGTGACTGCCTGTTTTCCAACTTGAATCTTAGTTTTATCCCAACTGGCAGAATGGTATGTATGACTATGCCTGAGTGGATTATGATATATGCCTGAGTGGGTTATGTATATCTGAGTGGAGTTTACCCTTTTCTTTCTTTCTTTCTTTCTTTCTTTCTTTCTTTCTTTCTTTCTTTCTTTCTTTCTTTCTTTCTTTCTTTCTTT
>JANZLQ010000079.1:39164236-39175716 GCA_026212715.1 Elanus axillaris
GGGGAACGGGGGGCGGGCTGCTGCGCCCTAGTCGCCGCCGCCGCGCCGCGCCGGCCGCTTGGCTGCCCCCCCCCCGCCTACCGCCGGGCCGTTCCCCGGGCCTTCAGTTGTTTGGGGGAGCGGGAGGGGGCTGTGGGCCTTTGTCAGCCGGCGGGAGGAGTGGAAGGAGGCGTCCGGGAGCTGCCGCGTGGGAACGAGGTAGCCCCGGCCCGCCTAGCGTGTTCCCGGCCTGGTGGTGACGGAGGTCGGTATCGTCGCGCCGCCGTCTGGGTCCCGTTGGCAACTTGGCCGGGGGCTGCCTGCCGCCTCTGGCCCCGCGGGGAGCCTTGTCGTCTCCTGGCTGGGCTCGCTGTGGACCCTGCGGGGCAGCCCACCCAACCTCCGCCGGGCCGGCACCCGGCGCCGTGGTTGGGAGCCAGAGCCGAGCGTGAACTTGGACTCTTTGCTCCCTGCCGGTGCAGGGAGTATGCATCATCCATCCTGGTGGCTGGGTGTGGGTGTTGCTTCTGGGGATGACTCTAAACCGAGGTGGTTTTAGGTCGCTCTGAAATTCCAGTTTGACAGCAGCTTCCTTCCTAAAATAGGGAGCAAGTGCACTTTGTGAAGCGCTTGAAGCCTTTCTTTCAGCTCGTAGCTGGAATACCTGCATCTCCACAGTGGTGCATAACTGGCTATGAATTCGGGTCTTTAGGACAGGAATCCTACTTGTTTTGTCACTCACCAAAGAGCAAAAGAAGCCTCTTCTGCTTAAGGGGGGGATAAACACTAAAGGCCTCAAGCCTATAGAAAGCAGGCACTTGGAGCCTGCAGGACTTAAAGAAAACGTTTAAGGAAATCAGGTACCCTACTCCCATATTAAAGGCAACAGAAGGGCCTTTCTACCCTTTTCCTGCTGTTTAATTGCTTCTTGTAAATGCCTTACAGCCTTCCCTGCATCCACGTCTTTTGAAAGAGAAAACCTTTTTCATTTGGTTATATGTGGCTTTATTTAAATCGTACAGTATTCATTGTCGATGTGATTGCTGGTGCTTATGTGTGTTTAGCCGGTCTCTTTTGGGTAATTCCCCCTTTTACATACAGTCCACACAGGTTAATGCTAACATTGGACTTAGAGCTCCCTGGAAGTCCTTTATAGTAAGAACATGGATGTGACCAAGTGCGGGGTGGGGGAGGAGCAAATCGGTATGTCAGACGTTTTAGAGAATACTAAAATAATATAAAATATGAGTGCTTAATACCAAGTAACATGAGACCTCAGAATGCTGGTCTAGGTAAAATGTGCAGAGTGCAGCATTGTTTCTTAATCACTGTATCATATTTGCCTGACAGATAGATCACTACTCAACTTCTACATCTCTGTGTCCTCTGATCACAATTTTCATTCCTAACACAGTGAACAGTGCCTACTGTGGGATTCAGATGATATAGAATGGCTTTGGGGCCATGCTTGTTACTGCCTTCTACATAGTCTACATGCTACAAAGTTGCTTCAGTCATTCTTTCAAGGCTTTCCTGTACTGAGCTGAGATGCTACACTTAAAAGTAGTTATCTGTCCTAAAGGCATCTAGACCTTCATGCTGAAAAAAGCCATAGGCTGTCTCTGCAATTTGTGAACCACTCATGTGTTAGACATTTATTTAACAGAAGAAACCTAGCTGCGTTTTGAACTGCCTTTTGTGTGGTTGGAGCAAAGTTTGCTTTCCAACAAGACTTGCTTGCCCTGATGTTATTATAGAGCCAATGCTTTGATTGTTGATGTTTTCATAACAAATATTAACCAGTGTTTATTGCTTGATTCATTTTAAAATACATCTTTAACTTTTTAATTTCTAGGTGGGAATCACTAAATTGAACAGCAATAACCATGGGAGATGGTGCAAAACCTTGCTTTGCCAAACAAAATAAGGAATTGGAAGTTTTACATCAGGAAGAATTAAAAGGAAGTCCCTTACAGGTGGACTACCAAGTCATGGATGAATACGGAAGCAGCCATAGCAATAAAATAGACACCAGCTTGCAAAAGAAAAGGGGAACACCAGATCATTACCGAAGCAGTCCCAGACGAGGGTCACGTTGTGTTTTCAGTACCCCAAATTCACTTAATAACACAACTTATAGTCATGGGTCAAAGTTAAATGATACCCAAAGAGACCAGATGAAGAAATGCGTATCTGATGACCACCATGGTACTTCTGACAACTGGAGAGAGCACAGATCTGTTGCCTGGATTGCTGTGCATAGCAGGGCAAGAAGGGACTCTTTTCATGAAGTTGAAGTTGCGGGAAACAGAAATGTAAGACGACAACTTCAGGAAGACTTAATGAGTGAAGACGTGGCAGACATGCAGAAAGGAGGCTCTGGTAATCAGCATGTTTGTTTCTTTTCACATAACTATCCAGTAAAGTAGCCCTCTATTGCTGAAAAGTAAAATTTCAAGATTCACTGTTAAAGCAAAAAATTATCTTTGTTCTGTCATATATTACAAACTGTTCACTGTTCTATACTGAGCACTCTAAACAAATTGTTACAGCAAATGATACAGAACTTGTTTTATAAATTGTGTTGTCTGTATAAGTCAGTGTAGAAATGGTAGGAGTAGGTAGACTGTGATGTCTGTGTAGTGTCCCTGTTTGCTGTTTTCCAGGTACAATCTGATTGGATCTGTCAAGGCTAATTAAGGGACGTTTCAGTTAAAATGATACAGGGTAAGGTTTTGGAGCTACTGATGAGGTCTGTAACAACATGTCTTAATGAAGATTGAAAACAATGCATTGTAGGTGTAGTGAGAACTTAATACTAGCAATGGCAATACAGTAATAATGCAGAAATACCTTTCCATGCATATTGAACTTCTCTGGGCATTTGGTACTAATAATAAGAGTACAAGCCCTAAGTATAGAAATGCAAGGAAGAACAGGTTAAGGTAGGATAAAGTGATCAATATCATAAGGTCTTCATTGAATGCAAGTACTAGAAGGAAGTGTAAATAGATCAAAGCAGGAAGAGGAAGCTTTAAAGAAGAGCATATGATTAGACAAAATAAGAAAGACTAAGGCACACATGAGGTGCTGCTAACATGGAACAACTGCCTGTTAACAAGAGATCTGTCTTCTTTTAGTTAAGACTGGGGGCCAAAGTCAGTATTGATCTGCCCCCCCCTGCTGAGAAGGAAAGCTGTTGCTGCTTGATACTGGGAAGTCCAGGAATTTAATGTCCTTTCCCTTGATACAAGCTGCCACTAAAAGGATAAACTCTGAGAAGGTGCCCAGTGTCTCTCATTGTTAGGAGTAAACTGCACACTTAAACTCAACCTCAGATGAGGAGAGGGCAGAGAAGGATGCTTTTGCAAGTTTGGTCTCAAATTTGCTAGGTTTAATGAACTTTTTTCTGTGAAACTTCAGGAACTCACTGAAGTAGATTTTTGGAACCACCGGCAATCATACCTGAGAACTTACTCAGAGTTGAGCTACAGGCATATAGGAAAGAGCAAGCATCTCTTAAAAGTGGAATTTAAAAAAAATGGTATGCAACTTTAATCTTAGGAATCTGTTCTGGAACAAATAATGTAATCTGCTCTAAGTATTTTGAAAGGTAACAGAGATGAGTAGCAGCAGATATGGATTTGTCAAGAAAAAAGTATGCCACGTACTTCTAATTTATTTCTTTAAGATAGTGATCAGTCCCCTGTGGACATAAGAGAAGCTGTAGCTAGATACTGCTAGTACTAGTGCTGTAGTACTTTAGACTCTCTTATGTGACAGCTCTAAGTAAACTAGAGGAAGATTCTCTAGATGAAATTAATACAAGAGACTTGCAGAGCTAATTACATAACTATCCTCAGAACATACTTACCAAAGATTTTGTCAAAATTATTGGAAGCATTAAGCAAGCATCTGCAAGGATTCTATTCTGTTCAATGTTTGTTACGCTATTCAGATGATGAATGAAAACAGCATGCTTATTAACTGTGTGCTTTTTAAATTTGAATATGCTGTGGAGCTGGTAGAAACTGAATGCAGAAAAGCAGGAAGGTCAATTAAAATAACTGCATAATTGGAGAAACATCCTACATATAGGATGAAATATAAAAGACATGCAAATGCCATTGTTTCAGTAAGATCAACTGTACAAATAAAGGAGGAAAAGTTACTTCAAAGTCGTATTTTTTTCAGAGAAGAATCTGAAATTATAGTGAATCAGAAGATGGTAATGAGTAGTCAGTATCATGGTGTTGTGAGGCACGAAAACAGACTCACAGCCTGAAGTACTCCTCTTTCTCGAAGTCTTTGGTAAACTCAGTTGCAGTTCTCTGTCCAGCCTTGGCACCCTACTTGAATGAGTAAGATGGAAACAGTCCAAAGAAGAGCAAGAAGAATGCCAGGGTACATAGAAACTACACAAACTGTAAACCATGCCAAATCTTTCTGCAAAAAAAAGAGTAAGGAGGCATGATAACAGTCTTTAGCTGTCTAGAAAGTTATTAAAAAGCTGATATAGTAATAAAAAGCTGATGTAGCAATCTGGCTTGCATCTTTCCAATAGATGGGACACAAAGCAACAGGTCTAAAATTGAGCTGGAAAGGTTCAGATGAGGAATAAAGGGGAAGTTTCTAATGGTAAAGCTGGGGAAGTACTGGAGAGATTGTCTGGGCAGCTCATGGAGTATGTACCTGAAGGCCTTCAAAAACGGTTAGGTGAGCATTGCTCAGGATTGACGAAGTTCATTTCATTCTGCTTTGAAGCACAGGCATGGCATAGCTCACCTCTTGAGGACCCTTCAGAAGCTTTAATTCTATGTCAAAGAGCAAACAATTACAAAAAAGTTTCTTTTGGCATTTTGTTTTACTTGAAATCTTTTATGCGGTTGTCCCTTTCCTTTACCTTTATGACTTTTTAATGTAGCTTGTAAGGAAGGAATTTACCAAGTCTCTGGGGCACTGATTCTTTTTGTGGAAGCTTTAATTTTATCTTGCCTTTAGTACTTTATTTAGTCATTAACCTGTAATTAGATTGTCACTACTGTAACTACCAAATATTAGAACCATTCATTTACTTTGTAATTTTTAAGTTATTTAGTGGTTACAGATACAATTGGTAAGTAGGTAGTTGTCACATGCTTTCCTGCAAAGACATTACTTTAATGCCCATTTTCCTCCAAGTTCTGTCTACATTGATCAGTAAAAATGTAGTCAAACTGTGGCAGGTCTTAGGAGTTTGAGCAGGAGAGTCAATGTGGGAAATGGAAGGGATGTAAAGTTCAGAGACTCAGACTTCTGTTTCTGCTCCTTGGAGCTTCCTTTGGAGTGCATAGTCCCTGCAACCTATTAAGTCTTAGTTCTGTTTATTCCAGCATAAACTTGCGCTGCTGCTGAAAGAAATGTTACCATTCTTGTCCTGGTCCTGTTTACAACACTAGCACATGCGTGCAGCTTGGTGAACTTAATCAAACAACTGATTGAAAATACACAATCAGGTTGTTTCCCTTTTGCCAGTTACTAGAGGCAAAAATTGTGGTCACAGGAAAGAAACTTTGTAAGAATATTTGGTAGAGCATTTGTGTTTCATCTTTTTCTTAATTATTACAAATGAAAACATGCTGTGATGAGGGTTTTAGAGTCTAAGGAGTTGCATAAACTTTCTCATAAGTAGGGTTCTTTACAAATTCCATGCATCTGGACATCCTATGTAGCTGTTCAAGTGAAAGGTGAGAGGTGATCCAAAGTCATGTGTGAAAATCTGGCCCGCGTGTATTCATTCCTGAGATTATTTTTACAGGTATTCTTTGGAGGAGTAGCAATTCCTGCTTCAAAATGATGACAAAGTTTGCTTAAAAGTAGAAGTGGTATTTACATTAATTTGTTACAGAACTTTTTCTATAAACATAACAAGCTTTCTAAGCATGTTTCTTATGCCAGGTTTATAGCTTTATTAAGCAATGTGTGCAAATACTTAGCAAATTCATTACTTATTGACTTACATAGCCAATAGGGGTGACTTTTTTTTTCACTTGTCTAATTAATAATGTGCATGCAATACTGATCCATATGCTGGTTTAATTGAAAGGCAAGTGACATTAACAGGCTGTTATTACTGGTGATAATAAATTGTAGTATGTCAGCTAAGCCATGGCAGTGCTATATTTATTATAGTGCTGTTAGCTCTTACAAATCATTCAGATTGGCCTACACTCACTAATTCTGTGATATTCGTAGTGGTCTATGGGTCAGTTTGCTTTCTGGCTTGTTCGTCTACCTAAGCTTGACCAGGCACCCTGAAATCTTTGGATATATCCTACCTTTTCATTATAATGACATACAGGTATGTCTCAACTAGGCAGTGAAATCTATTGCATTTAGTTGGGGGGGGGGGGTTGCCAGCTTTAACAAAACTGTCTAAAGGTTGGTGACTTCAGTGGGACAAATTTGTGGGTTTTAGTAGTTCGGAGCAAAGGTATTATAGGTTATGACATAAAAATACACTCTTGCTGTTATCAGACTTGCACAGAACAGATTATGAAACCATGCAGGGTAGACAATTAATATAATCTTTGACTTGCAAATAAGTAGAATGGTAATTAAAGAAAAAAATAAACAAAATGCTGTGTGGTACTCTGAAGTTATTAGAAGTATTTTCTCTTGTAAGAGAGAAAATTTTCTCTTCTTTATAAGAAATGAAGAAGCTTAGAAAGCCAAGAAGATCAAGAAGAACTAGAAAAGATGAGTATGATCAAGATGAAGTGGATGGTCCAGTCATTGATGAATCTGTGTTGTCAGCAAAAGAACTTCTAGGATTGCAGCAAGCTGAAGAACGATTGAAGCGAGACTGCATTTATAGACTGAAGAAGGTGCCACTGTCTTTACTAACCTTTCTTATTTTTTTGTCTGTAAATAGAATGCAGAGGGTGCACTTTGAGCAATTTCTCTGACTGTAGCTAGAAAGTCTATAGAGTTGATGTAACATACAAAATGGGTGCTGTTAATGAATTTTCAAGGCAGGTTGTCCTTTGGTTTTTTTATTATAATAAATCTTGGTTTGGCAGCAATTTAAGCACAGAAAATGGCAGCTCCTGTACGTTGTGCAGTAACATCAGATCACTAGATGCTGGGGCAGTGGACTAGGAAAGTTTTATTGCGTGTTTGTTCAGTTAATATATTCTTCCATGGGCATTGGGTATTTTCTGCAAGTGGAGTTAGGAAAGCTGAAGTGAGTGTGGATTTCAGAGTTACAGTCGTTCAACTTAGCAAGGGTGTTGAATGAAATGAAGGTAGTATATTTCTGTATTTTAGGATTTTTTTACTATCTTTATTTTAGCAACCTCGAAGCTACCCATCAGCTAAATATACCTGCAAATTGTGTGATGTTTTGATTGAGTCGGTGGCTTTTGCTCATAAGCATATTAAAGAGAAAAGACACAAGAAGAGCCTAAAGGTGAGTTAAGGACAAGAAAAAGCATAAAATGCAAATTTTTGAAACTGTCTTCATCCTACTAATGACAAGGAAACTGCACTGCTTCTAAAATCATTCTGCATTTATTTTTTACTGTGTTTGAATCTTTTTAAACTATTACTTAGTGATACTGGTAAAAAGAGTAACTTTGGGACCTGCACTTTGCTTCTGCCCTCAGCTTTGGAATTTAATTTGTACTTTTTCATGCCTATTATTAAAAGAATTCCTCACTTAAAGTACAACTCAGTAATATTTTGTTACTGGTGATTGAAGTGTAATAAAAAAGCTGTGACAGCTGACTCTTCTGTTTTGCTGTTCTATAATTCTTCTTGTAGATTAGTTGTGTGTATTCCTCTTGTTGAATATTTCATTGGCATATTTCAACAACAAAGAGTTTTGATCAAAGTCCAGAGCAATGAGGAGCAGGAATAGCAAATATAGTTGATATGGCAGAATTAGAAATTATAAGCTATATGTCAGGGTGAAGATTTCAGTTCAGAAATACTGTAAAAATTAAGAACTTGTGGAGTATTACAGATTTCTTTGTATGTAAAGAAAATAAGTTTGGTTTGAACATAAAAAATAACTTCTAGTATAGCCTCAATTTTACTGTCAATTTTTTTTGTTTTAATTAAATATCTTCTGTTCCTTCTACTTTCTCAGCTTGAAGTCGACAAAGATACTTGTCTTCTGCAGGCTTTAACTCTTTAACTCCTACCCTTCCCCACTTCACAGGAGATGAAAGAATTGACACTTTTTTTTAATGTTCCAAATATATGTATATATATCTACCTCTGCACATTACTGAAGTCTCCTGGAATATCTAATTCTTTACACCTGTCACAGTTTCTGTCTTGATGTTCTTGCTTCCAATTTACCTCCATTATCTAGAAAACCTGTGGTAGTGTTACTTGGGATGAGTTGCAGGCATTTATTCTGGTGCATTAAGCAACTTGAGAAAGTCATTAAAACATCAGTCTTACTGTCCTTAAAGGAAAAGCAAGAAGAACAGCTGCTGACTGCTCTGCCGCCTCCAACACCTTCCCAGATAAAAGCTATTGGTGTTGCTATTGAGAACGTGGTGCAGGAGTTTGGCTTAAATAATGAAGATCTAGAAGAACGGCTTAACATTAAAACAGTGATGGAAAACTTACTGCGTCAAAAATTGCCAGGTATTATTTGCAATTTGTTTTAAATGCTAGATATGCCGACTTTAAAAAAAAAAAACCACAAACCAACAAAAAAATGAAAACCCAACAAAAAAACCAAAACCAGAACCAAAACCCAACAGCTTGTGAAGTGAAAACTTAATTAAAAGCCTTGGCTAGCTAAATGCTAAACCAGTATATTTAGTTACTAGTCTGTTGAATGACATGATGTGGCAATATAACCCTGTATAAGAATTAAACTGCAATGGTGCTCATGACCCAAACAGACCTGTAGTAAAAAGTGAAGATGAACAGGACACGGAGGGCATTAGACCTTCATAATAAGCCTTTACCTAGCAACACCATGGAAGGCAGGATTTACTAACAGGGTTCTGTGCTGTTGGAAGACCTTTTTGTTTCCCGTCGTTATCAAAACTATATGTAGGTTTAAAATGTACTGACAATGGTGTGAAGTAGCTACAGACTTAGAATTAGGTGTAGAGTAAATGCAGTATAATTCTATCTGTTACAGAGTGCTCATTAAGATTGTATGGCTCCTCCTACAGCAGATTTGGTTTCAAAACTTCAGACATAAACATAGATATCCAGGTTCCTGCCAATGTAAGTAGGACCATTTTATTAAGTATGTCTAAGTGGGTTTGAATGTTGTACCTTTATGCAGATTATAGTTTAAATATAACTTACAGTGTGCTAGTAGCACTTGTTATGAAAATGCATTGGGTAAAACAGAAGTATCACATTAAAATGGTCTTAAAATAACATTCCTGCTTCACACAGCAGCAGTGGTCAGGCAGTATAATACAGCTTTGTGTTTTATCAAACATTCCTTCTGAAAACACTTAAAACATCTGTACTCCTAGCAGTCCTACAAGACAGATCATTATTTATCTTCTCTTACAGCTGGATTAAATGCTGCTTCCATGATCTTGTTTCCATACTGACATATGCACATGAGAGTTTTTGATTGCTAGGTTATTTTTAAGCCATGAAACCATCTTATGTTGTTTATATATGAAGTAATTTAAAGTCTTGGTTTGTCATGCTAGTTGCTTCTAAATGTCTTTATGCTTGAACATTGAAAAGAAATTAAGGACTGTGAAAAGCTTTTGATGCCATAGGTATACCTCCTGTAGTTGATTTGGCAGTCTCATAGTTAAAATGTAATTATTTTTTCTAGGAAGCAAAGTTGGAAATGCTGTAGGGAAAAAGAATGATCCAAGTTCATAAAGTGCTTATAGTTTTTAAAAGCTGTGATTCCAGTCATTGACATGAGGTAGATCCACTATGTCAGAAGGCAATCATATTTAAGCACACAGAAATAGTATTTCTGTTGGTGAGTTTTTTCCACAACCAAGCCTTTGATAGAGGTAAAAATAGCTTTACTAACAATCACTCTAGAATTTTTTTTTCTTCAAAATAAGCCAAGTTGGTGTTGCTTTTGTTACAATTTAGCCACAGCCAAGGACTAAGAGAAGGGTTTTTTTTCTCAGTTGCTTTTATTTTGTTTCTTTCTTGCTGCCCTCTAGAAGAAAAAGAGAAGTGGCCTCGGGGTGATGTTTTAAAGTTTTTTTTTGAGTTGTGGGACATTTCCTTTTTGACAGCTATGAAAATAGCTTTATTACGTATATTGACAGATGACTCAACCAGATGTTCTCTTACTTGTGCAAGAAAGTCTTCAGAACAGTGGTAAGAAAAAGTTGCTGCCTTCTCAATTTCTTTAAACTGTTACTGCTTACTCTTATTGAATTCCACCTCTGTTGAATGGGTAAACCACATGCTACCTTTTTTTATTTCTATTTTTTATTTTTTTTTTAGAAAGATGTAAGACTGAAAAATACTGCAGGAAATAATACATTGGCAGAACTAACTTTGGTTTGGTATTCAGTTTTATGACTATTGAAGTCCCATTATTTGTGTTGATATGAGAAATTGCTAGTGTGTGGTTTTCTTCTACCTTATAAGTGAATATGTCATTAAACTTAAGGTAGACTGTGCTCCCTTTCTTTCCCCAGCCTGCTGTTCTAGCCATGTACAGTACAGAAAGTAGCCTACGCTCTTCTAGCATGTGATCAGAAGCTTGGTGACATACTTTAAGATTGTGGTCTCTTCCTATAATTATGTGCACATGCCTGTTAGTGCACTGAGGCCATGTACAAATTACTGTATACAGGTATGTGGGTTTTTTGAGGTAATGAATACAACTCTGTGCCATATGGGCCAGTTAAGTTTAAGATCTTAAAAAAATGCTCTTACTCAAACTGATTCAAGTATATGCAGACAAAAAAATTAAAAGATGGGAAATAAACTGTCTTTTTAAATGCAGATTGCAAAGCAGTAGCTTTACTACTTTCTTGCCTTGCTTTATGCCCACAGCTGGGAAATCAGACCATCTGGTTCCAAACATGTATATTAAACATGCATATATTTAATGACCTAGATTTTTTCTCATTATACCCCCACCCCCATGTACATCTTCTTGTCTGATCAAATGACCGTTGTAGTCCTTGAGAATGGGGTTATTGTTCAACCATGCTGGAGAAATGAAGACCCAGACCTCATAAGAAGTTAGGATCTCAAATGTGGTTTAAAAGCAAGCAATATTTGCATTAAGATCTTGTGCAAAGCCTTTTTCTGGGAGTCGTAAAATACAGGGTTTCCTGGTTTCAGCTGGCATAGAGTTAAATGCCTTCCTAGAAGCTGGTATAGTGCTGTGTTTTGAGTTCAGTATGAGAAGAATGTTGATAACACACTGATGTTTTCAGCTCTTGCTAAGTAATGTTTAGTCTAAAGTCAAGGGTTTTTCAGCTTCTCATGCCCAGTCAGTGAGGAAGCTGGAGGGGCACAAGAAGTTGGGAGGGGACACA
>JANZLQ010000079.1:39175816-39195372 GCA_026212715.1 Elanus axillaris
CCGGGGGGGGGGGGGGGGGGAGTGAGTGAGCGGCTGTGTGGTGCTTAGTTGCTGGCTGGGGTTAAACCACGACACAGGGACAGAGCATTAAGCATTTGAGGTACCCCAGTGACAAAAGCAAGATATTTTTCAAACAAGTCAGGTATCCAGATGGCTAGATGACATCAAGAAAACCTTGTCGTTTCAGAATTTTTTAGTTTGGTATCTAAAACTGTTTCATAGTTTCCTTTATATCTGGTCCAGTGAAACTGAGGCATCAAAAAATAAGCCCAGTTTGGATCAATAAACCCCACTTGGAGAAAGGACTGCAGTGACATCTGTATTTTTTTAGTGTTAAGATAAAAATGTAGCCAAATTATGTTTGGAAACCTATATTAAGAATAAGAGGACAAAAAAATCAAGCATAGTAAGAAGAAATTACATCATGTCAGTGAGCCTGTTCTATACTTACACTCTGTTTTTTTTCATTGTTCACACTAACATTGTTTTACAGATATCATTATATGTCTAGATTACTGAAGCCAGCACTTAAGCGAAACATACCTACTTAATTTTACCTACTGTGTATATGAATTTTGAAAAGTTCCTTTTTAATGAGTATTTTCTTAACAGTGCTTATCATAGAGTGTAGGCCATAATCTTCCCATCACATGTAAAAAAACTTGTGTTAAAAGTCGACTGATGTATTTGTCTCAAAACAGTAATTTTACTAAGTTGAAGTTCTAGCTGTACTCCTCTAGTTGCATCCAGTTCAACATATTTTTTGTCAACACTATGCTAACCATGGCTTCTTCTTTTTCTTTCTCTTGCCTAGAATCTTTTACAGACGTTGATGCAGATTTCCATGCTAGAATACCCATCGTGGTGTGCAGAGAAAAGCAAAGGTCTTGGTTGTCACTTTGTGTGTTCTAATAATATATAGCAATGTAAATTATATATACCAACATCTGAAAAATGACGTTTCTGTACTAAATTATTACAGTTCCATGGATTTTGAAACACAAACTAACACTCATGGGCAAGTCATTCCTAGCCTAGAATAAGAGGGTAAGGGTTGTTCTATCCTCGGCTGTGTATTTCACAAACCCTTCAACCATTATGGCTTCCAGCATGTACCCTTACCCTTCCATTTGGAATAACTGCTTAAGCAGAAAGTTTCCTTCCTTACAGGTAATGTAGATACCACATTAATTTATGGATTTTTGTAAGGGCAAGATCAGCTTGCTTACCTTCACTAGTATTTTGAGAACAAGTGAAAGACATTTTATTTTGCCCATTTAATGGATATCACTTAAGATTTATTAAACATTCTATAAACAGCTACTGATACAGAAATACTACCAGTTATTTGCTGCTACCTTGATCTTTCAGTGTTTGAAAATATTTCTTGTGCTATGGAAACAGCATAGAACTGTTTTCTGATAGGTATGGTATGGGAAGGTGTTTTTAATTCATGAAGAAAATTAGTACTGTAACTTTTTTTTAGTCCAGTGAATTAATGTCATTAAAAACAAATACTTAAATTTGAATTGTAGTTGAAAACACTTTTACAGACAATCATAATGTATATATTTTCAACCTAACCATAAATCAAATCGGTTTTCCATGCTTCTCTTAATACAGATATGGTGTCTTTATAAGGCTGTTAAGTCCTTCCTTACAGCCCTCTGCTACACTGTTTTGTGAGATGTTATCTGACCTATGACTGTTCTTATAAAACTTCCAAGATCTTTTACTGTGTTTCTTTTTGGGTTTTAGTGGCCTTATTTGCAAAGTGAGCGCAGGGAATGAGAATGCTTGTCTGACAACAAACCATTTGGCTACACTTGGAAAACTGGAACCTACTGTAGTACCTTTAGTGATTGCCTTCAGGTACTGGGCAAAGGTAGGAGTCATTTGTATTCTCCTATCTGTGAATAAATATTGAATGAACATTGATACTATGCTGGTAAGATTGTAGGCATAGTTTAGAAAACAGTTGTTTAAACAGTTTTTAGAATAAGTGTGGGGAAAAGGATATTTAAAATTTTATAAATTATAAATTTTATAAAATAACTAACTATCATTTTTGCATTATAATGTTCTACTAAATTTCAAAAGGGAAATTTTTAGCTTCAGCTAATGGTATGCAGACTGTAAGTATCCTGCTCTGCTACCAAACAAGTCAGAGGAATGTATATCAAGTGGAATTACCTGTTTCCCATAAACTTAACCCATCATGAAAAAAAAATGAAAGGAAAAAGCTGCTTGTTTCACAAGTAAATGAAAACTTTATTGTGAATTAAAATAACTTGTTCCAAAACTTTGTGTGCCTGCAATTAAAATATGATTTAAGAAGATTGAAAAACTTTTGACTTGTACTATATCTATGTAAAATGAGTCATCATTTTTGCAAATGTGCTGTATGTTGTCTGTTTTGCCAGTCTGCATCCTATGGCTCTTAAACTGAAAATACTATGGTAATAACATGACTTCAGTTAATATGCAGGCCTTGAGAACAAAGTCCATTTCGGAGCTCAGAGATGTCTGAGCTTCTGTTAGTATTTAATGTGACAGACTTCTGAACAGTAATTAAAAGAGTATTTTTCACAGTATCACTTGAAACCTTAATGACTGCACAATTTATTTTTACAGTTGTGTTGCGTTGATCGTCCTGAAGAGGGAGGCTTGTCACCTTATGTGTTTGCTTTAATGGTTATTTTCTTTCTACAACAGAGGAAAGAACCTTTTCTACCTGTCTATTTGGGATCATGGGTATGTATATTAACACAGCGAATAGTGAGAATGAGAGGATCAGTCACTTGCGGTGATGTGTAACCTGTCAGCTTTTTGCTATTCTGAGCAAGTCATAAGCCCACTAATTCTGCAGGAATTCAGAAAATGTGGACTCAGCCAGATTATACCTGACCTTTGTATGCTTGGCTATAAGGATGCAATTTGCAATCCTAGTCATTAAATGCACTGTTGCCCCTTTTGCGAGTAAGGAGAGCTGGGCATTGAATAATTCACTTCCTAATAATCTACTTCCTCATTTCTTCAGCCTTTCTTCCAGACTTTTGAGAACTCTGAATTCATATAGCTACATCCCAAAACAATGCCTTGGATTTTGACATCTAATTCTTCAAAATGTAGATGACGGCTGGGGTGTGATAACTGCCTGACGGATCACGCTAGATGTTTAGAGCATGTATTTCTTGGGTTTAGAAGCTGAAGTGCATCTTAATATCAGAAGTTGTATTGTGGACACAAATCCAGAATCCGGTTCTCCAGAATACCATCCAGGTGTTACGGCACCCACTTTTGTTCTTATAGTCAGTTATATTTAGTGTGCATGTTCCAGATCCCATTACATGGACCTTGCCATTATCAATTTTCTTCAGTACATGACTGACTGATTCCCAAAGCTTCTCCACTCTTTGCAGTGACTGAGAGAAACATCCTATATTATATGGTCATATAATTTAAAAATACTTATTTGTGGTTGTGTAATGTGCAAAGACAAGGTTCTATAACATATGGATACCCTTCCAAAAGCACTGAACTCTGGAGAGCTTTTTGTAGAGAAGTATAGGGAGAAAAGAGAAGCAAATTGGGCATGTTCTAGGCCTGGAAAAGCTATGTTTAAACTTTGTTCTGTTTTCATTTGGCTTACTACTATGGGGAGGGTAAGATTTAAAGTTTGCATGACGTTTAGTGATATGTTTCTTTTTCTGCTTCCTTTAGATTGGAGGTTTCTCATTAAACAAACTAAATAATTTTCATCTGAAAGAAGTCGAGAACAATGTTGTCATTTGGGAGCATAACCCCACTGATGATTCTGATTTGCCACAGGAAACTTCCCCTAGAAGGGGCAAGGTCTGAATTACTTAATTTACTTCTGTAGCAGTCTAGCAGTTTTTGCTGTTCTCAAAAAAAGAACTGTCTTCTATTTTTGTTCTGTGTTAATGTTGCAAAACAAGGAGCTGAACTGAGAGACTGGATTACTGCTTGATACAAAGCTTACTGTGCTTACTTCTTGGTGATAAGAGGCTAGCGGGAAACTAGTTATTTCAGACTCTTTGATAAGACCTTGGGTTTTAATCTTTTGGGAGAGAACATAGTTGGTAGAGTAGAAGCAATCTTATCTCCAAATTAGGTTAAGCATATGAAAAAATATTTCCTCTTAGCTTTGAACTGTTGTTACAAAATAATTTGTAACAACTTTGCAAGAAACTGTATCACTGTATGATGGCATGTTATCACAGTTAACAATACAGTTTAGGCTTTGTTAAAAATAGCTATATAATCCTTTCTGTCCAATTAGATTAGATGTGATATTTCTCTTGGAAGTTTATAAATTATGGCATAAACACTTAAATAAGAATTTGTTTTTAATCATTGATGCTATTGTTTACCATTGCTGCAGTCTTTCATTTTGAAGTTTTATAATTTAAGTTTATACTATCTCTTCCAATTTTTTAATTGCAGTTTTATTGGAATTGCAGGAGTATAGAAGCAACTATAAACTTTGTAATATTACATTACAGATTAGCTGTTACACTTCCTTGTATTTAAACACTTGCACATTAAATATTATTTAAGCTTTTCTCTAATTGACAGGCTCCCTTAGTATTTGAATCAGGACAGCAGTGTTCAGCACATGCTGGTCAGCTCTGGGTAGAAATGCTTCGTTTCTATGCCCTGGAATTCAATATGGCTGATTTAGTAATTAGCATACGACTCAAAGAAACAGTGTCTCGTGAATCAAAGGACTGGCCTAAAAAGCGCATTGCTGTGGAAGGTATTTATATCAACAAACTTCAAAGAACTGTTAACTTTAATTTTCTAGGGTACTGTCTTGGCTATTGACATTGTGTGTAATAACTTAGAATTTTTCAATATTGCACTGTGATTCCCAATATAGTAGAATATGTTTTGGAAAAAAATTAAGTAATATTTCCCTTGGGTATTTTTTCCAACATTATCAAAAGTAATTAAGTGGACTTAAAAATTGTCTTCAGCACAATTCATAGATCTTACGTCCCTACACAATGTTTTAGAGTAACTAACAGTAGTATATTCAAATTATGTAAGGATGTACTTTTTTCAAGAAGAGTTAACTCTTGCACTTCTGGCTCACTTCTTTCTACTAGACCCGTATTCAGTCAGAAGGAATGTGGCAAGAACTCTGAACAGTCAGCTAGTATATGAGTATATTCTTCACTGCCTGAGAGCAACTTACAAGTATTTTGCCTTACCTCAGAAAAGAAGTGCAAAATTGAGCAAAAAAAACTCTCCAAATGCCAGTGGGGAGAAATCCCAAATGCTGGACCATGGAAAAGATGCTATAAAGCATGAAAATTCTGGATTGCGAAATTTGGATGTTAGAACAAACACAGTAGTGGAAGCCTGCAGAAGGGAGACTACAGGTATGCCCCAGGCACACAGGATTGATCGTTCAAAACTGTCTGATGGCTCAGAAAGCTGCACAGAAGAAGTAGTGGCTGATGATATAAGTCATCTGGGAATTGCCTATGAAGACTCAGACTGTATAATTGAGGAATTTATTTCTGGAGATAATGAGGGTTTTAAACCAAGTTGTGAAGAGACAGAGAGTGGAAATGAAGAGGAAGAGGAGGAAGAGGAAGAGCATGAACAACAAAAAAGAAGATGGAATATCTTGACTGCTGAGCAGGAAATAGATGAAGACAGTGATAGTGGCGATCTCCCTGTTACAGTGAATGAGCATGATACAGAGATGTGTAGTATTTCAGACTTAGAAGGTTTTCAAAATGCTGCACTTACAGAGAGTGATGAGTTTGGCTTAGAGTGCAGTGGTATAATGGATGACAAGTTTGACATTGATGAGGAGAGCACTGAAGGTACTGATGAACTGGATGAATCCCCCCAGAAATTTTTATGTTCAGCACAGAGTCAAAAATCCCAAATTATTAACTCAGATGGTGAGGAGGAAGAGGAGGAAGAACAAAGTCTTCTAAACCAGAGAGTGTGTGATGTTACAGTAAGAACTGGAGATAAACTAGGTAACACATACACTGGATCTGGAGATGATGATGCGCTGTCAGAGGAAGAAGAACATTTTTCTATCCCAAATAAATATGAGAATGAACATTTTGAAGAAAATGTGGAAGGACATCTGAGGATCAATTTGAGTCAAGAGGATCTTACTGAAAAGGGAAGCCTTTTTGAAGAGAACACAGCAATAGAACAGTGTTCAGAATCTGAACTTTTTTATGAATTCAGTAAACCAGCTTTTACAAAGGGCAAGGTAAGGAAGCTGTATCAGAACATAAACATATTGCTTATGTTCTGTTATCAGTTATATGGAAGTGTTGCTCAAATTCATTAAAGTATTATAGTTTTTTAAACTGTTCTTGCTTTCTGTTCATGCAGTCTCCTACAGTAGTATGTAGCTTGTGCAAACGAGAAGGTCATTTGAAGAGGGATTGTCCAGAAGACTTCAAGAAAATTGAGCTTGACCCACTGCCAGCACTGACACCCAAATTTTCACTCATTCTAGATCAAGTTTGTGTTCAATGTTACAGTAAGTTTTTTTTCCTTTGAATATTGTTGTGTGGTAGAAAAAGAATTGCAAAAATAATAAAATAACCACAGGCTAACGTTGTTACAAATGAGGCCAGTTTATTTGCTACACTGCATCCAAGTCTTTAGATAACAACTCTAAAATATGTAAGGGCTTTAACAGGACTACTGAGTAGTTTGTATCTAGAAAAATACAAAATGTTTATCTTTCACACACTGGCTGCTTGATTACAGATTATAGGGTGGGGGTTTTGACAGATGCTTTTACATTTCTGTCTACTTTGAATTTTGTTACTCTTCCTTAACATGTGGTTTTTATTAAACAAACACTTCAGTGTTCTAGAAAAAATGGAGTCAAAGTAACACTTCTCCACTTTTGTTCTTTTCAGTGACCCAACTTTCCTCCTTTCTCTCTCACCATTTCTGACCAGACCAAATGCATTGTCTAATTAATGGGTTTTTTTTGAACAGATATTTCTCTTCTGCTTCATCCTTGATTTTTTTCCTTCACATGTGAATCTTCTGTCCTCTGCTTTTTCTGTCCCCCCTTCCCCTCTGTAAACTCCTTACTTCTTTCATTTGACTCTTTGCTGTTGAATCTCCCTACAGATAGTTTGCCTTGTTGTCTTTTTTTTTAAGATGATTTTGCTCCAAATGTTGTAGAGGACCAGGCTCGGGAACACATAAGACAAAACTTAGAAAACTTCATTAGACAGGATTTCCCAGGTAATTAGGCACTTCTAGCTTTATGTTTATACTTCGGTATGTTCATATTTTAGTGTTTTCCAAGAAAACATATCACGTCAGCATAATAAACACTTCAGTTTTGAACATTAAACCTATATTGTTCAGCATTGCTGTATTTCATTACATTAACTTTTGGTCTAAGTCTTTCTTTGACTTACAAATACAATACATTAGTAGGAAGGAGTAATGGTGAGTTAAGGAGGAAACAATCAAAGCAGTAGTGGAACAGTTTTGTAATCATTATTTTAGCCTTATTCATTAGTTGGACTTCTTGTTGTATCTGCTCTTACAAACAACAAGCTTTTTGTAGTCCTTCCTACTGAAACTTACTGGGTTTTGTAATATTTTAAAATGCAGGCACAATATCTGACCTATCCTAGCTATTTAAATTTTTGTATTTGTTTCTGGAGTTCTCACCTGTAACACCCGGACTTCGATTCATAGTCTTTTAAAATTAGCAAAACATTTTTTGCCTGCAGCCTGGTATGTGGACAGGTATGTCCCTTATCCTGAAAATCTCTTCAGAGAGCAGTCTTAACACTTTTTTTTAATCAGGTTTCAGCTTGGACCTGCACGCTGATTTAATTATTGGAAAAATTAACTTGTTTCTGGGATCTGTCAGACTGCTTATTTGAACCAATGACAGTAGAGATTCTTTCCTCATCAGCAAAGTTGATAGTAAGTTTTGATGTACAATAGAGAGATAGTTATGTTTTCATGCCTGTATTAAAAGACATGCTGGTTTGAAGCTATATACAAGTTGAGTTCATATGTTTGAGTTTATATACAATTCTCTGTTTATATGTGGTTATAACCCACTGCATTTATTACAGGAACCAAGCTGAATTTGTTTGGCTCCTCAAAAAATGGCTTTGGCTTCAAACAAAGTGACCTTGATATCTGTATGACAATGGATGGGCTGGAAACTGCTGAGGTAGTTTGAAATTTATTCTTTTTAAATGCAAAATTATATAGATATATTGTTTATATAGTGTAACAAATTTATAAAATAATAGAAGCTTTTCAGATTAGAAGAAAACACAAATAGGTGCCACAAAGGCAGATTATATTAGCGGGTGTAAGCATGAGTTTAAGAACTATTCTCAGTAGTCAGTTTTCTTCTGAATTCTGCACTGCTCTTACTTCTGGTGTTACCTGGGCAGATAAATAACATGCTTTGTAGCATGAACAACTAGGAATGGGAGACAGTGGAAAAGGACATCAATCTCCTTTCATGCCTAATATAAACCTTTTAAAAGCTTATGTTAAGATATTATCTAGTGTTGATTTACAAGTGCTATTTTGAAACAATTTCTGCTATTCACATAATTCTGTAAATTATGAAACTCAATTTTATACAGCTTTAAGCTTAATGCCAAGTAATGAAAGGTTTGCTTAACGTACTTGCAGCAGATACAACTTTCAACTTTTTCTTAATGTCTTAGGGACTTGATTGCATCAGAATCATTGAAGATTTAGCGAAAGTTCTCAAGAAAGAGTCAGGTAACTTTCTTCAAAATTAAAATAAGTGGTTCCATTTATGCAACTTCAGTTGCTGTAGTAAAAACTATAAAACTGTATCAAAGAGCTTAATGTTAGTAAGAGTGAGGTTATGTTGTGAACATTTGGATTTATTTTTGTTTGCATATGTAGGTCTATGAGGTTATAATGTTACCACATTATGAATTGGACTCATGGTATATTTATAACCTACAGGCACATGAACAAACCTTAAGTTAAAGTTTGAGGCTTCAGGCTAGTAGTTATGTTTTATTTGTATGTTTAGTGCCTAATAAGTTAATAGTAAAAGATAGGCTGATAGAAGTGTCCAATGGGAATTCTGTTTTTTCTACTTATAGTGCTTGTTTTGGTGTATTTCACATGAATTTAATATAAATGGAGTGAACTATCAATGATCTCTTAGACTTAGTTTTCTATAACATTTAGGCTGATCTTTTTATTATGGGGGGCTAAATGTATGTTTGTGTATATTACACTTGGCTGATTCATCATGCTTGACAAATGTCTAATATCAATATTAAAATATAACTGAAATACAGTTTTTATATCAGCAAAGATTTTTTTTTTGTAGCCTAGCCTTTTTACTACAGTTTGAAGTTTAGAGCATTTGATACTGTTACGACTGTATTGCAGTCATTCAGTAATTAAACATTTCATCCTAGGTTTAAGAAATATCTTGCCTATAACAACTGCTAAAGTCCCAATTGTCAAATTTTTCCATGTCAGAAGTGGTCTTGAAGTAGACATCAGTTTATATAATACTCTGGTAAGGTTATCTCTTTTTTTTTTTGTAAACAGAAAAATGTGGGTCTGCTTCTTGAGATTGAAATGATTGTTTTCTTGAGGTTCAATAATCAACTGTTGCCAATTACCTATTGCAGTTTCAGATTTCTGAAGAACCTTTTTTTTATATATTTGACCATGGCTGAAATCAGTTGCATAGTTGCAACTTTAGAGTTGTCACTTCCCTAAGAAAATTTATTAGTTCTTCAGTAATAGTAAGAAATAGTGGTTTAGGTATTTAAGTCTTTCAGTAAATGAGAAGGATTCAGCTTTCCTACACTCCACTTTCTGTCATGGCTCTTGCTTAGCCTTGAGACCTGGAATAGTGATTTTGAACCCAGCTTGCCTGAACTGGAACATGTGTTAGAATTTAAAAAAAAAAACAAAACACAAGTTCTTGGCCAAATACTCTAAAAACAATTTTGGTGGTTTTTTTTTCAATGTCTCTGAACTTCAAAAGCCAGTTCCTTGAAACATCAAAGGAAAGTAAGTTTTAGAGTCAAGTATTAAACTTTCTGAAGTTTTTGAGGAAGATACCTCAACCACTAAGTAAGTCACAGTTTTCTTGAAGTTATGCATCCATATGGGTCAGCTGATAGCTCTTGAATTTCTGGGCTGAAGTCTCAGTTCAGGAACTTACCTTCTACCAAGTATTTTAAAAATGCAGTGGTAGGTTAATGCTTCCCTTTCTGAACTACTGTTCTGTGAATGCTGCTCTTTACCACTTCTGTGCAGATTAAGGATGTTTATCAGCTCTTTGACAGAGCAGGTGATAACCTCATTGTTGAATGCTTCCTTTGTCAATATACATTCTGCTATGCAGGGCTTCAAGTCTGCATTTCTTGAGCGTACAACTTAAAGGTTTTGGGTTTTGTGCTTTCAGCTTATTCCTTCATTTATTCAGAGCTCCTGTATTTTCTATATGACTTTCCTATTTTTATAGGCCTTGCATAACACAAGACTCCTGTCATCATATGCAGCCATTGATCCTAGAGTAAAATATCTGTGTTACACAATGAAAGTCTTTACAAAGGTAGGTGTATTTCAGACTTTCTAGAAGCAGTAGTGCTCCAGCAAGAAATGATAACCATAAAAGATACAATTCATGTTTCTTTTTCTAGATATGTGACATTGGAGATGCATCTCGAGGTAGCCTTTCTTCTTATGCATATACTCTTATGGTGCTTTATTTTCTTCAACAGCGAAATCCACCTGTCATCCCTGTTCTTCAAGAGGTACAGTATATCAAGAAAGAAATTAGTACCTGTACACAGTATTGACCAGAAGAATGTCACTGCTGAATCTGAAGGGCTTTTCTAATTATTTGAATATTATGTTTTCAGATCTACAAAGAACCAAAAAGGCCTGAAATTTTAGTTGATGGCTGGAACGTTTATTTCTTTGATAAAATAGAGGAGTTGGTGAGTAAATCGGGTTACCTTGAAATGGTGTTACCTGTAGCTTTGTAAATGAAAAATAATTCCTTTTAAGAAACGTTTTCCTCAAATATGGTGGTTGAATACAGAAATGGAAGTAGAGTAGTTATTGCTTTGAAAATCCCAATCCCATGCTGTAAAGCTTTTAGAATATGGTTGGTTGTAATTCATCTGTGGAAAAAAAAATAATTGCAAAATCTGGAAAAAATAGATTAAAAAATTATTGTAAGGAGTTAATGGTGATTAATTGCTCTGTGTCACATTACTATGTGGAGATAACTCCTACAAATACCAGCTGTATATCTAGTCATAACTGGTTAATCCTGTTGAGTAGTTTTTTAAATAGGCACATAAAGTGGATTAGTAAATTCTTTTTTTATAACAGGCAAAACCTGATGTTAGAAGTTTTATTAATTCTCCACTTTTGTTGTTAGTATTTAAAAAATACACCATTTTAAAATCAGTATTGGGTTATTAATACCATTTATGAAAGGGAGGGAAGTGTTCTGGTGTAACTCAATTGTGTTTCTTTATAAAATAAGACACTACACTGGTTATGAAAATTATTCTGCTTAATGTAATTACTGGAAGTAAAAATATTTCTGTCATTTTCAGTCAGCTGTTTGGCCAGACTCTGGCAAAAACACTGAATCTATTGGGCAGCTGTGGCTGGGACTTCTCCGTTTCTACACAGAAGAATTTGATTTTAAAGAGCATGTCATCTGCATTAGGAGAAAAAGTCTGCTTACAACTTTCAAGAAGCAGTGGACCTCCAAATACATTGTAATTGAAGGTAAAAATCATGTGAAGTACACGAATATGTGGAATTTCTTAATGCACACGTGAGAAATTTGGTCTTTCCACAAGGTTTATTTTTCTGTTACTAGATTATAAGTTGTAATTTGCTCATGTTTTGAAATCAGTGCAAGATTCCCATTGAGTTCCAGTAGTGCTGAAACTTATTTTTAGGTTTGGGGGGGGGGTATCTCTAATGAAAAGAAGCTGCAAAGCCGACTTCATACTTGTCATGATTACAATAACTGACAGAAAAAAGATTTAACCAAATCCTTTGGAAAAGAAATCAGCTATAATGCAGCTGAGGTTTTCTCACAAACACTAAGTTTAGCTGAGTCCATGTTTACATGACTGATTTAACCCTGTGTATGATTACACTGTTAAGTAATACCATGGTCTCTGTGAAGAAAATACAGTGACACATTTTGGAAATGTTCCCTAAACCACTTTCTGGCCTATATGACTTTCATGGAAAGAATTTCTACTCTCTTGCCTGCACATTCAACTTATTCTTTTACAATACTTCAGTCAGTTCAGAGCTAAACAGCTGTGGTCCTCTGTCCAAGGACCACAATTTTCAATAAATTTGCAAACAGTTCAGTTTCAGTATATTAAATCTGCACTGGCAATAGCTGCCTTGGGTTGTTCATTTGTATGTATACATTGCTGATCTTGCCCTGGAGTTGAGTAATGCCTGTAATGCTTTTTGTACAGACCCCTTTGATTTGAACCACAATCTTGGAGCTGGATTGTCAAGAAAAAGTAAGCCTCCTGTTAACAAATTTGGGTACAAAGTGAAGATCTTGTCGTAGATCTTATTTTACTGGCTTGTTCAATGTTTGGATGGTAATTTTTCTTCTTTTTTTTTTCTTTCTTCCCCAGTGACAAATTTTATAATGAAAGCTTTTATCAATGGCAGAAGGGTATTTGGTACCCCTGTAAAAATATTTCCTAAAGAATATCCATCAAAAATGGTAAGTTGCTTCTAAGAGCAGTATGTGCATGTACTT
The DNA here is from genome assembly GCA_026212715.1 of Elanus axillaris. Lineage (NCBI taxonomy): Eukaryota > Metazoa > Chordata > Aves > Accipitriformes > Accipitridae > Elanus > Elanus axillaris. The sequence goes on from JANZLQ010000079.1 coordinate 39,188,652, forward strand.
GGGCGCATAACTTACCCACTTGCAGGAGTACAGTTACACTCTCTTGTAGCTCTTCTCTCTTAAATTTCAGTTGTACTCTAAAAATCTTTATGGGAGTTATTACTGAGTACTGTTTTTGTGTTGTTTGCATGTAAGATGTGTTGGCATGCAGAATACTAATCAAGTCAGAGCTTCATTGTATAGGCTTACATATTTTAATCTGTATCAAAACCAGCTTACCGTTTCTTAAAACTTGCAGTTTTAAAAAAGAGCTTGCAGACCTGCTGGTCAGCAGGCTGTCTGTAAAGAAGAGGCCAGTGGCCAGTTAATTTCATCAGGTCTTTCAAGAGTTTAGCTACACACACCAGGTTTATTCTTCTCTGTAACTCTTACTGCTGTTTAACACTTGCTTATCTGTCTTGATTCCCAAGTGTATGGATTTTCATTTTAAATGCATGATTTCTTCTTCAGGAGTACTTTTTTGATCCAGAGGTACTGACGGAAGGAGAATTGGCACCAAATGATAGATGCTGCAGAACTTGTGGTAAAATTGGCCATTTCATGAAAGATTGTCCCATAAGAAGAAAGTGAGTATAGTTTTGGCATCTGTGTGGAACTTTTCCTTAGGTTTGTTTAGAAGAAAGATTAGGATAGTAATGCTAAAGCAAAACTTGTATATGCTGCAGATTATTTCATTTACTGTTGAAATTCAAATGTAACAATATGAGTTTTGGCAGTGGTGGATAGTGTTGTTTTTTTGAATTTTTGGTCTGTGCTGAGTCACTAAACTTTTGCCAGCATCATCTGTAGAGTTTTTTTAACAGTATCTTCACAAAAGGCTGCGAAACTACTTAGCTTAAGGCAGTAATGCTGGCTCTGCACTTCATTATATAGGAAAGCAGCAGTCAAAGAGAATCTAAATGCAGAGCTGAATAGCTATGTGCTGAGAAGCCCTTATGAAAGAATTTTACATATTCTCATTTAATAGCTCCTACTTGTTGAATTCTGCTGCTTCCCAGCAAGACATATTTTTGTCACATTCACAGAATCATGCGGTTCCTGTCAAAAAGCAAGACAATAACATCACAGCATTATTTTTCTTAAGCAAACAAATGTAAGAACGATGTCCTGTTTTACATGTGAGACAGGGTTTCCTGATCCTGAGTAACCAGATGTCCGAAATTCAGCAACTGTCTTCTTGTAATAAATGAATGCTAGACTGTTCTTCCTGCTCTTCATATAATGAACCATCTAAACTTAAAGCTGATCCATTGGGGTTTTTTCCTAGTTACGACAAAGCTCTTTAAAGACTTCATGTATATAAAATAGTGAAAACTGGCAAATAAAACTTCAAGAGGACAAAATCTTGAAAGCCTGTTTGCTCACTTGTAAGGTGAATGGCATCTGTCTGTGTTAAAAGCTGTAAATAAAAATGACCTGGACTTTTATGTAAGTAGCTAAAAAGCTGCTTACATCAGATTGGATGAAGTAGCCTTTCTGCTACACAATAGAGAATTGTGAACTTATATTGTTCAGACTGTTAATCTGGGAATTTATTCAACTTCACCAAATGCAAGTACAGTAGCTGATGGTAGTTTGAAAATAAAGAATGCTGAAGGTGGTGTGAAAATGTACTCAACTGTTGTCTCAATTGCAATGAATTTTTAATCTTGCATTCTGCAGTGAAACACCAGTTCACTGCAGCTATGTTCTATACAACATTAGAGCAAAAGTCAGTAGGATTTGGCATTTAAGAACATAAATGCCTTATGGGGTGAGACCACTGATACATTTGAGTCCTTTGTCCAGCCATTGCAATAGGAGATGCTGTCTATGGAGGGCACACCAGCTGGCTGTTTTCTGTAACCTCTTCTCATGCATTCCCCCAGCATCTGCAGTTGTGGTGTAAGAGATGTCAGAGCACACACCTGCCCTGCTTTGGCAGTACTCATTTGTGGACTTGTTTATGATTTTGTGCTTTTTTGTTTGGTGTTTTTTTTCTGAACCCGATTCTCCTGTTTTCCTTAACAGCTTGGACAGTCTTGGCCTTTTTAGTATCTCCTCCTTAAACAGTTGTGCTCTTAATCATTTTAGCTGCCTTTCTCTGTACCTTCTCTAACTCTACTACTGCCTTCTTAAAATAGAGACCAGACCAACATGCAGTACTCAGATGTAGGTACACCATGGTTTTATGTAGAAAAAAAATGTCTTCTGTCCTCTTCTTAGTGTTTTATCCATCCTATTATTACACTCCCTGATAAAGAGTCCCTCCCATCTTTCCTGTAAGCCCCCTTTAAGTACTGGAGGGCTGCTATAAGGTCTCCCTGGAGCTTTCTCTCCTCCAGGGTAAACAACCCCAACTCTCTCAGCCTTTCCTCACAGGAGAGGTGTTCCAGCCCTCTGACCATTTTTGTGGCTGTCCTGTAGACCTGCTGCAAAAGGTCTGTGTATGTCTTGTCCTGAGGGCTCCAAGCTGAACACAGTATTCCAGGTGGGGTCTCATGAGAGCAGAGTAGATTGAGAGAATCAGCTCCCTTCTTTTGATGCAGCCCAGGAATATGGTTGGCTTTCTGGGCTGTGAGTGCACATTGCTGGCTCATACTCAGTTTTTCATCCACCAGTACCCCCAAGTCCTTCTCCACAGGGCTGCTTTCAATCCACTCATTGCCCAGCCTCTATCTGTGTTTGAGATTTGTCCCAGCCTGGTTGCAGCACCTTGCACTTGGCCTTATTGAACTTCATGGGGTTTATAAGGTTCACAGAGGCCCACCTCCCTAGCCTGTCAAGGTCTGTCTGGAGGGCATCCCTTTCTTTTAGAGTATCAGCCACATAGCTCAGCTTGGTGTCATCTGAAGACTTGCTGAGAGTGTACTCAATCGCACACTCCATGTTCACAACAACGATGTTAAATAATACTGGTCCCTAGTATGGACCCCTGAGGGAGACCACTCATCACTGGTCTCTACATGGACATCAAGCTGTTGACTTTTAAGTCTCTTGAGTGTGATCATCCAGCCAATTCCTTATTGACTGAGTGGTCCACCTGTCAAATCCATGTCTCTCCATTTTAGAGACAAGGATGTTGTGCAGGACAGTATCAAATGCTTTGTACCAGTCCAGGTCGATGATGTCAGTCACTCTTCTTTAATCCACCAATGCTGTAACCTCATTGCCGAAGGCCACCTGTCATGGTTTAACCCCAGCCAGCAACTAAGCACCACGCAACCGCTTACTCACTTCCCCCCCCCACAGTGGGATGGGGGAGAAAATCAGGAAAAGAAGTAAAACTTGTGGGTTGAGATAAAGACAGTTTAATAGGACAGAAAGTAAAGAAGAAACTAATAATGATAACACTAACAAAATGACAACAGTAATAGTAAAAGGATTGGAATGTATAAATGGTGCACAGTGCTTACCCCCCACCATTCGCCACCCAGTTAGTCCCTGAGTGGCGATCCCCACCCCCACGCCACCCAGTTATTTCCTAGATGTGACGACCCATGGTATGGGATACCCCTTTGGCCAGTTTGGGTCAGCTGCCCCGGCTGTGTCCCCTCCCAACTTCTTGTGCCCCTCCAGCTTCCTCACTGACTGGGCATGAGAAGCTGAAAAACCCTTGACTTGGTATAAACATTACTTAGCAAGAGCTGAAAACATCAGTGTGTTATCAACATTCTTCTCATGCTGAATCCAAAACCCAACACTGTACCAGCTACTAGGAGGGCACTTAACTCTATCCCAGCTGAAACCAGGACACCACCAAATTTGTCAGGCATGATTTGTGCTTAGTGAAGCCATATTGGCTTTCACCAATCACCTCTGTTTTCCATGTGGCTTAGCACTGTTTCCAGGATGATCTGCTCCATGATCTTGCCAGGCAGAGGTGAGACCGACCGGCCTGTAGTTCCCCTGGTCCTCCTTTTTTCCCTTTTTGAAAAAAAAAGGAAACCTCACCTTGAAACCCATTTGCCATTCTTTTGCCCATTCATTGTTTTGCAAGGTATTTTCAGGTTGCTTACCATTAGTGCTGCATCTGACTGACTGAAGGAGCTTAGTTACCATCTTCAGACTTGGAGGTTTCACTGATGTCTCCTGCTCTAGGTCATGTATAGAGAAGTCATATAAAACCAGTCCAGCAGTGGTAGCTGTTTCCCTACTGCTAGATCTTTAAGTCACATAGAATGTTAGAAGCTTCTCCCAGTAGAAGAAAACTTTAGAGATACTGTGAATATACACAGTTCCAGAAGGAAGGAAGTGAGTTCTGATTTAATTGCACAAGTAGAAAAAAAAATAGAACTAATAGCTTTATTTTTTTATTCTTTATTAGCATTTTGCTCAGTATTTCTTTTCCTCCACTGCCTCTGCAACTCTAGCATGCTAAATTATTGAACATGTTGCATCAGTGTAGCCCTGTTTGGTAGGAGAGTCAAAAGGGAAGGGTACATCAATTCACTTTATTTAACCCACTGAAGAAATACATTAAATACATCTATTGTCTATAGACAGCACTTGGTTTTGGTTTGGGTTTTTTTACTCTATGTATGTAAGGCCTATGAACTCTGCAACATTTTTTTGCTCCTGCAGACTAAGACGGCATCGTGATTATGAAGATATCAAAAACCAGAGGTACACAGAAAGCAAGGAGAAAAAAAGCAAAGAGGAGAAAGAAACTCAGACTAAAACAACAGAAAAGGAGAGCTCAATCAAGGAGGGAAAGTTGTATCTATGTACACCTCAGAAGAGGAAATTAGCAAGGGTAGTTGTGGAAGCTGGAAGAGAAAAGACTCCCAGGCAATCAGCAGAGAAGTGGAAGCGCCTCGAAGACAGAGACATAAGAGAGAAACGTTGTTTTATCTGTGGAAGAGAAGGTCATATTAAAAAGGAATGCTCACAGTATAAAGGAGCTACAGGTATGAAACTGATCAAGCTGAATAGTTTAAGAGCTTATGGGTTTCAGTGTTTTTAACAAGGTTTACTAATGGGTAAGGTTTTTGCATTGAATGACATCATGTAAATGCTATCTTCTTTTTTTTTTTTTTAATGTAGTCACATTTAGTCAGTTTTCCTTTCATCCTCACCTACCTATCAAAACTTTGCTGTATCCCAAGAGATTTCACATGGTTTCTCTGAGCAGGTAGTAGAAAGGGTGTGAGTGTCTAATATGTTGAAATTGCTTCTATTGGCCTCACTATATGAGAGTTTGCTAACATTTCAGATTACAGCTTCTCTTTTCGTTACATCATAATTGCAACAAAAGCTAGCATTATAGCTCTTCACATCACCTAAATCAGAATTATTCCAGAACACCCTAAAGTTATTATGAAAGAGTGCAGATTGCTCAGATAGAATATTGTGAATGAAGTACAATAAAGAATGTTCCTGCCAATTCAGCAGAGGCAGGGGGAATGCAGTCTGTCTTATTTTTCATGGAGTCAGTTTGCAACTTTGACTTGAAAAAAAAAAAAAGCCCCCAAATCCAGATGCTGACTGACAGACCTGAATAAAATAATGAAATACTTGCTTAGCAGTATTTCAGTCATCCTTCAGAGAAGACAGCTCTCATAATCTGTGTTGTAAAGGCAGATCACTCTAAGCTAAAACTGAGACACCTTAAGACACTGAATGGTACTTTTAGTTAGTTTCCAAAGGAATTCAGTATTATTGTTTCCCTGTAGGTAAACCTAGGAGCATTTAAATTCATGCTAGAAAAATTTGCTCTACAGATTACTTATTACTTGACCTCTTAAAGTGACATAGGAATCCTTTGTATAAAAATAACTTCAAACCAGCTCTTTTCTACTAGCAAAAAATGTTCTGTCTGGCTTAGATCAGGAGATGCTTCTTAAACAGATGTAATTGGTGGAAGAGGGCATGCGACTGTGCTAAGCAGGTACTGGCAGTGGGAGGAAGATGGTGCAAATACATTCAGAACTTTAAAGGTATTTAGAAGCGTTCTTATTTCAATAGACCGCTAGAAGTGCTGGGTGGAAAGAAAAGATGTTTAAAAATTGAAGCCACATTTTATTCAGCTTCTGGCCTTTTTAAGGTATATGTCAAGTCTAAATTTGACTTTTGAGTTTCTTTATCTTTGACCTTGTCTCTCTCAGCATTTCTTTCTACCATTCCATTTGCCGTGATACTGAGTTTGCCAAGGTAAAGGGGAGTATGCCTGACTGTTTTGTCATGAGTGACATTGTTGTATTTTATAACATTTATCATATGAGACTGTACAGTACATATGTCTAAAATCATAAATTCTAGAGTAGACATTTTAATCTGTTATCTGTAGTTTGGGAATTACAGTATTTGAATTTGAAGAGAATTCCTGTAGTTTGGGCTTTTTTTGCTTGCTTAGTCCCTGAAGTGTTCTCTCTAGTTGAATAGAGGACTATGAACAACTGGAGCCAAGAGATCAAACTTTGTTCTTCGCTGTGCTATTATTTTGTCAGACTATGGACAACTCATTTACTACCAAATCATCATTCATTCTTTGAAGTTCCATGTCTCCCTCTGATTCTGGAGGAAAATACAGAGCTTAATTTATTGTACGTTTCTAACTTAGATGCTTAACTATAAATGCATTTCACCTCATTGTGCCAGTTTTCCACATTAAAAAATTGAGGAAAATAACAATTTCCTATCTTCTAAGTACTATGAAGATAGATTGCTGTGATGGGTTGACCATGGCTGGACGCCAGGTGCCCACCAAGTCGTTCTATCACTCCCCCCCCTCTTAGCTAGA
>JANZLQ010000079.1:39206367-39222009 GCA_026212715.1 Elanus axillaris
GGTGGGGTGAGAAGCAGAAAAGCCCTGACTGTGTAAGCACTTCTCAGCAGTAACTAAATCATCCCTGTGTTACCAACGCTCTTTTCAGCACAAATCTAAAACATAACCCCATACTAGCTATTCTGGAGAAAAATCAACTCTGTTCCAGTCAAAACCAGTTTTTATAAAAACTTCTGTGAGTCATCTTTTTGTCAAATATGGATTTTTACAGAAGCATAATAGTGTTTGGTTTGGTTTCTGTTTGTTTTCTAAAAGTTCCTAAAATACCTTTTGTGGGGCTGGTTTGTGGTTTTTTTTTAGGCATTACTGAACTCTGTTACGTTATGTTCAGGAATAGTACTTTTAATTTGGTGGCAAAGAAATAGATTTAAATATAAGTGGGATATCACAATTATTTTCTTACAGAGGCTATGCTGCTAGGCAGAGCCCATCTTCCAGCTGTCTTCAGTATACCTGTGATCAACTCATAGATTTTATTCTCTTAAACGGAGAATTAGTTGGAACTTGAGCAAATGATTAAATTGAACCAGAATATGTAAGATAGGGACTGCCACCTAATTCTGCAAGTGCCTCTTGATTTCAAATTCAGCAGACCTCTTCTGTTTGACTTGGAGCTTAGCTTTACATGGCTGAAAACACATTTTTCAGAAGGTGTTTCCTGGTTTGCACCTTGAGGAAGCTAAAAGCTGTTTCCCTCAGTCAGGTCAGAGGCCTTATGTTCCAAAGCCAGGCAGCGTTTCACGTGTGCCTGTGTGCTTTCTGGTTTGTTTTGGTTGCTTCTAGCCAGATTGCCAGTGAAGGCTCTGACTTTTACATAGCTCTGTGCTTACGGAGCTGGTGGCCTTGGATCCCAGCACAAATTTTCTGGCTTTTAGGTAGTAAATCACTGCTTCAGGGATCAGGTCCATAAAGTCCTTCATTAGGTTTAGCCTTCACTATCAGTTACTGTCCAAACTGACCCCAAAAACGTGTAGATTCAACTTGGTTGCCCACAGACTTGAGTTGTATTAGTAATGTGTTTTATCTCAAAGTCTATGATGATGAAACAGCTTTCCAGCAATCTCTCATATAATTTAATGAGGTTTTGTTGCTGTTTACTGATACAATTTTATGTCTTTATTTTTATTCTTTCCTAGTCTGGGCAGCTAAGTCTGTCCACTCACAACTTTGTACCAGATTTGCAGTTCTCAAGCTCAGTAACTTTCCAGAGAGGTAGATGCTTTGTATACTTTGAAAAGGGAGCTCTTTCTAGTTCCTGAAATGAACTACCAATTCTTAATCCTTAAAGGTTGTGGTATCTTTGAAAGTTCACACATTTGCCTGATTATAGAATTTGGTATTACTAATAGTTAGCGTAGACCTAATATTGTGGCAGAGCAAAAAATAATCATTTTGAGAGAGGAACATGTGCCTTTTCAAGGTTTTGGGGCATCTTGTTGGATGCACAGACTTTAAGAATGGTAGAAAATGGGTTACTGACAGTAATGTGTGGGAATCAAGTATTGAAGCTGAGTCGTTCCCAGGTTCTACAGTGTATTTCGCTGGGTATCATGTTTTTAAATCCTGTCTCAAAAAATATATACGTGCATGTGCACACACAAATAACAGTTCTAGACTGTTGCAAGGCTTTTATAGGTAGAGTATAAACAGTGATAAAAGTGCCCCATGTTAGGGCAGGAAAACCAAGTTATACTGGTAGCCTTCATATTTGGGTTCCATTTTTTTACCACTGGTCAAAAGAAAATTTCAAAGTGAATGATGATTTTGCTGTATGTAATTTTCTTTTTTTCTTTGTTGTCTTCAAGGTGTTAGAGTGTTTATTGAGAAGAAGGCACAGCTGACACTTCTAGGAACTGAAATGGACTATGTAGAAGACAAGCTGTCCAGTGAATTTGTCTTCAATAATCCAAACATCAAAGGAACATGTGGCTGCGGAGAAAGCTTTAACATATGAAATCTCAGGACTACTTCTTTGACTTTGAACACCCCAAAACACTTACTATGATGGGTTTCAGAGGCAAATGCATTTTCTTCATATTTGTAGGCTGCATAAAGTGTGGGTACCATGAAGAAAAATAAATCATTTTGAAAACTTTAATTGTGTGTTAAATTCCACCACTGATGTAGTTATGCTGTAATTTGTGTTGAGTTGGGAACTGAAAGGTAAGAACAGTTAAGTGCTGTAGTAACATCTCTGTACCTTCATATGCTGAGGAAATAAAATCTCACTGTTCTTTTTCCTTTGTCATTTTCTTTGTCCACTCTACTTGCTTCTCCATCCAAAACCCATTTGAAAGAATATATTGCCTATGTGTTCTGCTTTGATTGGGGGGGGAACCCAACCAAAAACAACCCCCCCCCGAAACCCTCAACCATTTATCTGTGTTTGTTTATAAAGGCACACAATCATAGTGAACTCTGAAGCGAAGACTATGTAGATGTTTGCTTTGGTTTTATAGTTTGCTGATCCTTTGATCTTTTTATGTGTGGATTTTGTGGTGGTTTCTTTTCCTGTAAATCTGGGGAAATCCAAAAAGAAGTTCATGTATTAATATAGTGGCAGGCTACTATAGCACTGCTTGCAGAAATACTTAAAAATAGGCTAACCCAATTTTAATTCTGTTCCTTTCCTTGTTGAAGGCACAGTATCTGCTGTACTTAGAAAGTAATTTTCAAGAACGTGAAATAGATTGAGGCACTGGAGTACTAAAGCAGGATACACACAGCTCTTGTTTCTCACATTTCTGTTTATCTTTCTTGACTTAAATTGCAAAGTTGGTAAAACTGTTTCCAGATTCTGATTTCCTGTGTTCACAGAATGTGCTGCCTGTGAACCAAATGCTACAAACACTTTTTTTGAGAGAGAAATCTTACACTTCTTGTTACTTTTTTTTTTACTCATGTCTGCTACTACTTTTGTTACAGCTTGACCTCTGTAGTTACTAGAGTTTTTCACCAAAACTTATGCTAACTTCTATTTAACTCCTGTCTTGAAGTTAACTTGTTAACAGGAGAAAAATAATTTATAATTTTAAAAATCTGCGGTGTTTAATAATTGTTTTAAATTAATCTAGTCAGTAATTAAAATACTGTGTTTATAGGAGGCCGTTTTATTGGGGGGGAATTTACACTTGCTTTCTCCTTATTGGAATTTTGTTTTTGTAAACCAGTGTTTTTTCAAGCTTATAAACTCTTCAGCACTTCTTCACTGGTTCCCTGGCAGAAGTGTAAATGCCTCCCCAGGCCTTCCCAAAAGGTGTTATGAGAGAACTACTGTTCCATTCTTTTATCTGCATGTTTCCCTGATTGTCCAAAGATGACATTGTGCAGCTAAGCTGCTCACTTGTGCAGGAGAGAAGATAACATATCTGCCTGGGCAACTGATTGGAACAGCTGGTGAAAAGATGGTTCAAATGAAAAGCAGGGCACAACAGGGACTGGGGTCTTGCTGTCAAGGACAAGAAGGTGCTGAGATGGGAGTGAACTGAGAGCATTAAGGCTGCGTGTTGAAAATCCAAAGGTCACATTGAATCCAGACAGTTGTATCTTCATGCCTGTCAACAACTTTGGAATAGTAATGTGCTGAAGATGCAGGCTTGCAGCTATGTTTTTATTCTTCCCTCTACACCTTTTCCCAGGTGTAGAGGGAAGAAGAAAAATAAAAAAATAATTCTTTATCTGTTTTATGTAGTGCATAGCAACAGAAGGTCTGAACTTCCACACCTGTAGTTTAATATTAAATACCTGACTTTTAGTTGTATATGATATCACCTTTTGATGTAAAAACACCATTTCCTTCAACAGTCAGCTTTTGTAGACAGTTGCTTTACTTCATACAGTAATTCAGGCATTAGTGGCAATACGCTGTCTAGGTGCATTTATAGTGCTGGAAGTCTTGCCAAACAAAGAAAAAAAAAAGTTCATGTGATACAACTGTGTTAATATGTCTAAAACTCCAAGCTAAATGCCTTTCTTCAGATTGTGTTTCTCTGCTTTTTGCTGGAGGGTAAGACTGTGGAGGTGGTAGCACTGGTGGTTGCAAAGAGTGCTGGTACTTACTCATTTAACTTGTTTTGGTGTGTTTTGGGATGGGGCAGTTTGGTTTGGGGCTTTGGGGGTTTTTTTTTAGACCTGTGGCACATAGAGCAATCCTGTTCATGTGTTTTGTGTATATGCCTTGAATGAAAGTTTGCACTTTCTTACTCCCATGAAATAATCCTCTAAATTGTCACTTTACTAAGACACTTAACGCACAGCGTGTTTAAACTTCTGTTAAAGTGCTATTTACAGTTGTGTAGCAACATGGTTTTGTTGAGTTGTCCATTATAATTTTGTGCAATACTGTATGTAGAGTTCTCAGTTATAATAATAAACGTCTGCTGGTAAACATGAAATATTCTTATCTTGAATGATTCTGTTTACAGTAATAATCACTGGGGGGAGAGAATGCGTTTGTATGCTAGGATTACAAAGCAGAGAGAATGGTAGTGTTACCTGAGTTAATATTTCTCAGATTAAACTTTTCCAAATGCTAACAGCATTGGACTAGCATAGAAACATATGGGAAAAAATTAATTAACTATGTACAGAAAGGTATGCATACTGGAAGGGTGGGCTGTTAATGCATAGATTTCAATTAAACTTTGTGATACACTGTTCTCGGGGTAAAAATTCTAACAGGCAAGGTGCTTACTTTGAAGGCTTCTACATGCCAAAAAGTCATTGTGGTGTTGTTTCAATGCAGGATAATGATTTTGATCAAAGTAACTGTTGCCATAAAAGGTTTTCAATGGGCTAGGCAATTTAAGGGTGGCAGTCAAAGGGGCATTCCTGGCCATTCCACTTCAGTGCTGTATAATGGCACTAACAGGCTGTAGTGTACTACTTTTATGACACATTTTGGGTTTTGTCTGAGATACAGTCTTTCCACCTCTAAAGCTAATTTTCTTTTTCCTGTTATATGAAGATTCTGAACGATAGGGGGCAAAGTAACAGATTTTGGAAAAATGCTGGAGACTGTTGGTTCAATTGCACATTCATGATGCTGGCGAGAGAGAACCAAAGCCTTCATACAGTCGGGAGCATGGAAACACAATGGTTACCTGTTTCAGTGGTTTTAAGGATTCCTGAGAAAGGTAAACACATACACTGACTACAAGGGAAAAAGTAAGCATTTTATTAGCTACAGACATGCATTAAACTAAGGGTATTTTTGCAAAGCATTCTGATCCAAGCAAAGCAATTAACATACCGAACCAAGGGCCATGAGGAAGATGAACTGTTTGTATATTCTTGTGCCGTCTTGTGCTGCGAGCTCAGCCCAGCAGTTGGTAGGTGCCAGCTTTACTTGGGTGTCCCCACAGAGGCAACAGTGACCTTGCCATCCACTAGCCCACCCCTCTTTGGGAAATCCCAGTCTTTATACATTTGAAGAGGAATGGGTGTCAACACTTGTGGCCAGTGAGTGCTGAAACATGCCTCGGTTGCAACATGGGGAGACTATGGCATATGTGCTCGCTAGCCAGGTGCTGCATGTGCCACAGCCATCCCGTCTACTGGTTCATGGGCTTTGTCCACACAGCATATTACCATAATCCATAAGTCATATTAAACATGCTCTAGCCAATAACAGGATTTTTACAAGGTAAACAAAATTGTATGCTGTACTAGTAGCCTTGAATTCCTCCACTGCTGTACGTCCTCCCCTAACTTTGTTCAACTTTTTTACTCCCGTGGTCAGCATTTCAAACAGTAGACAATAAAACATCTTGCACTGACTGTGTTCTTCAGTTATCTATTTCTTACCTAGTGTTTCATCCACAGACCAAAATTCCTTCTTTTAACGCTTCCTTACACATTACCTTTCTGATGGAGCTCTTACAGAACTTGTAAAAAAACCACTCGCTTGCACCAGCCAGACAGTATTCCTGATCCACCCCCTTTTATGGCACTGTCTGAATGGCTCAGGAAGAACAACTTGTTTAGGAAAACATTGAACGGTTCAATACAAAAGTCACGCTGACAACAGGTAATGGGACAAAATGAATTTGAACTCCAAAATAAAAAATCAGATGCAGTTAATGGGACTATGAAGTTTCATCAAGGAAACATAGGTTGGTTTCTTTTTTTTGTAGTTAAATCCTGTCTGCTATGGGTTGCTTCTATAAGTTTTGTGGGGTTTATTGTAATTATTATTCTCCCTATTTATTTAAATCAGTGCCTTCACTAGTGGAAAAACTCTTCAACTGTACCACTATCGTGCTTACACTGGCTGCCTGGCCATTTATTAGATTAATTTTTTGTAATGCTAAAATTTTGCAGTCTCTTCTGACAGAAGAATTCCACTCTGATGTGGCAGAGTGTACGCCTCTGTGTTCATCCCAAAAGAACCCTCAAAAAAGTACTTGAAAATTTACTTTTTGTGGTGACCAGTACAGCTTTTTGACTATAAAGTGACACGCCAGACAGTGAGCAGTTTGGGCTCCCTTGTTCTTTACTGCCACTTTTAACAAACACAGGACCCGCTGCTTCAAGATGGTGAGCAAAAATGCAAGTACTTAGCACAATTCCACATGCATTTGGGTCTGAGCAGCGTTTCAATATCAATTTTTGTGTGCAATATCTGGCATTTTCCTTAAAGAGAAAGGCAGCGAGGGAAGATGAACCGCGGCATTTAGGCAAGGCCTTCGCCTTCGTCCTTTGCAGCCCCTCTCCCTGGGCTGTCTCTCGGGCGGTGCGTGCCTTCGCTGGCAGCAGCGCTCCCCCGGCGCAGCTCCTGCCGGTGGAAACCAGGGGTCCCAGACCGCGCCTGCCTTGGGGAAGGGTCCCAACCCAAGCCCAAGCCAGCCCTGCTTCTCTTCCCAGGCGGCTGGGGGCTCTAGTTCATGGGAACAAACACCTGCTGCCACGGGGTGGCAGCAAGTTTCCAGCCTATGCGTTTCAAAAGGCGACTCGCCTCTTTCCCTGTTCCAAGTTTTCTGTTGCATTTCCTCAATACCGGAGTACTTTGGCTTGCACTGGTGAAAGCTGTTCGGCTCTGCTGCTTGTGCTTCTTGCATTCTGTTCTGTGCTTTTTACCTGTTCCCGAAGGATGGCAGATGACTTCAGAAATGCAACATGTCAGTCACATCACTTCAGAGGTCCTGTTGCAGAGGAGCAGAGTTTTCTGTCGGGCCTTGGCTGTTGAAGCGATGATTTTTCTCACCATTTCTCTCCTTGCTAGTAGTGTGTTAATGTACCTCATTAATGTTGTGTCTGTCTCCAAATTACTGCAGATCTGTTTCTGATGGTTCGTTTTAACCTTAAGGGTAACAGAAGTTCCTCTGGGATGGAACAGTCCAGCGGGACAAAGAATCTCACAAAACAGCATAATCTTCACTCACAACAGAAATACTCTCATGCCCTACACCTTACTTATCTGGGGTTTTTGCTGATTGCATAATTAATTTATTGTATATTATTTCAATGAAAAATTCCTTCTGTAGCTTACTGAAGCTAAGCCCAGACAGCAGGAATGATTTCCCCTTCCTAGCTAATGAAACGAGGCAGCCTCCAAAAATTTGAAATAACCTGAGTAGCAGAACTCAGTCCATATAGAGGATTTGCAGCCAGCCATTTCCTTTTTCAACCACGTTTTAATCTTTAATTTGCCTATGGTGAGTCATTCCCATAGACCTTTCATTCCTAATCATAGTAGTCCTTCTGATTAAATACTAAACAGTTGTATGGAGTCTGGCAAAACAATGTTTAAGCTAGATTACTTTGCTGTTAATTATATTATTTCCTTCCTTGTGCTTGTTTCACATGAGAAACTTAAATGCAAGTAAGTATTCAAGTAAGGAGAAAAGGCAAGGTGCTAATGCATGTAATGTTGTGGGATTTCATGAAGCACATAGGTAGTAGAGAACAGGAACTGGTCCCTCCTGCCAGCCTCTGTTTTCACAAGACATTTGCAGAGTGCAGTCCTCCCATTTGTAAATGAGAGCTAGCTGAGGCATATAGTCAATGTTTATTTCTGGTGACTATCCAATAAATACTCCCCCAAAACAAATAAATAGAAAATCCAATAGTTGGGTATAAAAACTGTTAATGTAAAACTGCTGTTTGGAAACTTTGTTGAGAAGAGAAATCATATTGTTTCCCCCTGACATACAACTTCTGAATTTCTGCCTTTACTTTTTGAGCTATGAACTGAGATTCAACCAACCAAACATTGGCAAATCTTGCTGAAGTGGGTTTAGGAAGTTCCTGTGTACTTGTCCCCTCTGTTTGAGGCTGCCACTGCTATAGCGTGTTTGTGAAACAAGTGCCTGAGCCTCAAATGTTGACAGTGAGTTTACATTAATGTGTTGCACTGTGAACTCAGTTGCTCCAAGAAAGGAACCTTTTCAGTCTTGCTGAAATGTGGGGGAAACCCCAGCAAAGTGATAAATAGTTATACAGTGAGTGCAGTTTACTTAAACTACCCCATCAAGAACTAGAGATCATCTGCCCATGCCTTAGGGAGCCTGAAACACCTACTGACAGGATATTGTAAGTTGGCACCCACAATATTCTTGTCATGAAGAACCTCTGGTTTCTACAAATAATTTAGAACATTAAAATCCTCTTGCAACCTTTAAACCCAAGGCTTGTTAAACATGTGACATGGAACTTTGCCAATCCCATTTTGATGGGCGTGGCCCACTGTGGAACTGTGAAGCAGTTTAAAAAGACTCAGAAAAATTATTTTGAACTCCACGTTTGGATGCTTTCAAAGAAAACTGTTCACATTAGATCTGCACATTCACCATCCTGCATCTTACTGAAATTTGTGCTGCCAGTGCTGTACTTAAACTGGTTAAAACAGCCCTGCATTATAATTAGGGCCATATGTCACAATAAAGAGGCTTTTGCATTAGCACACTTTTAAAAATTGAAGCCTTGGTTTATTATGAATTGGAAAAATATTTCCTGGAAAACAGCATTCTGGTAGGAACCTGCCAGCACCAAGTTTTGCATGGGGGATGCTTCAGTGCACTGTGAAGGCTGTGTCTGTTTCTGCTCTGCTTGATACCTCTGGCCCTGATAGCTCGAGAAGCTTCCCTCATACTCACCTGCTGTCTAAAGCAAGTCTGCCACAGACTGGGGTACTTTTAATTGAAGAAAGCGGCTTTTTGGGCAAGAGGTGAGAGAAGAGTGAAAACAGGCAGAAAACCAGGATTTTTTTCACCCGAGGTAAAATATTTAGTAAAATATTTAGCCAAATGCATATAAATTATAAAGTATTGTATATGTCATTGAGCCAACCTGAGCTGCCATTTACTGATGCTTGTTTTCATGGCAACCTGGGCCCCAAGAGTTACCTGGTCACTGAAAACAGCTTTGCCCTCCAGCTATACCTGCTAAACCAGAGCAAGGGACTGCAGTCACACAATGTGGGGTTTCCCCTCCCTTCTGGGTGCAAGGGAAGGACCAAGCCTCCCCTTTCCCTCCTTGCTGGGGAGCCAACCAGAGAAAACAAGGTGCAGGGTAGCTAAAGCCCTACCACTAGCAGCCATCTTCCCCAACAGCACCTCAGCACCCTCTGGCCCTCCCTGAACACCCTGTCCTGAGCAGCCATTGGCTAACTCAAGCTCTGTCCCCGCCCCACCTGCCAAGCACACCAATCGTGTTCTCCCTGGTCACAGCCCCACCGTCCTCAGTGAGGCTGCTGAGGGCAGGGAGGTGGCAATGGGCATGCCCTATGGCAGCTCCCTCACCAGGGCAGCTGGTGTTCTGGGCAGCCCTAGTTGTCCTCTTTCCAAAACGAGCTTCTTAACTTAATGGGGACCATGGTGGTTTGTGTGCAGCATGTGGCAGGGCCTACCAGGGGCAGGGCCCACAGCAAGTGTGATAGGCCCAGGTTGTCACCAGGATCACAACCTATGGGCATCCACCTGAGCAGGAGACCCCTGTGGGGGTCTATTCCCATCTGCCTTCCTGGGGTGTGGAAGATGAATTCAGGGGAAAGCACAGCAACAGCAGGAAGGCCACAAGGGAAAACCACGAAGTGAGCTTAGAAGGCACCAGTGTGCCTTGGCAAAATGTAAGCAAAGGAGAGAAAATGCTGGTTTACCAGGATGTGTAGGCAGCAGGCAAGCAGGGGATTTGTCTATGGCAGGTAAAGGGAAACCAGGGAAAAAAAGAATGATGCTAAGTAAGGAAAATCTAGTATTTTAGGATGAGCTTACTGCTGAAATCTTTTGGCCTAGGAATCATCTCACCACGAAAATGAGAAATCCTGCCATCTTTGAGAAGGTTTTACACTCTGGTGGGCATAGTACTGTGATACATGATACAGATGAACCACAGTTTGCTCACCAGACACTAGGCAATAAGGGTCTGACTCCCTTTTGGGCATTTGTATTTTTCCTCTTCATGTCTTCTTCTTTTAATCCTGCTTCTCTATCATTTTCACATCTTTTAATTACTAGTTAAAATTGCTTTTCTTTTTTCAGCATGGTGAAGGCACAATGGATCAAAATGGGAAAGATATACTGCCAGAAGATACTGAGCAGAAGAAACAGTCACAACTCTTGATTTGAAAGTGAGTATTGTAACAGGTAAAAGCAGTCTGTAGGTTTTCTGTGTAACCTACTTTCTTTTATGCTCACTTTTTATGGACCAAATTACTAGGTAGCTCTACAGTACGGAATTTGTATTTGTTCAAAACAGTGGAACTGTCAGAGTAAAAGATATTCTAGGCTAAGAGTCACAAATACATTTGTACTGAATTTTTGTGGTAAAAAACAAATTATGCCAGAACAGTTAAACATTTCAAGTTCAGTAGTTTTAAGCACAGAACTTCAGTTAGTATCATTTCTCCCTATTCTGAAAAAAATAACTATTTGTCTTACCTTCATGGCATAAATTGAAAAATCATTTTGTTTCTTGCTGGTGCTCTATATATCAGTAGACTTGGTCAGAAGATCAGTAAGAGGCAGGTATGTGATTCTGCTTTGTCCCTTGGGTTGTGTGGCTTTAAATGGTCATTTATCTCAATGAAAACTGCTTATTTGTTTTCTTTCATAAACTTTGAGTACTCTTTGAATAAACCAACAAGCCACTACAATCCCAACAACAGGGAGTTTCTGTCTGGACTGGTTTCTAGACTATGTAATCCTGCTTACATCTATACAGAAATGGTCAGTTTCTCATGAGTTTTCAGTAAAATAAAATTATTTGTAATGCATAATATTTGGATCTCATACTTAATAGCATAGGACAGCAAACAAATAGCACATCCTCCTCATGGTTTGGTGCATCGCCTTTGCAATTTCCTAGTAAGAGATTGGCTGGCACTAGGTGCCAGAAGTAAGCTAAGCAGAAGTATACACAATGTTATAGCTTCCTTAGGTTCAATTTCTCCCTCTTAATGATTCTGTTTTATACATGTATCCTTACACATTGTTCCAGGCAAATTACATTTTTAAACTAGTTTTGGACAATTTTATTAATCAAGGCATGATGTGGCAAATTAGAGATTTTTTTTTCATGGAGCAGTTGACATCTACAGCCCATTATAAACATCATAAAAGATATGCATAATGTTACAAATCAATCCAAAGAGAATGCATTCTGTCATTATTGGGGTGTGCTGGGAACATGGTTGTTGGTCTCTTATGTGATCATCTAGCTTTTATTTTCATACCTAGCCCATGATTACTTTTTATACTATGTTTAGATTGTAAGATTTTTGTGGCAAGGATGATTTGTTTGTATTGTTTGAAGATCAATGGCTACAAAACCATGACTCTTACTGAAAATTCTAGTCTTTAACAAATTTAAGTAATAATAATACTAATACAAGAAAATTTCATAGTCATCCATAGAATTTATTTTTACAGTCCTGTGCCATTAATTTGATAAAGTTCCTGTATTTTTTTCAGGTACCAGAATTGTTGTCATGCCGCACAAATATTAAAAATGAGCAGCAACAGTATCCATCATTTTTGGAGCAAGCATACATCTCTCTCTTCTATACTATACAGTCAGCAGTAAGATCTAAACTGGGATGGTGCACTGTGTAACAAAACACAGCTTTCTTTCTAATGAGTCTATTAGCAGCAGTTGTTCACAAATAGATGTTGAAAAGGAAAATGCTGAATCACAAAGAACATGAATGAGAATCCCAGACAGTTTCATATCTGAAGATGTCAAATAGCTGTCTAAATCACAGTAAAAAATATCTGTTGCAGAAGGGCACAGAAAAGCTGATGTTTGTGACCCACTGCAAAAACTTATACTCGCTTAAGTGTTTTTGATCAAAAATTGCCTTCCTATGCCAGTTTCTTTGATCCAAGACAAATGTTTCAGTGGGGAGATATTATGCAAGATACAACATTTCAGCAAAGAGAAAAAGCTCCAGCTGACTTTTAAGACTTCCTCCATTTCTACATTACACACTTCTGATGGTGAGCAGTCTGTACTGATAATTATTTATGGATGCTTCAGAGTAGCACAATTGAGATTAGCCAGGAACAACAGAACAAAAGTTAAAAACAGGAAAATAATTGAGCCTGAATTTCAAGAGACAGGTCCTGAATATAAGAACTCAGATATTATACTCTGAAATAACTTCCAAATGATAGAAATATGATTATCTGTGATGTGGAAAAAGATGTTTGTCAGAGCAAAAGTAGGCAAACATCTGCTACATTTATTTACACCAAACACATATTTTTTCCACAAAACCCTGCAAGAAATTTCAAAAACATATACAAAATCATTACAGGCATTTGGGAACTGTCTCGGATCCATGTGTGCAGATGTAGTTAATTCTTACAAGCTTGTTAGTTGCTCCTGACGTTGTATTCAGTGGGAAACTTGGTTTGTTTTTTGGTGGGAGTTGGATTCATCTAAACAATTTTCTCCTCATTTGAGCAAAGCATTGGATTCCTAAATGAATGACATCTTGTGTTTTTTAACTCTGCATCTGCTCTGAAGTGTATTAACAGGCTTTTTTTATGGATCTGCTACAGCTGATGGCTTGCATACACTGTGACCATTCTGTGTGGAAAGGTTATAATAGCAGAACATCTTTGATCCCACTTGAACAACAGAGGGGGTAATCTGTGCCAAAGCAACACTGTCCATATTTCTCCCCTCCTCCTCATCTTCATGACTTTGAAGTACTTTAGGGCTTCATATCAATTTTTCATAGATTACTCTCTGTGTCTGTGTGTGCATGCATGTCTAAGAAAAACACCAATTAATGGCACCAAGTGGCCTTCCTGCAAAACTTCGGAAAAATTAAACCCATTTTTATAGCTTCTGGATTCTCAGGTATAACCTCGAACCTCCAAGGAACAGTTTGGTGGAGGCAGTATGTTTTCCACCATTACAATACTTTTGAGTAGGTGGTTCTGCACCTGAAGACTGCCATAGCATCCACTTCCTTACATCCCTCAAGAAGCTGACAACTGCTTAGGCAGCTAGTTTCAATTGGTTCTGCAAAGATATTCCTCAAAGGCCAATGACAACAAAATCCATGCCTAAATGACCATGGAGGCTTTAACATGGGAACAGAATGAAACAAGCTGAAATAAGATCTGTTTTTTACTTCAGATAGCAGAGGCAACATAGGCAGCATTAGTACAAACCTGTCTTCTCTGATCTGCCAGCAGCCCACATCTGTGAGAGCATGCAGTTGTTAAGTGTTGACGTCTAGCCATTTTTTGGTATAATGCCTGAGACTGGCAATGTGATGATGACATATAAAGTATTTTTCCTCTTGATTTTGTAATCAGCAAAAATCTCTCTACTTGTCTCAGTGGAAGCAGGACTAGGCCTATCTTTTTTTCTAAACAACAACAACAACAACAAATAATGTAGGTGTTTATCAGTGTGGATACCTCACTGCAAGAGTTGGGTCCTGAACATCAATTTAAATCATAGCATGGCAAGGTCAGTGTTCTGCCTTGTTGCAGTGTACTCTTTTTAGAGAAAAAGTTGTATTACATATGTCTTAACATAATACATACATTTTGCCAGTGTCGGAAATACCAAATGTGATCTTCCACAGTCTGAGGGGACTGCAATGGAAATTGTATAAAGGCACTGTGAAGAGAAAACAGCCATTCCAAAATTTTTTGAGAAGCAAATTACAGATCTTTCAAGATACTACAGGGAAAAACTCAGAAGGCACACTATGTCCTCCCTTTGATTTTTAAGGATTCAATAATTTTCTGTTTATCCTGCATATCCTGTTCTGCATTGTGAATTTAAATGGGAATGAATGCAGCTCAGCAGAGAAAGCAAATAAAATTGTAAGGGCTGTAGGCAATTAAAAAGCTATAATTATTTTTAATTATTCTTCAGACTGTAGTAGTAGCTTGAAATTGAGCCTGGAGCATGACCTCCTCCTGCAGTACAAACACAGCAGAACAAAATTACTCTTTGTCCCAAATGTTTTGCTGTTCCTCAGATGTGGAACAGCTGGAGGGAAACATAACCTTTCAGGCAAAGTACACATATTTCTTTTTCTCTGCAGGAACATAATAAGTTGCTGTTTATATAACAAGTAGTATGTCTTTTTCTGTTCAGTGTAATTCCAAGTCTAGAGAGCTTGGCTCAGTTAACTGCTCTCTGAGATATCCCTGGGTTAGATGTGATCCTGAGAGTAGGCATGTTCTAGGATAATCAGCCCACTTACCTAACAAGGTTGTGCCCTGCCCAGACTAAGGAACTCAGGTCTGTCCTTCCTCCTCTCTCATCTTCTTATTTCTCTCTCTTTTTATTTTTGCATATCCATCTCTCTATGTATTTCTCCATTGTCCTCTACCCTCTTTCCAAACAATGACTTGGGTTTCTTTTAATCACCTTTTCTCTCAGAGTCTACCCTTGTGAGTCATGAAGCAGTCTTTACTTCCAAATGCTCAGGGAACAGGCCCTCTTTCAGTTTACTTTGTTTCAAGGATAAATTTTCCAGTTGTATTCCTCCCTCCTCTTCCATTCTCCTTTCATCCATCAGACTCTCCTGTTTTGACAGGATTCCCTCAGTTCTGATTACAAAGGAGATCTCTGCCAGACCTACAACCCTGTCTCCAAGTGTTAGCAACATCTTTGGCTTGCCTGGTCGTCATTGCTAATTGGTTAGTCTAGTGTTGTTGCCTTGCCAAAAAGTCTCCATTCTTTCCAGGTGTCCAGAACACCCACAACCATTCTCTTCAAGCTACTCAGAGGTCTCCACTGCTGCTAGCTGCCTGGTAACTGTGCTCTTTTTCTGTCTTCACCATGCAAATAAGTTATTCCCTGGAGGCACCTGTGACAGTTAAACACAGCAGATAAAAACAGTAATTTCTTCAAGGATGAGGTACCAAGCATAGGTGCAGTCCTGCTGTGTCAAATGGTGTTTATGAAGATACCTGAGGAAAGAGTTCTGAAGCTGCTTTGTCTACCCACCATTAGTCATTCTCTTCGAAATCCCACTGGGTGAGAGCTGTGTAAGAATTTCAGGTTTGCATTAAAGCTGTAAAGTATTCTTCTCAGATGCGTAAGGGCTGTGGGAAAAAGCTGAGTGAAAACCTCAGCTAGGTTCTACTTTGCTGAGCTTTAATTACATCCCCACCCAGAGGCTCGCAGATAAGTGGTGAAGAAATACTTTGTGGGGTTTGGTTGGGG
>JANZLQ010000079.1:39234506-39279259 GCA_026212715.1 Elanus axillaris
ACGGCGTCCCCGGCGCCGGGTGTGTGAGGGGGTGGGGGGGGGCGGCCGCTGGTCTCGGTGGGGGCCGAGCGGTGAGGCCGGCGGGGTGCGGCCCCGGGCGGGCGCCGTCCCGCCGGAGCTTCCCGCCCGCCGCGGGGAGGTGCCGCTGGAGGTGCCGGGGCCATTGGTCTGGGCGTAGCTTGCGTGCATACCTGGCGCTGAATCGCGTTTTATTACATTACTTTTTCCTTCCTCCGGTTATTTCCCTGTTTGGGTCTTTTGCGCAGAGAGAAGCGTGCTCAGCCCAAAACAACCGTGGGCATTCATAGCGGAGGTGGAAATAACGACCATGTGTGGACTCAGAAAGGGCCGTAACAGGGCGGGTGGGAGGTAAGCTCCTCCGGGCCGCCCGCCCCGGGGGAGGTCGGACCCGATGGGTCTTTCGAGGTCCCTTCCAGCCAGGGCCGTGACCTGGAACTGTTCGCCCTCCTCCTCCTGAGGCAGACCCGCGGACGGGCGGTGCCGCGGATGTCTCCTGCTTCCTACCCCCCCTGGGGGAGGCTGACGGGTTTTCCCAAGTCCCAGCCTCCAGAGGCTTTCCCACTGCTACTTGGAAAAGCGATTCCCCCAGCGCCTCTGAAAGTTTGGTTCAGGTGTTGGGTACAGAGTAAATACTGGGTGTATTTCCTGCAGCGGGGAGGTTTACGTTGCTTGCCTTTGTTGGATTCCCCTGTCAGCTTGAAGATGGGAGTAGTCGATCAGGTTTTTAATTAACCTTGCTTTTGTGTTTGAGTCTTTTTAAATGGCCCTTCATCTTACATCTTACCAGCACCTTGCTCATAAAGAACTCTTTGCAATGTTGATTTTTATTTTTTTTTTTTTTTTTTCCTGGGGGAGGTTTGTGTATTTTACAGCAAAACCATACAATGCAGTGTTACAGGGGGGCGGGGATGGTAGCAGTTTTGTGGTTTTCTCACCACATACCTAAAGTTACTGTACTGTCGTGGTTTAACCCCAGCCAGCAACTAAACACCACGCAGCCGCTCACTCACTCTCCCCCCCAGTGGGATGGGGGAGAAAATCAGGAAAAGAAGTAAAACTTGTGGGTTGAGATAAGAATGGTTTAATGGAACAGAAAAGAAGAAAGTAATTATGATGATAACAACATTAATAAAATAACAATAATAGTAGAAGGACAAATATACAAATGGTGTACAGTGCAATTGCTCACCACTCGCTGATCAATACCCAGTTAGTCCCTGAGCGGCCACCCAGTTATTTCCTAGATGTGACGTCCTATGGTCTGGAATATCCCTTTGGCCAGTTTGGGTCAGCTGCCCTGGCTGTGTCCCCTCCCAACTTCTTGTGCCCCTCCAGCTTTCTTGCTGGCTGGGCATGAGAAGCTGAAAAATCCTTGACTTTAGTCTAAACCTTACTTAGCAGCAACTGAAAACATCAGAGTGTTATAAACATTCTTCTCATACTGAACTCAAAACATAGCACTGTACCAGCTGCTAGGAAGACAACTCTATCCCAGGTGAAACCAGGACATGTACTCTGTTTCCTATGGTGTTCTGTTTTTTCTTTTCAGAGCAAGTGGGTGTCCTACTAATTGTGACCCTAACAAGGTAGTTCATGTTGTTTGGGAAAAATACCAGCAACAAAATACTTTCATAAAAAGAAATGAGCAATCTGACTAACTGTTGATATCGTTCTGGTGTATAAGTTTGCTTGTTTAATTTTGTTTTCATACACAGTATTTTCAGGTGGTAGTAGTATTGTCTGTCTACAAGTGCACCTAGACAGCGTGTCCAGAAACTTTGTGCGGGTATTTTAGAAGATTTTGTCAAGTTACCTTTGGTTAGCTAACTTCCTTCATCAGAAAAGATAACTAACTACCTGAAACCTCTAGCATCTGTTTAGCTATGCACTGGTTTGGGATTTCTCTTTAATCAAACAAAGGGCAGGACATTGTGGGTGAGTGGTTATTAGCTTCTTGTAAAGAAGTCATTTGAAGGAAGATGTACTTCCCATGTTGAAAAATATTTAGTGGACAAGTGGTAACAGTCACCCTCCCCCTGAACAGATAATGTTTTTCAGTGTTTTCATACTCTTCTGATCTGTTACTTCTAGTTTAAAATGCATTAGAAAAGGAAGACCGAAGATCTGAACTGAGCATCAAATTATGGTTATTCTTGAGAAGGATGAGAGTGCAGTCGCTGAACTTGTTGTGCTGTAAATGCTTCTCCCCTTCCTGCTCCTGTGAAAAGTGTAACTTGATAAGTTGGGTAAATAGTGACTTAGTGACATCCTCCAGTATCCGTGTTTGAATTTATTTTTTTGTGCATGTATGGCTGCCACTTTGAAGTCAGCCAGTTGTCCAAAGTACAGAAGTTTGAAAAGTGGCTGTTGCTGAATGTTTCAGGAGTTTTGTTTCTTTTAGCCTGTAGGTTTTTTTTGATTCCTGTGAAAGGTATTTAGCAAGTTTGTGGTCAGCAGGCTTCAGTTCATTGTACAAACTTTAAATCTCCCTTGGAAAAACATTTGTTTGACCTCTTTTGACTTGCAGGCTTGGAAAAACCCACCCCCAAATGGTGTTGCTGCAGAAGATGCTAAGAAATCTGCAGTGTGTTTTGTGACAGTGTATTAGACCCAGTTTCTGACCCCTATCCTATAGGCAGTCAGTGCACCTTGGAAAGCATAAGGGTTGCTGCTGGCTGTAACTGGTTCTCACCATGCGACTGTGAATGGTGGTACTTGTGGGTAACATCCAGCCATGAGTGAGAACCAACAACTGGATTTCTCTTTCAAGGATGATCATGACTGTATGTTAACCACATATAAAACTAAAACTGAACGGTTTTGACTCATTTTTGTCACCTTTCTGTTTCCACCCATGCCCAAACCATCACCTGTTTTTGGAAGACTGGGCATACAAATGTTTGCTCTCTTATTCCCTTTTTTAAGAATTACTTTTTGAAAAGTTTTATTTATTCATTTATTTATTGAATAAAACCCAGTTTCTAGTACCTTCTAGTCTGATTTAGTCATGTCTGGGTATAACTAATTAACTGTTGTCAGTGCAAGAGGTTTTGATTAGCATGCTTGGTTAAGCTGGTGTATTTTTTCTTCGAGAAGTCAGACATAGGAATTTCATGGCAATATCTGAAAAACCAGGTAATTACTTCCAGAGTCTCACTGAGAAATTTGGGAGGAATCTGCAAAAGGTGGGGATAGCACCATTGTCTATCTGTGGGGGTCTCTCAATGGGAGGAGGTTTCCACAGCCAGGGCAGAGTGGTTGCCTGTTGGCTGGTCTGGTCGGGATGGGGTTTCACTGGTGACCAGTAGCCTTTGGGTCCTTGTAGGGCTTTTTCCTCCTTTTTGTCTCTGGTTATGGCCTTGTCTTTCCAAAGGGATTTTCGTAAGGCTCTGTCCTCACTTGGAGGCAGAGACCTCCGAGTAAGATGCCCCTTAGCTTTTCAGTGGCTCCTCCAGCTGCACATGGTCTTCACGTGCTGCTCCAGCTTATGCTGGCTTTGTACCACACGGTGGTTGGGTGGTGGAGAAGGTGGTTGGTAGGCAGTTACTCAAGTGGGGTGATAAGGGACCCTTTTTGCTCCCCACCCCTTCCCCCCCCAAAGCTGTGTGCTGCATTTATTGAAATCTTCATCAGTTCTGCTTGTTCCTGCTCAGCAGGTCTTATGCAAATACACAGAGCTGGACCATGTGAGCAGAGAGACTTGGCTTTCCTTCTGGGAGTCTGAAATGCACAAATTGTTTTGCTCTGTCTTTGCCCCTGATGTCTTAGCCTTGAGACTTAGTTAGCACGGTTGTTAATTATCTGTAGTGGAAGATTGCTGGATACCAGCTATCCTACTTCAGCTGAGTACAGTAAAAGAAGGAATTGCTCAGACTGATAGTATGTTAATATGGGAAATAACAGTATGCTATATGTTAATTTGCTTATGTATCTCAGAGTCTAGAATATCTCCTTCTTGATGAAGCACTGCTAGGTTGACAAAGCAGAAGAATGAAATCTGCCGTTCAGAAGTCAAATTTTATGCTCTACCAAAGTGGAGCATTATGCTCACGATACAGCATCTCATTTTCACATTCATGAAAGATGGGTTCCTTCATGTTCAGTAAAATCGCTTTTTTACCCATAAAATCAGAAACATATTTTATTTTAAACTCAAATAACTGTGCCAAACCAGATGTTTCCTGGAAAACATCATGTACTAATACATTACCATGTAAATGTACTTAGCTGATTTGCTTGTCTCTCCTCCAAAATGCATGCGTGTGTGTATATCCATGATAGAAAGTTAAACAGTTTTTATTTTTTAAACTGATGAGAGAGGCAATATCAGTATTGCAACTGAGGTAACGTTTTGGGTCTGCAATATTTGGATGGAAGATCCTTATGTACGTTTCATCTCTTTCATCTCCTTTTGCCTTCTCTTGTATATAAAAATACAATCAACAAGTTATTTAAGGACAAGCAACACTGGATGTTCTAGAGAGAAAAATATACTGGAGTCAAACATACTTTAGTGAATTCAACACGTTCTTGCTTGCTTGTTTTTAATAGCTGAAAACAGCAGAAGGGTCACTGAGGCTGCTGGGTTTGTGTACTTGGTAGGTGTATTGGCATTCCTTGAACATGGTTTTGTGCCTGTGCTTTAAGCTGCACGGTGAACTAATCATTCTTCCTTTGAACAATACAGTTGCTTTACCTCTGAAAATTTTTGAGCTAAACAGCTAGTCCCATATATTTATCCAGTAGTTAAATTCCAGTGCAACTTGTTACTGCTGGTAACGTGGACTACTTTCTCTATTTCTGACTGCTAGGAGGAAAATACCAATTATTTTATTCAAGTAACACTTAGTACTGCAAGACATAGTACATCATTCTATGAGTAGTAATTTTCCCATGTTTTCAGGTATACCAACTAATATTCTTACAGTGAAGAACAGGGTATGGATGATTTAATGACAGGTTCTGATATAAGATTTTTGAAATATAGTATTTTATTCTAGTAAGCAAAAGTAAATAAATTATCTTGTTCTTAGCTGATGTGGCACTGCTGGTCATCCCCATTTTCCACCTCTCATTTTCATCACTCTGGAGGTCTGTGGTTCTTGGATTTCAGGGAATCTGTGTAAGGTGAGCCCCGGCCTCTATACTTACATCTCAGGCATTCTTCTTAGGATGGCACAGCAGAATAGTCTGTGCAAGATGTACGTGTTTCTGCAATCCTTAGGTTTGTATTGGAAATTTGTGCATATTTCTTGTGTGTTTTAGTCTACTGCATCTTGATTTTTTTTTTTTTTGCTTTACAACAAAAATGCATGGTTCCTTCCCATGCCTTTGCTTTTTCTGTTGATCCTACCTCAGCTGTCTGTGGCCCCATGGGTGCCTGCTGGAGCTGAGCTGCATGTGTCGGTTTGCTCAGTAGCTGAGATTTCCTTAGGCAAGAAACTCAGGCCTCAGGTGGCAGGCCTGTGCAGCTATGCACACTTTTTTTGGTTTGTTTTGCATTTGGTTTTTTGTGCGTGTGTGTATGTACACAAAGAGGCAGCATTTTCAGGAAGCCATGTTTTACTCTTAGGCTCCATATATACCCCAACTGCAAATATGAACAAATTCATGATCTTTTCGATGAGCAAAGAGATTTGAAACCTTCATCAGTCTGGCAGTATTGTGCACTCCCTGCTGAGAAAAGAGGAAGAGAGGCGATTTTGCAGAGGGTGCACATGCACACTTAGATATAGGTGTGCTGTTGAAGGACTTACGAGCTGGACATACAGTAGAATCAGCATTTCTGGTACCAGCTGACTGCTGGCATCACCCTCTTCCCCTGCAATTACACTGCATGTCCCTGTATAAACCCTTCGAGAGTTGCTGCCATTTATTAATTTTTAAATACATCACAACTTGTGAATTGCATCTGTAGGGAAGAAGTTGGTTTATTTAAGAGCATGCACCTTGAGGTACAATATATTAATAGTAGATGTACCCCTTTCAGATTTAGTTAGTATCTTGTGGTGCATCTTTGTTTGCTGTCTGTCTGATCTGTGCTCAATTTTTGCTGGCTTTTGTCTGTGGGAGTGCCAAAAGAAAAAAGGTTGATCTCAGTTTACAAAAGAGCAGTCTATTACAAACTGTGCCCAAGGTTACTGGTGGGATTTGAGGATTCATTGAGCTAGTTGCTATTATACTCACTCAGACCAGATTTTATCATGTCATAGGATGAATATGGACTATTTTAAACAGAAATGCAACTGCCCTTTGCCCCCGATTTTCTGTTAAGATGGGCTGTTCCACAGAAACAACCCCAACCTCAATAGCAACCAGTGGTACCCTTGGTACTGCTTGTTTGTTAAAGCAAGGTTACTTATTTTCTGTTAGGAGCAGAGAAAAGAGCTGAGGATCAAAACAAATATAACTTAATACAATTCACCATTGAAATCAATGGAGTGTCTGCTAATTTTTTTGTAAATTATTTTTTAGATTATTCTTAAAGTAATTTGGTTCAATCTGATTTATTAATTTATTCATGAGCTTAGAACCAAAAAATTAAAATAGCATCATCAGAGGGCATAAGTTGAAACTATCCAAGTTTGGGTAGCAAAGTGCAAATTACTCCTGGAACAGTAAGACTAACTTTAATTTTCTGACTAAATGAGGTAACAAGGAATTTATCTTCTATCTGTGGGCCAGTGTTGTCTAATTAGCTTTTTGGGTGGAATAAATGATAAAAGGATGGCTGGTTTGTTCTGTTTATTGCGGATTTTCATTATATTGTTAGGAATATTCAAGACTTCCCCCTCAAGTCCATGTGAAGCTTTACGTACAAGCTAATAGTATGAGATGGTCTTTCTTTGTTTTTCAGATGGAAATAATGTAGATAGTGTGCCTTTCTTGCTGGGTGTAGTACCTGCAGCTAAGAGCTGTTGTGTTATTGCAGTAGAAGTTTCATTGCCTGTATAAGATGGCCATAGCAGAGGATGCAATATAACATGTCTATTTTGATTTGCAGGTTTCCACAGTGTTGTGGTTCTTTGGGTTTGTTTTTTTTCTTGAAATGGTAGGGCTAGGAAACAGCTGCCGAGGGATGAAGTCTCCACCTCTCCTCGTGGCTGCGCTCATGGCGTGCATCATTGTTTTGGGTTTCCATTACTGGATTGCAAGTTCTCGCAGCGTGGATCTGCAGGTAACTTTCCTGTTGCTCTGCATGTTGTTTTGTACTTGCATGGTTAATAAACATCGTGGACAAGAAGGATGCTTCCCCTGTGTGTGGTGAGAGCTTCAGCTTGTTGTAGGAATTTTCATTAATATTACAATTGTAGCTTATCAGTAGTGGCAGTGGGGGGGAAACGATAGGAATGCCTATTTCTAGGTGAGAATGACTCAAAACTTTTAAGACCTGCACGTACGGTACTAGTTACTTCTGCTCACACAAAGAGTTCAGCTATCTTGTGCTGTTTCAGTTTACAAATGTGGCAAATGCCATCTTCTGTTTTTCTTCCTAACCATACATTGAGACTGGCACTCCATTTTTTAAATCTGAATGGGCATCTGCAACTTGCTCATCTCCCTAGATTTTTTTTCTTACATGACCTGTAAGAACGTACACATACTTTCCCACCAAGTACAAGGAAATCTAACTTGTTCAGAACAGTGTCTAAAAATCTGAATTTGTATTCCTTAGAAACCTTTCCCAAAGAGGGCACACAACTCGTGGAATAATTACCTTGTCTGCTATTTTTCTAATGGTAGCTATTTTCAGTGACTGTTGAGCTTGGGTTTTAATCCTTTCTGCACCGCGTGTTCTGAAGTTGAGCAGTACGTGAATAAAGTTTCTGGTTTGTGAAAATGTTACAGGATGGTTCTCTGTTGTTTTTAACAAGTGAACCTAAAAACTAAGAACCTGGTGGTTAAACATGGCTGATAAAAGCTTCTGCCAAGTTTTTCCACTGAATTTGTATCCTCTTTGTAATTGAGCCAAATTTTAGTACTGAGTTGACAGCTGTAGGAATTGAACTAATTCACCTCAAAGTCGGCAGTAGTCAAACAGGACATGTTTGTGTCATGTCTGGCCACGCGGTTAAGGGTATGTCTTGGCTTTCCTTTGGTGGAGGGTATGATGCCGCTCTGTCTTCTGGGACTCCTGTCATCCCTTGTTTTCCCTTTACTTAGTGGCCTCAGGAGGGTGGCTACTGGCAGGTAGTGACTGTGTCAGTACTGCTGAAGCTTTGCTGCATGGCTGTGACGCAGCTGATGGTGAGGAAAATAAGCGAGCATAGCAGTTTACTCTTGATCTCAGTAACCTAGAGACACAAGGTCCTTCTTCCTCTTACTGATTCACTGTATCGTCTGGTAGGTTTCTTCCAAAGCTAGCTTGAAAATTGTTTCACTTCTGCATAATTATGCACTCTGAATGAAATAAAAGCATAGCTGAAGGCACAGATGGAGCTTCTAAAGCACTCTGTCAGCCCATTTGTTTGTTGGCAAGACTTTGCAGCCGTTATGACTGAAATGGAGTAAGTAGTTTTCTTTGCTCTTCCAGCTAGACTGTGTTTTTCTAGCCCCTACCCCACCGCGTTCTCTCCCTTTCTGTGGCAGAGAAGCAGAGTAGGTGGGCAGTAATATGCAGCATACTGTGGCGTAAGAAGATTTGATCCATTTTCTTGGAGTCTTGGAAGATGCACGGTTTTTATTGTATCTATTTTTTAATCCACCTGGAATCACCAGGTCTTTCTGCCTGGGTGAATTCTGTTGATATTTCCCCCCTGCATGTCTCATTCTTCCTTGCTGCTGAAGAGTGATTTTAACCCAAAATGTTTAGCAACAATGTCCTGCAAAATTAAATCAGTGCTTTAAAAAAAAAAAGTATCAGGCTTGATTCTTTGCCTTATGTCTCTGTGTGTGTATGTTTGGTATGTGATGGTGCTGCATTTTCCTCTGATTGTCACTGCTCTTAGAGCAATCAAGGAGTACAATGATTTTCTGCTTATAAATTAATTTTTCTTGTATGTGTCTTTCTGTAACAACCATATGTCAGTTGTTTATGTAAAAGTTGGGCAATGTTGTCCTCCCTTTATTCTTTCTCTTACTGATTTGAGAGATGAGTTTTCCCTCTGAGTTAGTTTCCTACGACACTG
This sequence comes from Elanus axillaris, assembly GCA_026212715.1. NCBI lineage: Eukaryota > Metazoa > Chordata > Aves > Accipitriformes > Accipitridae > Elanus > Elanus axillaris. Next base: position 39,243,656 of record JANZLQ010000079.1, read on the forward strand.
GGAACTGTGGTGATGTCTCCATTAAATTTAAAAAATGGTTTGACCTTGTACTTCAGAAAGATTGTAGACTGCATTTTTGTAATTTTTTTGGGGGGGTGGTGGTGTTTCTTTTGGTTTCTTTTAAGCTCAAGTCCTGAGGGAGCTTTGCATTTCTCTTGTCTTTAGCTGCAATTTTGATAGTCCCTACAGAATATGCTGTACTCTTAATTTATCTAAAACTGGTAGGGGGGTGTCTGTGTGTGTGCGTTTGTCTCTGTGTGTGTGGCAGATATGCCTGGCTGACACAATACTTTGATGACATTATCATTGTTAGTTCTGTGAAATTTGGTATTCCTTGAATGAAATGGAGAAGAGTCTGGCGAGGGGGAAGCACTTCTATTTGCTTTGACTAATTTGCTCTTCCTCAGGGTCGGATCATGGAACTGGAAGGCAAAGTCCGCAGGGCGGCAGTGGAAAGAGGTGCTGTGGAGCTCAAAAAGAATGAATTCCAAGGAGAACTAGAGAAGCAACGACAGCAGATCGACAAAATCCAGTCACTGCACAGCTTTCAGATGGAAAATGCCAACAGAGTACATCAGGAAGAGAAGGTAGGGCCTTTTCTAGCCACAGATTTCTGTGAGGCTGTGGTTTAGCAAGACACTACAACAGAATAAGGTTGCTCACATGTTCCAGCTGCTGGGCCTACAGTCAGTGTTGGTGTAGCAAAACATTTAATTTATGTATCATTGTATAATATTTAGGAAATGGTCATTGAATGCACATTATATTCATTGTATAATATGTGAAATACTAGAAGCTGCAAGTAACAGCACTTCTGATTAAAATCTCTACCCCCTCCATAAATCATTGTTTCCAAACTTGGGTTGGCCTCTGGCTTCCTTTCTTGCATACTAATGTTTTAAAACTTAAAGAAAAGAAGAAGCCGCAACAACAGATATATTTGTATTCCCACATATATTTGTGTATATTTGTAGGCATAAATGGTTGATGTTTATTTCTAAATGCATGTTGTGGCTTGAGCCTAGCCAGCAACTAAGCACCATGTGGCTGCTCGCTCGCCCTCCCCTGCCCCCTGTGGGATGGGAAGTAGAATCAGAAGAAAAAGGTAAAACCTTGTGGGTTGAGATAAGGACAGTTTAATAGGGCAACACAAGGAGAGAAGTAATCATAATACTAATAAAAGAATGTATAAAGCGAGTCATGCATAACGCAATTGCTCACCACCTGGAACCTGATGCTCAGCCTGTTCCTGAGCTGCGATCCCTTGCCTCCCCCAGCCAGCTCCCCCAGTTATGTACTGAGCATGATGTCATATGATATTGAATATTCCCTTGGCTAGTTTGGGTCAGTTGTCCTGACTGTGCCCCGTCCCAAATTCTTGTGAAAATTAGCTTGATGCCAGCCAAACCCAGGACAATATGTTACAAATTTTGTGGCACCTTGACCTTCTGCCTCCAAAACCCAATAACACTGGGAGACATCAGAAGGTTAGCCTAGCCTTTCATGACTAGGCAGTGCTTCTGACAGTGCAGCGTTGCCAGAGGGATGGAAGTCCTTTGTGAAGAATGTGAACATGCCTGCTTAAATAGTGGTGTGTACAATTACTGCTGTGTAGTTGCAAACTGTTTTGCTATGTATTTTCCCTATGTGGCTGATGCTGCCTTGGATGTGGCTGTTAGTCATTAATACCACTTTTCTCACTGTTGCCAGAAGTATTTAGCTGAGAGTATTCATTCTAGGTTTATTGCTTCTGCTGTAGAGTCTCTTGACTGAAGTTTATAGATCAGCTTTCCAGGATTATTATTTTCAGCAGACTGAACAGATGCAACTGATGATGGTAATGGGTGCTCTTCAGGTAAAGGGGTTCACCATTAGGTGATGGTTCGCTGCTCAAAACCTGCAGTGCATGAACAAAATGTCACCAGAATAATCTTTAAAGGATGAAGAAAAATTGAATAAAAATGGAACGTTGAATTGTTTCATTCGTATGCACATCATTAGCATATATTTTTAATTTATTTTGAAATAATTTTTATCCAAGATCTTCAAAGAAATAATGAACCAGTTCTTTTTAGCTCTTTTGAGACAAACATGTTTCTTTGATAGTTTCTGTCTTCTCTTTGGGTTCAGTCTTTGTGTATTCTTTAAAAAAGGTGAGGTATAGTTTGTCTATTTATTTTTTTAAATATATATATTTATTAAAAAGATACCTTGGGACAGTCAGACAGCATCAATCTTGTTGTCACTTCTGCTTCCTAATAGTGGGCGTTGCTACTGAGTTCTGTGGGAACTATATAAATTTACTGTCCTCTGGGAAGGTACCCCAGTTTACATGTTAGTGAAACCCATCCTTCTGTTTTGGCATCTTTCTGCATTCCAATTCTGTCGTGCAAGGAGTGAAAGCCATATGCATGAGTTTAAAAAAAAAAGGCAAGAAAAGGGCGAAGAGAACTGAATATTTGCTTAATTTACAGCCTTTTTTACAAAGGAAATATATTTTATGCTTCCTTTTCATAAGTAGATTTTCCCTTATCCAGAATTATTAAAAGTCACTGGAACTGCAAGAGCTGGCCACAGAGTTTACAGCACAGGCTGGCCAGATGGGTAGGTGTCAAGAGCTGGTGACAGGAGCTCATCCAGGAGTTTTGAGGAAGCTCAGTGGATGAAATGTTTCTTCTGCCCAGCATGGTGTACAACCTTTCTGCTTCAAATGGCTGTGGTACCAGAGGATGTAGCTGGTACCACACAATCTACCTTTCTTTTTGTGGTGGTGTTTTTGAGTCTAGAGGACATGTAGGAGCTGTCATCCATTAAATCTGGCATCTGTGCCAGGAAAAGTGGTGGGAAGTATTTTACAAAACCAGAACTGCTGTTGGGCATGGGGGTGAATGTGGTAGTCTGGGGAAGAGTCAAAGCATCTTCCAGAAAAGGAAATCTTTCTTCTGAAGCCTCTTGGAGTTTACTTCTGAAAGAGTAATTGACAAGGATGATGGAGACTAATGAATGCATTCACACCTGGAATTGCAAAAGGCTACACATGCATGGCTTGTAGAGAAATTATGCAGCCACGTGGTAGGACGGAGGTATCACAGGGGTGGATGATAAGGCAAAAGTTAGAAAGCAGTTTAGAAATAAACTGGGTTAGTTGTACTGTGGGGAGGTCACTGGTGGAGTTTTGGAGTGCTGGAGAATGCATGCAGAGGAGAACAAGGAGGATAACCAAAGCTGTGCTGTAGTTCCTTTATAGGAATCCATAGTATAGGTTACAAGATGGACAAAAGTCAGCTGAGGAGAGCCATCGTGGGCATTTCCAGGATCCTGAATGGTACGGAAAGTGCTTATGGCTACGAGAGACAAGGTGTAGTTGTTCTCCATCCACTGATAGGCTTCAAATGGCAGTCAGCAAGTTGTAGTTCAGACTAGGCAGAAGTGCTTTTCACACGATAGGTGGTGAAGCTTCAAGTGTGTGACATCCATAATGCCCAGTTGCAGTGAGTCTGTGTGGGTTAAAAAACAACTGGATAACCTTGGACAAACACCTGGTCTACCACCCAATATAAAGGTGTTTATTCTGGCTCCAAGTGTTTCTCAGCCAGAAGTAGCTGCTGCCTGGAAAATAATGTGCTTTATGGCTGCTGTGGTGTTCATTTGGCATCCAGTATTAGAGACAGGATGCTGGGCAAGGTGGATTTTGGGGCTGATCTAGTATAGCTGTCCCTTCTGAAGTGCTTTTCCCTGCATTGTCCTAAAACACAGTTCAGTAAAGGAATAGTCTATGAAGCTTGCTGTTGAAACCCCAGGAGCTGAAGCTGTAGGAGGCATTAGATAAAAGTGGTACAACGGACTCATTTCGTATCTTCTCCTTTTTGTGACTGGAGAAGAGCATGTCTCAGGAGCCTGAAGTGGTAGGATGAGCTTGTATGTGCCTGTGCACCACTTGGCAGCAAATTGAAGATTTGCTTTTGTTGCGACACATGAGCAAATATCCTGCACGGATGTTGTTTTTTTTCCCAACTCTGTGATTTAAGAGCAGAGAGAGTTGTCTTTCTGGGAACCTCTGTATTTGTCCAAAGCTGCAGGCAAGTTGGCATGGATTCATCCAGGAATGCCCCTGGTATGGTGGGCAGGGAAGAGAGGGAAAGCTTAGGACCATGGTCTGAAGAAGCTGTCCAGGATCATAGGTTATTCCACAGAAGGATGTGGAATATAAGAAAAGGCTCCTTCAGAGTGCTTTTTTTTTTGTGTATGCATCTATATCCATGTATAAGTGTGTCTTGTATATTCACATGGGCGTACATATTTGTATATGCACACAGGCACACATATATCATTGGTTTTTTGCTCTGTGGATTCCAGTGGAATCCAGGATTCCTGGGGGGGAAGTAATGAATTCACCCTTTCTGTTTATGTGAAAATTGGTCCTTGAACTGAACTTTTTACATCATGGCGATTGCCAGTCAGTGTTTACCTAGTGTAGGAAGGATGATTGCAAATCCAAATCCAGAGTCTCTCAACTCACTCTACAAGTAATACAAACTGTCTAACTAACTAGACGGATCTTTGAGTGATCAACAGGATTTTGTTTAGTTCTTGTTGTTGGTTCTTAAAGAAGAATGAAAATGCTTTCAGCTGATGTGTAGGAGTGAATGAATGGTCTGTCTCAAAATCCCCTCTTTTTCACGGACAAATTATGGTTCTTCTGGTTATAGAAGAAATCTGTACAGGAACAAACTTTCACAATCTGCCTCCTTACCGAGAGCAACTCTCAAGTAACATTCGAGACCCATCTTAATTGCAGTTCATCTCTGCTCACCTGTGTTTTATTACTGTGCTGATAAAATACAAAATAATTATGCCACTGATTTAGTTTCATACCAAACTAATACACCAGTAAGATGCTTGCCACAATAAAGTCATTGTCTGTGGCAGTGTGGTAACTACTTTGAGTTAACTCTGCCTTCTTTTCTAGTAGAACTGTCTCTGTGCTACTTAAAGGACAAGGGCATAGAAGGTAGGAGGTAGTCAGAGCCTGAAATACTCTGTAGGCTCACCATTCACTGGGGCAGTGTAATCCTGTGAAACTGCTGTCATAATTAGCCTCTTAGATCTGAGTATGTGTAAAACACTTATGTCACCAGTCTGCTTTTAAAAAATCTGCTTAAATTTTTAAGGATTAATGTAGATTTAGTAAATGGCTTCTGGAAATCCATACAGAAGTACGCTGAAGAGATCAAGAGAGGTCGCACAGACTCTTAGTAACAACAGCTAAGGAAGCAGGAGTGCAAAAAGGGCTGTTTCTAATCTGTAAGCAATTTTCTAAAGAACAATATTCTGTGTGGTTGTTATTCAGGACTCGTAGCTTCTGGGATGTACACAGCCATGATAGTCTTTTTGAAGAGTGTAACAGGAGAAAAATGTGTGTATTTGCTCTTCTTTTTAGTAGGTAGAACATGCTTTTTCAGTTTGTCATTTTCTTTGGATTCATGTGATTCTTCCCCAGCCCACATCTTGTTTTACTGACGAGAGGGACCAAGCTTTGTACATTATATGTGAAGCTTGTTACTGTCATGTCACTCAATGTCTTTTAACACTGACCACAGCTGCTCTTGGATCCCCTCCCTCTGGGAAAATTTCAATGCCCAGCACAGGCTTTTGAGAAAAAACACCTGTTGTTATGCAGAGAGTCAACTCCCTGAAAGATGGGGAGAGAGAAGAAAGCCTGCTGTGAAAAGAAGGTGCCTATGTGTGTTTTGTTTTTTGTTTTTTAAACCAAACAATGTTGCATTTTCTAGGTTTGAAAAGGCTTTAAAGAAGAGCAAGCACTGCCTTCTGCCCTGCTCTGCTTGCCATGATGTTACTAAATTAGCAGGAGAAATCAGTCTGCTTACTCATAATTGTACAACAGAAGTCTGGAAGACTACCTCAGTTTGAAATATATTTTCACATGTTGGAGAAAAAAAAAAGGATGGTCTGGGACTCACTGAACTGTAGGCACCCTAAGATTGGAAATTTAGAGTATGTGTAGCTTGAGAGTCAACTACTGGAGCATTTCTACCTCTTCACAGCAAAATGAATCTGCAAAAAGGAAAGCAGCCGGTACGTTATATGGACCTGTGCAGGTTTTAGATTAAGATTCTCACACTGTAGGATTCTCTTTTGTTTACACGGCCTACTGTTTGGGTTTTAATTAAATATAACAACGTCATGAGCGTCCCGTAGCTGCACAGGCCTTATTTTCTCCAATCCACTTGCTGTTGGTGTGGTCCTGTAAAAGCAGTTTCTTATTTATCTGTGTCAAATTCCTCTCTCTTCCACTGAGAGTGTAAGAAATAAAAGTTTTGGTGCTTTCTGAAGTTTTGCGGGCTGAACTGTGCCATGTCATGGTGCATGTGTCCTAAAAAGAGAGTCTAGATTGCTTTTAGCAGGGGATGTGAAACAAGATTGGGTCCCTGATCTTTGCCAGGATCACTCTTTGGGAATAGAGCTGGGTTTTTTGGTTTTTTGTTTTGAGTGGTTTGGGGTTGGGCTTTTTTGGTAGTTTGGGTTTTTTTTTCTCTTTATTGAGGATGGGGAAAAGTCTGTAATTTCTGAATGGAATTCATTGCAGTGAGAAACAGATTTAAATGAACAATGTCTCCTCTATTTTGGGCTTGAAATTTGGTTTAGACTTGCTTCATTTGGTGATCTTCCACTGAAGTATACATAAGTATGCAGCACACGGACCAACCTAAAAGAGAAATACTTTCTTAGGTTTCTTATTTATGAACTTTTCCCTCACTTACTAATATGCAGTTAGCTGTTAATCTCATGTCCTAGAATGAAAAAGATTTTTTGTGGCTAGTATAAATGGTTTGTTTACTCCTCAAGATTATTCCAGAATGGGAAAGAAGAAAGAGTACAAAGACAGAAGAGAATTGATGATGTGTCTTACTAGTTAAGTGTGTGTGTGTGTTTGCAAAAATAGAGAAGGGGTTTGGGAATTTCAGGATGTATTTAAGAAATTAATAATAGATAATCAAAATGTTGCTTGTGCTGCACTGCCAGCATGGTGGTGGTGAGCAGTAGGAATGTGCAAGGCAGAACTGCTCCTTTTCTTTGTAGTAAGGTCTTGGATCAGTTTGAGTTAATCATGAAATAGGTGCCCTTCTTCTCCCTGATTAATTATAAATGCTTGTTTCTGCATGTATAAATCTTACCCTCCCAGCTTGCTTTGTTTCCCAGTTGGTTTTGTTCTTAGCAGCTCATTTACTGATGCTGTGGCTCATTCTTTCTCCTTGTGAGAGCTATATTTGTGAATGCAAAGCTCCTTCTTTCTTAGGTTTTAGTTCTGAAACCAGTGTTTACTCTCATCAAGATCTTTGCCATTTTATTCCTTTTTCCTGTTGCAATATCTCATTATGTTTTTATATACAGCACATACAGTCAGTGTTAGGAAGCACGTATGTCATGTGCTTGGGTTAGCTTGATTTATGATGGTAGCAAATGCTGAAGGAGTTAGTGTAGTAATGCTTCCAAGGGATATGGAGGCTACTGTGTAAAGGCATTAATCGGATCAAATGCATGTACATAGTTCAGAGTATGTGCTCAAAACATATGCTTTGAAGTAATTTACCTCAAAGCTTCCTCACAGGTATCTCTGTCTTATGGTTTGGGTTTTTTTAAAAACAATAACATAAACTTTTGTGTTTCTTAAGTGGAGCATGACTTACATAGACATGTTCTGTGGTGAATAAAAAAAACCCCAAATATATCTCTGGCAGTTGTTATTATAAAATTTGGTGTCCAGATGGAGCAAGAATTTTCCGTCACTGCAGGTGGCTGTGTGGCTTTTGATTTTTGGTTTCTGAGGACCTGCACTCCACAGCATTGACTCCAGTCAGAAGACTGACTTTTCCTCTGTGATAGTCCCAAGGATCTGTGCAAGACATGTTTTAAAATATGAGGAGCTGGTTCTATTTACAGAGTTACTCTGTCACAGAAGATCAGATTTTGATAATGGTGATATAGTGAGTTTTGAAAAGCTGGATTCTCAGTCCTAGGGATCATAGGTATTGTTCTGTGGGCTGAATGAAATATAAAATGTGAGTTTCTTCCTGCAACTGATTTTTGGCATGTTTTTCCTGAGTTTTTCCCAGCAGTTTGCTTTCTTGGTCTGCATAAACCCCCCAAAGAAAATAATGTCTGCCTAATTCACAGCCATGAGGTGAAGATTAGTTAACACTTGGATGAGAGGAGGAGGAATGGAAAGTCTGATATTATTGATACAGTCAGATTGGAAGCTGGCAGTTGGAGCACTGCCCTGTAGATCATTCAACAGTATTTCCTGCTCAAGTTAAACAACTAACTAGATTTTAATGATATTTTTTTTTTGTGGACTCTTACCCCCAAATTAAGGGAGGTAGGTATGGCATTGCCAAAAGGAAGTTTTATATGCAATCCAGAAGGACCAAGGCACGCTGGTTTTTTTTACCCCCTGTTGTGTTCTAAGGAGCCTTTTTCACATGGCATATAATTGTATTCACTTCAGCTAATCACAGTTATTGTTGTCCTAATGCACAAAACATTTAACACTTGTCTGTTTTACTGTCAAATAAGTGGTCCTGGTATTTGGGAGTTTCATTTTAAGAAAAAGAAACAACAAACAAACCACAACACAACAAACTGTAGGAACATAAAATTGCCATGTCATACTGATTTTTCTAGTCCATTGACTGTTTCTGGTAATGGCCAATGCTAGAAACACTGAGGGTGATAATCATGGAACAACCTGATTATGTTGCTCATGCATTAGCAAAACTTGGCATTCCCATTGAAACATTAACTTCCTTTCCCCAATAAACCAGGGAAAACAAATCTGCAGCCTTTTTTTTTACCTGTCCTATGACAAAGGAGAGGGTAAGGTATTAAACAATCCTAAGTATATGTTGTTATTCATGTTACTAGTTTTTCCTTTTTAACAAAGGAGCAAGGCCTTTGCTCTTGAGGTTTCACAGTGGTGTTCATGGACTGGCTGTATGTATAGAATGGTGTAGGAGTATTTCTTTTATTGGGTTGAAAACAGCTGCCTCTTCATCAACATGTGAATGACCACCTCTTTGAACTGGGACTCTTTAAAGGGTCAGCAAAAGACAAATCTACCCCTCTGCTATGTGCTATCCCACTCAGATTGATTGAACACTTTGCTTTTCCTAGTCAACTAGCACTTATTACTGTGGTCTTAATTAAAAAAGGCACTGACAGCATTGTCAGTGTTTCATGGTGACTTGGGCAAACAGAATGGATGCAGTTATTTCTTTGCATTAAAGTGGTGTGGACATAAGTACACATTGGTACTTGAGCTGAAACTTCGGGAAACTGGGATCCTGATTTGGCACCCCTGCAGAACATTGGGGTATGCTGGGAGAAGGATAATGAGGAAATTGCCAGTGAAGTGTAAGACATGTGCTCCTAAGACTGGACTTGATCATTTCTGAAGGGTCAGTGCACTTCATCTTTTTGTAGTCTTAAGAAGACTCTTCTGCACCAGACTTTCAAAATGTTAAGTAAGAATCTGAGTTATCCTGACATCTTGCTCACAGGAATTAATTTTATTTAGACTTGCCTTAATTCTGCCAATATTCAGGTGTTTTGGGACATGGATATATCTGGGTTGGTAGAGGGGGATTGGTGAAAGAACAGACAAAACTTGTTCCTGTGTTGACTGCCTCTTCAGAATGAGAGAGAGCAAAATGACGGAATGGAAGAAGGTCACTCCAGCACTTTCTTCTCCAAGTGAGGGAGACGAAAGTTAGAAAAGTGATACAATGCAAGGGCTTTGTGTTTGCTTTCATGGAGCTTCTTTATGGTCTATGACTAATGCTTTTATAGCTCATCCCTGTGTACCTGAATGCAGGTGTATTGATTCCCTGGTGAAAGGGTAGTTGATAGCAAGCTGTACTTTGCTGTATTCTTCCTTCAAGGGATAAATACAGTGAACTGCAATTGTGAGATTACACCAGAGTAAAGCAGCAAGCAATTTTGGTAGCAAACTCTTTAAATTCCTCCTCTTTTTAATTAAGTGCAGTGATATCTTCCCTCATTTACTGGGAAATCTGGGTTAAAATGAGTGTTTGTTGTTTGTAATAGTAAATCTCTAGAGCAGCTAAAAGTTTTTGGGTTTGGCTGTAACCCAGCGCTTTGCAAAGAACATATCTTGCTACATGTTCTTTGGTTGATTGTGTTTATAATATTAATGGTAACACAGGTCCTTTGCAATTAAAACATTGTTTTCTGTTGCTCCTTCCAGGCAGTGCTGATGAGTAACATCACAGTAAATGACCGACTGATACAGAGCCTACGAGGTATGTTATAATAACCCTCTGCACTCTCACACTGGTTTTTAAGCCCCGTTTTTAAGGCTTACATTTTCTGGTGTCTTCCAAGAATGCTGCCTTTCTTCAAGTCATGGGGACAGTGCAAGGGCTGAGGTGACTTAGATCCTGCATCTGCATAGTTCCAGTTCAATGAAGTGTCAGATTAATCTGCCTCAGTGGTAGAAGGATTTGTCCATGTAGTGCTTGATGTGGAACCATTATGATATTAAATAATATGAAATAAAACTAGCTTCTATGTGTATTGTTAATACATTTATTCTTCATTCTACCTTTTGCAGTGTATTCTTGCATTCCTCCCTGAGGTGTCTGGGTCATGCATTTTAGCACCAGGGGAATTCACAAACTCCTATATTAAATAAGAAAACTTGGTCTAATGAATTTCTATTCATGGTGGTGCTTCAAAATTGTTGTTAGCAATTTATTACTCAGGAGGTGCAGGGAACAGATCCTAAGTTCTACGAACAGGTAAATATGCTGTGGTGCTGCCTTCTGGTGCCCTCACAAAAAGCTTTCTATCAGGAAGAAAACTTTAAATCATAGATGCCTCTGGTTTTGAGGAACATAACTGTAAATTGCATATTGTTCAGGGAAGCATTGTAAGTTTGTCATTAGATGGCTAATAAACATGAATACCATTGTATGAATACTATGAATGAATGAGTATGAATACTATGAGTATTTTCTGATTAGTATTTCATAGACCTAAAGATTTCCTGGGCTGAAACCCAGCAGAGCAAGGGTTTGCAAACAAGTTTAAATTCCTTATGAAGGAAAGGAGGTAAAAAATTTACGTTACACTGTTTTTGTTAGTATGTTAGGCTGAAAGGCTATTCTTACCCAGTCCTGTGCATCTTTGATGAACAAATTCAACAATCATCTATGAATTTTTATACAAAATGTGAGCATTATGGATTAAGTTAGTGTGCTTACTGTCAATCTGTTGTTTGATACTTCTATTGTAATATATATAGGTATGTATGTGTGTGTATTTTAATATATTTTAATTCTGTTTTGGTCAGAAAACTTGAAAGAGTTACAGACAGAATATGGAAAGCTACAGCTGGATGTTTACTGGTTTCAGAAGAACCAGACTAACCTTCAGAGGAAGTTCTCATATGACCTGTAAGTATATTCTTTCTAAAAGATGGCTTCCAGAGTTGTAGGTGACTTGCTTATAACACAGACTATTATTGTGATATCTATAGCACTGTTAGTAAATATACATTTTTAAGGAGGAAGCAACACCTGACACATCTTCTAAAATTGCTCACAGTTGATCTTGGAGAAAAGTGTAGACCCTGCAACGGTTGGCATCTCAGTATCAACAAACTTCTCCCACACTTCTTGATCTTCCTTCCTTTGCAGGAAGAGAAAGGTAGCGATATCCTCATTTAAGAGTGAGGGAAAAATGGAAACACAAGGAGGCTAAACTCTGAAGAAGTTTAAGAACTAATATATGGGAATGCCCTATGAGAAGCTGTACCTCACTAGCTGCCAGAGGTCTCAGAAAATTTCTGGTACAGTTATGATCAGAGCCATGTGTTCTGCGTTACTATTCATACCTAGTCATGTTTTTTGTTGAGATTTCCCACTGAGTTATAAGGCATGGATAACTGAATGCAAGTGCTTATCAGTATTGTTACACTAAATAAGTTTCTGGTATTTCTAGGAATTTCTCCTGGGTTCTTACGTACCAAGTACACTTTACCCAGTGGAAAAATGCAGAGAGAGTATTATTGTATAATTGAAAATGTTCTAAAAAATAGATGTACTTAAGAAAAGATGTACTTGAGAAGTGATGTACTTAAGGAGTGATTTACTTAAGAAGACCAAAAAGGCCTTGTGAAATAAGATGCCTTTTGTATACAGAAGGCCTGCCTTGACTGGGCCCTTGCAGGAGAACTAAAAGACTGACAAGAAGGGAACATCCTACCCCAGGAGGCCCGGAGAAGTTGAAAAACTGCTGATAGGCATGAAGTTAGCAAAAAATCTTTGATAACTGGAGGAAAGGTAAAGGTGGCAGGGGGAGATCACGACCACCGACTCCATTCAAGACCAAAAGACTTATCCTCCCCCACTCTCCTTGAGCATGCGCTATAGAATAAAAGAACACTGTACCTTTAATTTGTAAAGGGGAGACTTTAACCCAATAGAAACTGTACTAGATAAGCGACTAGTAGTAATAGTTTTGGGGAAGAACTTTGGAAATTGAATATGTATAACTGAACTGTATAAATTGCTTTCCTGTTTAGGCATGAGGTGTGCTAGCTTTGTGGATTACCACCTAGCCCCCATCTTTGTGCAGGCATGAATTGGAACAAAATACCTCTGCCCTGTGTGTATACTGGCGTTTCACACACTGGGTAAGCGACCCCACTTGTGGGACAAGATGACAGAAGTCAAATGCTTTTTATTAACTGCATACATTGTAAATGACTCTTTTTAAACAATCAGATATCGCACCGTAGAAGACGGTGATAAAATTGGTTGTGCGTGTGGAATGCATAGAACAAAATTTGTTAACATAGGCCCAAAAGTAATTGTTTTTTCTCATGCCCAAGACTTGAAGTTTCATCTTAGCATTTTTGTGGGGCAAGCTTAGTGTTTTCCATACAGAAGTCAGCAGCAGTTAGGTGAGCTTACTGATATTGTGTGCAAAAGGAGTGCATGTTCCTCAGCAGTTGAATTACTGAGATACCCTCGGTGCACACTGTGGCCAGTGCTATCTGCTTGTCTGCTTGTGGTAGAGCTTGTTCAGCAAAGACTGACTGAGTGGCACAACTGACCCTTCTCTCCTGCAGCAGAGAGAAACAGAAGCCTCTGGACTGATCTTTTAAAGATATTTCAATATTCAGATGCATTCTGATTCCTAGGAGCTTTGTTTGTTACATAGCTGCTTCTTTGGAAATTTTGCTACATATAAAAAGTCTGACAATTAGTTTGGTATTTGCTTCTCTGACAAGTCTTAAGAATGTGAGTGTATGAGTAATGTTTTTTTGGCAGGGATGAAAGCAGCTGATGATACATGCTCCAGGAGGACAAAGGTGCTCTGTTTCTTACGGTGCAGGCAGGGGCAGCAAATTCAGCAGCCCGGGAGGGGAGAGGCTGCCCATGTGTTCCCATGCATGCAGAGCACACCTGTATGTGGCCAGGTACACAGGTTAACACAGACACACAAAGCACTTGCATGAGCACAAACAACACTAGTAGCCTCATCCCGCTCCCTGAGGGTCGGGGTCCACTAGTGCAAAACACACTTGTGTACACACGTACCGGCTGGCACCATTCCTTGCACCACCTACGCGCAGCCTTCCCACCCCGGTCTGACTCCAGTTGCTGCACTCACACCCCCATACATGCACACACACACACTGAACAGAGAGTCCCTCACCCAGGAAAGAGTTAAAAGTGCATTTAATAAGAAATGGGATAGACTGTGGTGATCAGGTGCAGGGCACGGCCAGAGGAGTGCACCAAACAGCAACATGTTTACATGTGACTGACTGTTTATCCCCTTATCTCTCCCTTTTCTCATGCTTGTTCCTGCCAGAGATCCATCCCTTTCCCTGCCTTTGATCCAGTAATAAGTGTTGTGCAGTGTCACGATGGTTAAGGGACTAATGGCATTGTGTAACTATTGAAAGTGTATAAAAGATACACAAACTTGCATCATGAGGAAATACTCCTTTTGGAACTTATAGTAGTGTCCTGATTTAAGCCCAGCTGGTGACAAAGCACCAGTCAGCCGCTCACTCCCTCCTCCCCCCAGCCCTGGTGGGATGAGGAGGAGAAAATACACAGAAACGCTTATGGGTTGAGACAAGGACAGGGAGGGATCGCTCACTGCTTATGGTCATGGGCAACAGACAGGCTCAGCTTGGGGAGGAAACAAAATCAATTTAATTTACTACAAATCGAAACAGAACAGGGATCTTAGGAAGTAAAACCAAACCTTGAAATACTTTTCCCTCACCCCTCCCTCCTTCCTGGCTCAACTCTACTCCTGATTTTTCTCTACCTCCTCCCCAGGCTGCAGGTGGGCATCTGCTTCCCGCTCCTCCTCCCCTCCTTCTTCACTGACCTGGGTGTCTGCAGAGGGGTTCCTCTCACATTCCCATCTCCTCCCCCACTGCAGGTTCCCCTTCTTAAATCTGTTCTCCCAGAGGTGCTACCACTGTCACTGTTGGGCTTGGCCTTGGCCAGCAACAGGTCTGACTTGGAGCTGGGGAAGCTTCTAGCAGCTTCTCATGGGAGCCACCCTTCCCCCACTACCAAAAGCCCTGCCACACAAACCCAAACCAAATACCTACTGATGAACTCCATTTCTGTAACATATGTTTTGTTATGTCTTGCAGCACTGCACTTTTGTGAAATGCTGAGAAAGGGTGTTCAGTTTGCTAGCAGTAGCTTCCACCTGTTTCTTATTTCAAAAAGTACCTTGCTGTTTCCTCTTCCTAGCTAAAGTCCAAATACAGATTTCTGTAATCATACTAGGAATGCTTAATGGAAGACAAGAAAATTTGTGTAGCTTGTTGAGCTGGTCTAAGAAAAGCAGTTTAAATTAATTTCTTCCAGTATAACTTGGACCGTCTGCACCATGAGTTTGTCCTTAGGACTTAGGTTGACACCCCATTTTTCCTACTGACTTCTCAAATCTAAGCAGAGATCATAGAACTAAGAAAGTAACAAAATGAGGAAAAAAATTAAAAAAGGATATGTTACAAAAGAACTTTTTAGAAGAGTGTGGATGAAAGTTAACAACTGCTCACTTGTTCATGTTTTCTCCAGGTCACAGTGCATCAATCAAATGAAAGAATTAAAAGAGCAATGTGAAGAAAGGATAGATGAGCTTACAAAAAAGGGTAGTGATATACCACAAATCAAAGAAAACAAAGACTTCTCAGAAGATTCAAAAAGGAATAGCCAGGTATGGTTTGGGTAATTTCTTAAAAATCTTTTCCTTTGTAATTTCTAAGGGGTTTTCCACCTTTTTGCTATCTCCACCTAATATTAGCTAATCTCATGAAGTTTTACACTGCTTTCCTTCACATTTGTTGAATGTTTCTGATTGATGGGAAGTGGAGCAATTCCAAGGACAGAACAGGCAGAGGCCCTGCAGGAGACTCGAAATCACTGTCTCTGAGACAAGCAGAATTTGAGAGGTAATGCTGGGATTGATGTGGAGCCCACTAAAGAATATTTACACTGCTGAGATTTGGTGCACAGCTCCTTTTGACCTTGTTAAAGGACTTAGTTGCTTTGTGTGTTGAAGACCTGTGTTAGAGATGAGGATAAATTGTGAATCACTTCAGAGCAGCAGCAAGCCTTGAATATGATATTGTAATCCAAGGGTCTTTGAGATCCATCAGCTATGAATTTTCACAGAAATCCTAATGTCAGCCTTTTACTGTGGGAATGAGGGGAAGATCAAATGTGCTAGCTGTTTGCTTTTGGGTATTTTGAGTCAAAGAACCACAAAAGGCGTTCTGGGATGTGACGTGAGAAGGCTTATTAGGATAGGGCTGGCTTGCCACATAGGGTGGCTGGCTGTGTGCCAGCTGACTTTTTCTTCCTGGGGTACAGAGGGCAGGAGGAGATCCTGAGAAAAGGAAATTTCATATCATCCTGTTGTGTTGGCATGTGAATTACTGTTGCTTCTTCAGTGAAGGAAGATTTGGTCAGGGATAGGACTTGACTGGTTAAGCTTGCTACAGATGGCACTGGAAACACGCAGTGAAGCTCCTGGATGAGAGGGTAACTAATTTATTTCTATGTACCAAAGTAGCCCTTTTGTCAGGACTACGAGCACAGGTTACATAAGTTACATTTTTTTACATGTGATTGCAATGGGGCCTTTCCCCCCAACACTCATTGCAAAGGCAGTGGGGGTTTGGTGGTATATGCCCTTTTCTCTTTGGCAAGGAAAAGGCTACTAGAAGAAACAATTTGATGACTTCAGAAGTGGAAAGGGTAAAGCAATGAGGATTGAAGCTGGGTTTTGCAAAAAGCTAGAAATGGGTGGGAGAAAATGGCTGAAACATCTGCCCAGATACCCCTAGTAATGGTTCAGGTAATGGTTCCAGGCTGTGTCCAGTTGTTTATGTAAGATGGTGGGAGAGAGAACTGCTAAGTTTGTGACCTTTTATCCTGGGAACCTGCATTGTATGAGAGCTGCAAAGTAACTGAAGCATTAGAGACAGGAAATGCCAGCACCTTATCCCTTTAAAAAAAAAAGTGAAAGCTCTTGTTTATCAATAATTTTTATTACAATGTCAAAGAAGTAAATAAAAAGTAGTAATAGTAATTTTATAGTGAAAAGTAAATAAAAAGCCCATCATTTGGTGAAGATATATTTGTTTGTCAAACCAGTGTATCTTGTTTAATGTCAATGTGTAAAATGCTAACTATTTGGAAAGTTGATGTGGGGAAGACTGTGAGGTGGTCAACTTAATTTCTGGTGTGGCTTTGCAGCAGATTTTCATTACAGTTACCTGCACCAGATGCTTTTTTGTTTGTTTTGCGATTTGGGTTAGGTTTTTTTTTACCTTTTCGTTTGGAAGGGAAATCATCCCAGAAGGAATTTGAGGAGTTTGGCTGAAGTCCCTCCAGAGGACAATTTCAGTCTCCTGCAACAAGTCCCATAGCTGAAGGCAATCTTTACTCAAAGCAGGCAGGCAGTTCAGGTTAGCTGTTTCCTTTTAATCTCTAGAGGGGATAGTCCCAGATGAGATAACCACTAATACAGCTACAGCCTAAATAATTTCTGTCTGCTTGTGTTCTCTAGCATCTGTGGCAGTGTTTCTTACATCAAGCTGTAACCTTCTCAGTTGTTTGTTTGCCCAAGGATTGCAATTTTTTGCTTGTACAAAAGCTGTGTTATTTATCATTAGTGCAGGGGGACTCTGAGGAAGACTGTGTACGTTTTTAGCTGGAATAATTCCTGTTTGCAAGATGTATGTGCTTATGTAATGGAAAGGTCAGAGTTAAAATAAAACAGAGAAAGAAAACGGAGTGCTGGCTGGTTAATAAACAGCTCTTCTTACAGCTCTGTATTTTAAGGAATGAAGTATATTTCTTGGTTGAGGAATATACAACATGTTCCAATTATTATCTTTTTATGCAACCACTTCAACTTAAAAAATTTTCAGCATACATGCTTTTGATTTATTTGACACCATCATTAAAAATTGCTGAGCTAGAAATTTAAGAGAATATAAGCTAAGGGCTTTTGCATATTTAATTAAGAGGTAATTTCTTGCTAGTAAGTGCAGGTTTAGTATTTTTACAGAAGAATTCATGCCCAACATAAAGTGAAAAATAATCATATGTTCAGTTTCTGATGATTTCTGCTGTAGAGAGTGACCTCAAGAGGCAGAGTTATTTATGAAGTAGAATCATTTTTAAATACAGCATTTTTGTTTTAATGACTGAAGGAAGATGGAGTTCTTCTGAATATCCTTACTACAGTAACCAAATATTCTATGGTAATACTTGCTTCTCAGGCTTTCATAAGAGTTAATGCTAGATTATTTGTTGTTGATGTTGGACTTCATGGTATTAACCCAACATGGTCTTTAGTTCTGCTTGCCTTGACTGAGCTTAAATGTTTTCAAAATAGCCAAGTAATGATATGCTACAAATACTCTACAACTTTGGGTTCTTGGTTATTAAACCTCTTACTTCTGCACACATTTTTCCAAATGACTGCGTGAACACTTGACAACCTAATGTTTTATTGACCTGCTTAGAACAATGGGTAGCTACAGTCTTACCAACATCACAACAGAAAACTTTGTTGACTAAGACTTTCTATACCATAAGGTTTTCTATTCATTTGTATAGTACCAGGTATAAAAAGATTTGTATCTCTAAATGTCTGTATGCTTGTTCTTTCTCTGTGTCTTTCAATTTTTTTATTTTTTTTAAATCAAAACAAAAACCCAGCAAAAATTCCTCATAGAACAGTTTCATAAAGGTCTGGGTTTTTGTGCCAAAGCTGGTATATGCAGCACAGGCTCCAGGCACATTTCATGTTCCGTGTTTGTGTGAACTGAATTGACATAGCTTTTAGCCAGTAAATATGAGTAACAGTTGTACGTGGGATTTTAATTGCTAAATTGGAAGATCTTCAAGGTGGTGTAGATCTTAGCCACTAATGTTTAAGCATGTCAGATGCTGAGAGCAGTCTAGTACCAGCATTTAATACATTCTTAAGTAAGCTCCATCATATTAAACGAACACTGTTGTCTAGTTGGTTGATTTACATTTTTCTTAATCCTGCATTCAACATACTTTCAGACCAGTTCTGTACAGGTTTGCTTAATTAAAGTCATCTTATGCCCAAACTCAGTTTACCTGTCCCTGTAGATTACTAACAGTAGTTAATGCCATCTGGGTTTTTTTTCTCCACTGACGCCAAAATTGTAGCAGGGTAACGGTGGAGAAACGCATGGTGTTACTGTTCTGTGACCCTCAGAGAATAACAGGTAGTGTTGTTCCTTGTGAAACACTAACCAAGAAGAGTAACTTTATTGTTAGCTGCATTTACAATAGAGGTGTGTTAAATATGCCCAATGTGTTGTGCTGCTATATAGAAGCTTCACTGCATATTCAAGATTGTGTGGTACTTCCATCACCAATGAAAGTTTCAGTCCAAATATTTCCAATATGTTTTATTAGGACTCCCCCCCCTAATTCTTATCTAACTTCTACTTCCCTTTCCAAATCCAGGAGTAGTTATATAGACCAATGCTTATCTGTGTACATACACTTTATAGGTCAGTATTCAACTACCACCCTTGAAGCAAACCGAGTTCAAGCAGGCTGACTTGGAACAGCAGAAACCCAATGAAGGTGTGCCTAAAGCAGTACCTACAGTAAAAAAGACAGATTTGCTGCAGGCTAAAGGTGAGATGGAAATCACTCTCTTACTAGCAACTGGTTAAGAATGTTTGTAATTTAATTGAACATTTAAAAAAACCCATTTTTTTACAAAAGATTAAGAAGGAAAAACTGACACCAGTAGACTGAACTTTATTCAAATTTCCAGCTGTGGAGAGGTGTAATATCTATTCAAGCATTTTTACTACTAGCATTTCTACTGGTTTAGTTTTGTTGTAATTGACATGTTGCATGTAAAGAAAGATACAAATATTTACAATTCTGGAGTCATAGTCCTCATTTAATACAGAGAAAATACCCTGCTTTTGGAAGCAGTGATTTTCAAGCATGGTAGTATTTGCTTTATTAATAAGTCTCATACATCTAGCCTGCTACCTGTCCTTATGGAATAGTTGAAAGTTAGGCTTTAAACAAACAGACATGCATGCTTGCCATGTGTTGTCACTGAGCAAAATGCAAGTAAAGGAAATGATATGCAGGAGATTAGATTAGTTAACCTAATGCTTGCTTTTGGCACTAAACTCCCAGAAAATATTAATTTCAATGGATGTATGTTTGTGCATCTGTCTTGCATAGTACTGTTTGTGACAGAAATTAAATTTCCTATTTAATTATTCTTACATGCTATCTTAAATTACAATGTTGGGAGCATGCAACTCTTATTTTAGAGAGCTGGCAATTGAAGACAACATCTATGTATAGTTTATTCAGGCAAATTTTATCATGATTTTTTTCAGTAAAAATACAGATACACAGGAAAAAAGATACGGTAATGTCTGCTAAAAGTAATAGCCCTCCTGCACTTCCTCTTCATATTTAAAAATAAGAATAGCGCTGACTTACTTGCAAATCTGCCCATGTGACTGCTTTGTCCTGAGCTACTTTGAACACCAAATCAGTTTTATTGTTAGTAATGAAATGTAACACATAGAAACCCAAGGGTTATATAGCACACTGCCATTCTTATTTAAACTGCTGTGTTTCAACTGCACAATTTATTAACTGCACATACCAAAATTTTAAGTAGGTAGAAGCATGAATCTGTTGACAGTAAACAATGTCTTATCCTTTAGTTGTTCCCAGTGGGAAGAACATGGGTTGTCTTTTTTTTATCTTTGGAACTGATGTGGTTGGAAGATACTCTTTCGGAGGAAAAACAAGAATTGAATGAGAAAAATAAAGCAGTATTTATTAAAGGTTTTTAACTTGTGCTACCACTGAAAGGCATTAAGTTTTTTACTCGGAAGCATTTTTATTGCTTACAGAAAGAGTAAGTGGCCTAGCTGACATCAGAAAACAGGAGCCTAAGGCAGAAGAGGAGAAGCTTTCTAGTCAACTGAAAAACCTGCAGGATTCACTCAAGGCTGCTGCAGGCCATAAGGAGATGCTGCCTGAGTCAGAGAAGGAGCTGACTCCATCTGAAGATGAAAAACATGTAGCCGGGCAAGATGCATTACAGCTGGCAGCAGAGCAGGCTGCCAGTGAGGAAATCGAGAGGGAGCAGCTCCTAAATTACGATGCCAAGCAGGATGACTCGCCCACTGGAAAGACCGGTATGGAGCATGTCACGTATTGTTAAGAACACTAAAAGAAATGAAAGTGTGGAATAGGCACAATTTCTGCAACAGTGGTGGCAGCTGGCTAGACTTAGTTTAAGGTTTCATAAAGGTTAGTGTGAGATGTAAAAGGTTAGTTGGTCCCCAGCAGTGTTCTACAGTCCATGAGTAAAGATGGAGGCTTCTGTTTGTGCAACATTGATTGTCAGGCTGGGTTATTCTGCATCACCATAGCAGTCTTCCTGTCTCTCTCTCCATTGGCTGTACAAAGCATTTGGGGAAACTAGCCCTGAAGCTTTTTGGTATTGAGGCTTAATAAGAATATGATGCATTTGAAAAGGATGAGACGTTAACCATCCGAAGCACTGATGAGTAGAGCAATACTAAGTATTGATGTTTTGCAGATAGTCCTTTTACAGTGTCCATGTGTAAATGCTCGCTATCCCTATTTCAAAAATAAGCTAGCATGAATAAAACTTGACCTAAGACTTCATGTCTCTAAAGTTTATTACTGCAAGTCTGCAAAACTGCAGATCAGATACCACAAAGGTGCTGGTTTCTGGCATCTACCACATGAACCATGTGTCTCCACAGCACTGAGCGCTGATGTTGTGCCTAAACCTGACCAGAATCTAGACATCCCTCTGTCTGTCTTGAGGAACTTGGTGTCAGGTGCACCCAGTAGCCCAGAGTAATGAATAGGAAGCCTTATAACACTGTTGATAACTTGGCAGGGATAAATAATCTCATGTGCATTGCTAAAGTAGTATTTTTCCAACTGCTCCAAAAAAAATGCTGGCCAGAGCAAGCTGTCTCCTAAAGAGATGTGAATACAAGTTACCTAAACTGCTTCCATTTCAATGGAAATACATAGCAGAAAGATTAGGAAAAAAAATCATCCAACCATTAGTGCAAGAAAAAGCTCTGCCACATAGCCTGTGAAAAGCCAGGGTTTTCAGCACTGGCTTCAGGTTTTACTCTTCCTTAGGCTGTCCTTTAATGTATTCTGAAAATGTTTAATGCTTTTCCTTCTGTCTGTCTGAGTGCTGGCTGAATTTTATTACACTTTCCAAATACCCAGAGATTCTGTCTTTTATCTAGTTCTTTAGATAAGATTTACAGCAAAAGCTGCTCTGCAATTTAACAATTCAAAAGGAAAAATAATATGAAAACCTACTCTAAACAGCAATTCATTCAGCAGCAAAGTAAATTCTGTGGAAGACTGTTACAGTAACTTGTTCCTTGTGCAGAAGACCTTATGGTATAGTATAGAACTAATTAATTTTAATGCTTTTGCAGACAAACAGGAACATGAAGCACTGAACCAGGACAAGGATGTTGCTTACAATTTAGATGAGAATGAAGCTGAATCAGAAATGGACAAGGAAGCAGCACTTGCAGGGATTGAAAATGGTAAAAAAAGAAAAAAATAGTTTTAACCAAAGTACGACATGCTGAAAAAATTTTGAGATGATATTTTGAATGGCATCCTGTAGCAGATATAGCTAGCTTATTTGCTTGTTCTTTGAGCTTTCCCCCATGTTGACAGTGTGACCTGTTTTATGTATAGCATCACTGAAGCTATTGTCTAATGTGGTGGGGAGGGACAGTATCTACAGCTTTTACTATAGTATACAGTACTTAACAGTCCTTTCAAAATTTCTCCTGCTGTGTTCTAGATTGTTTTCTAGATGAAGCGCTATCACTTCTGCTTCTTTAAAGAGATTTCTGCACCTTTTTTTCCTAATTAGTTCAAAACCCTGAAGATACGAAGAACCACTTATCTGAGCACGATGAAGAACGACAGAGATTGTGAGCAAAGGAGGTTCATCATGCAGCCTAGTCAGCTCTTCATATAAATGCAGCAATGATGACAGCAAAGTGTTCTGAGAATGTTTTGATTTATCTTCTCAAGTCTTCAATAAGGGCCCAAATGAAGTAGTATTTTCTTGTGAAGTTTTAATACTGTTTCAGTGGTGAAAAAAAAATAATCTTAAATCTCTGGAGGCTTGTTTTAAAACATCTTGACCTCTGCAATGACTCTTGCCTTCCTACCAATTACAGTACTGAAACCAGATATCAGTAAGTGTAGTAACTTTGAAGTCAGCCAACTTGTACAGTCATACTGCAGTAACAGTAGTTGCAGATCAGTGGTAGCTGAGAAGGAGTCCTCTGCCAAGGGTGGCTCACTCCCCTGAGCAATGCAGTAGAGAAATCCCCAGCCTAGTTCTAAGAGGAGCTTAAGATGAGCTGACTTAACCTTGATGAAACACGGGAAGGATGAAAAATGGCCCATGCTGCCTGTTCTGCCACCTTTTTACTGCAACGTAAATTCAGAAAGCGTGATTGTAGTCCTTAGATATTACACAGTACAGTACACTTTCCTGGACCTTCTAAATGAAATTGCTAGCTTACACTATCTGTAACCAGGCTGAAACACTATCCTGATTGTGTTCTTAGCATTTAGGTTAAAAAAAAAAGGATTCTGACAATAGTGTCTTGTTAAGACAGTGAGGAAGATTTTTCTGAAAGCTTCGTTGGACTCCTGTTCACAAGATCAGTACTGTGGTATGGTTCAGTTGCCACTAACTTGCAAAAGTTTTAAGTGTAAAAATTCAAACTCCTGAACTTTTTGTAACAAAGCCATCTGAATAGGTGTGCTAAGACTACCCTATACTCCACTCAGCCACTATCTTCTCCTAAAAAGTAGAAAGGCAAATGCTTGTCTTCTAGAAGAGCAATCATCTCAGCTGTTCAAAGTGACTAATCTGCTCTGCCAGACTTTTGAGGAAGGTAGATCTGACTGCATTTACCAGATGTCTCGTCTCAGTGGCTCCCACAGGGGAAGCTGTAGTTGTGAAGTCCAAATGTTATGCACAAGGTATCATGTTGTTAATGATCTGAAGTCTTTGTCTTTTCTGTAACTAACTTGTTGAATGTAAACTAGAAATTAGTTTACTTGTGATAACTTAAAAGTACCCTCTTCTACCACTAAGGTACCCTTAACTGCAGTCCAGCCTGTGTGTCTAGCAAGATGTTTTAAAGATTGTGTCTGTTCTCAAGACCAACACCTGAAGCGGTCTTGGCGAGTATGAACCAGCCTGTGTCTATGCAGCATGGGAGCAGACAGACATGACTAACTTCCCAGCCAGCAAAAAATACAATTTGTCATGGCTTTCTCTTAATGCATGCATTTTGTAACTACTTTTTGGAGTGTCATTCCTCAGTCTACTTGTTTACAACTCCTGTACCTGAAGATGTCTAAATATGCAAGTGGAAGGTTCGTTTTTTTGTGTATGAGAAGAGTATTAGTTATGAGAGTGAAAGGAAGAGCTCAAGTCAAATGGTGCCTCTCAAGACTAAATACATTTGATAGACTTCCCATGTGTAACTTGACTTCTTCTAAGAAAAGCACTAACTTCCATTACTGAATTCTTGGTTACTCATTTTTTTTTCACCACTTAAGTCAGACTTAACGGGTCTGGGCTACAACAGTCAGTATAGCAGGAAAAACAAATGCTTGTAAGCAGGAGAGAAAAGGAGGTATGAGCATCTCTTCTAACTAACTGACAAGCATTAGGAAACTTGGGCTACTAAGGTGGGGTGGTTTTTTTTGCAAGTAATGGCATGTTTTAATTTTTAACATCAAAATGTTTACCTGCATTCTTAGTAAAAAGGGCATTTTCTTAGGACTTAATCTGTAAACAATTATATAGCTGAGATGAAGTTAATCAGGAGTTTAGTAGTGATTGTTAAAGAGTGTATATTCTAACAGTAAAAAATGTACAGTGAAACACTGTATTCAAGTTGAATGAATGGCTTTAACTTGATACTGGTAAAAGCCCAAACAAAAATCCATAAGGTAATTAATATATTGCCAGAGAATTCTTTTAAAATGAATTGTTTTGGCTGTATTTCTGTACACTGCCCAAACCTGACTGGGCTTCTTGCTAACCAGCTAGATGTTGTCCTCTCTATAAACAAGACCACTTTTGTACAAAGGACATTTGTTATACCTCTGACAGTAGTACGTCTGAAAACCTGCATAAGAGCAATGTTCAAAACCATAAGGAATGCAGTCTTACTCTCAACAGCTTCAAGTGCTACAGGAATGTAACTAGGGTAGTAGATTTCTAGTAGACATGGGCCTTTGTCTACTCTATAGAATTAGAATTTTAAAATTAAAGGACTTCTAATTGAACAAAATGAGATTAATTTGGAACTGTGGTTTACATAGTGTTGTCTGTCACTAAAATTTTTAGTTGTGTAAGGCAGGGAAATCATCTTTGCTGTTAATCTTGGAGTTAAATTAACACTTGTCCTTGATGGTTTTTTTTTAGAAACTAAGCTTGATCCATATTTTAAAATAAAAATAATATTCTCTACTCTGTATTCACCTTATTCTTTATACTTCATCCACTTTTAATGTTAATGAAAATGGGAAATATGAGCATTCCTGTTTTCCTAGTTCTATAAATGACATGGAACATGGTTTCTTTCTTACTTGCTGCTTCCTTTGGAGAAACACCAAAGTCTGTCCTCGAGCTGCTGTCATGTAGTTTAAGATTTTTAAGACAGGAAAGATTTTTGTGATTGGTTACAAGAAGACAGCAAAAGACAGATGAATTCTCAGTGCCCTACACTAGAACCAGCTTGCCATGTTCACGACTACATTTTATTTTCCAGGATTTTCATTCATTTGGCAACAATACAGAAGCATTCAAGTATATTAGTCATTATGATAAGCAAATACATAAAATGGTATGCAACCTCCTTAGCAGAGAAATTAGGAAAAGCATGTATTCAGGGAAGTACTTCTGCTTATTTCAAGAAGCTGCAAACTGCTGGCAGACAAATGGGTGTTCCACTTCAGAGTTCCTTCACTGTTTTCGAGCTCTAGCTCAGCAGCGCTGATGCTTAGGTGATGGAGTTGAGGTGGTAGTATTCCACAGTACAACCATATGTTAGGAGAAACACAACTGTCTTGCATGGTCAAGAACCAGTTACAAGCTCATCGCTATGGAGGAAGCCATTTTGCACCAAAATGAAGAATTGTCCTGTCCAACATCGGCAAACGTGGAGGATTTGCTTTTGTGGCCCAGGTTAAGACTTGGCAATATGATTTATCAAAAAGTAAGTCAGCTCTTGGTTTTTGGTTTTTTTTTTTTTCAATCTTGTAGCAGAAGGTTGCTCAACGCAACAGCTAACCTCTGTTATTTCACATCTGGAAGCACAAAAGGAAGAACTGTTCTAGGAAGAAAAAGGTAGGTTGGGGGCACCTCCTGTCTGGGATTTCTACCTGCATCAACCATTAAGGCAGTAGAACCCAGCAGCAGCATTGCAGTCAGAACAAGAGAATAAAAGTCATGCAAGAGTTGTCTCAGCAGTGGAACAAATTAGCAATCCCTCCTTTGCAATGCCAAAGTAACAACAGGATTGAAATAAAGTTCTTCAAGGACTTCTCCTACATTTAAGACAAGATACCTTCTAGACAATTAACTTCAGTAAAACAAATATTGCTGAATGCAGTGCAGTAGGAGCTAAAGGACTAGTTTTCATCTGTTCTTAATTTCTATAAAGATTGTTTTAGTTTGCAGGACTGGGCAAGAAAAGAACCCAGTCTTTCTACTTGCAAAGTGAGCAAACGTGATGAAATTTAGGTAAAAATATGGAAACTCAGAGTCTTTCCAAGTGGCTTTGTCCAAAGCAGAATTTCAGTAGCTCAGCTGTGCCTATCAGACATGAGGCTCTACTGCATTGTTCAGTCCCAAATGTTACTAAATCCCTAAACCACCATTTTCTGTCATAGCTCACATATAAAAATGATTTATGATTAAATCTTTAATAAAGTACACTAAAGTACAACATTCTTCAACAATACAGTTGATTAAAATCAGCTTCACCCATAAGGCTTTATACAAACCACTTTAAAACAGCAGTTGTCATTCAGATTACGTAAAGGCAGACTATATATTCCATGTAACAGTACTTTTATCCTAGAGATCCCTCTCAGGCTGGGTACAGCACTAGATAATCCATCCTAAAACTGGTATCTGATACACAGATTATGCTTCAGGTTTCCTAACAATAATCTGTCTTTCAAACAAGCTTCACAACTGGAAAATATTTATGAGGGGAGAAGTCAAATTCTGGAGGGACCTAGAAAGAAAAGATTTAAAACATTACACAGCAGTACTACTGAATTTAATATTCAAAATGAGGGATATCCTGCAGATGGAAGAAAAACTTCTAAACAGCAAAAGATTGAAAAAAGAATAATCCTAGCTCTTGAAATTAGTCTCTGAAAAATATTCCAACCCAGTTCTGGATATGCCAATCATTCTCCAGTAGTGATGAGCACAAAGCTGTATGGTGCTGATGTGCTTCTTCAGTGTGCTCCTTCATTCTTCTGTGCCTAGCCTCCATCAGGAAGGCTGAAGGCCCTCTCCTCCCTTTAAGCCACGTGGCAGCCGCTAATCCTGACAGCCAGCACTCTCCTGACTGTTCACACAAGCTGCTGATACACTGCTACCAATTACTTCTTCCTGCTCTTGAAGAATACCCATATTTGTACATGTCATCCCACATGCACTTCCCAATTTTTTTTCCAAAACATTTAGAAATGAGAGTTTTCCATATTTAAGTAACTACAACAAACTGTCTCCAAGGGAAAAATGGATTAAGTTACTTTCCCGGTTCTTCTAAAAGCTAGCGTAACTACAGCCTGAATCTGCTCATTCAGCTGTAAGAGATCTGTGGTAGCACCGTGTGTAAGACTACATTTCACATCCAATTCAATAGGCATCTTCTTACCTTAGAGTCCTTTTTGTGGCCTCCTGCCAGGAGC
This sequence comes from Elanus axillaris, assembly GCA_026212715.1. Classification (NCBI taxonomy): domain Eukaryota; kingdom Metazoa; phylum Chordata; class Aves; order Accipitriformes; family Accipitridae; genus Elanus; species Elanus axillaris. The sequence goes on from JANZLQ010000079.1 coordinate 39,271,333, forward strand.
TTCATGACCACAATATTGGGTTTAGCAACTTTTAGAATTCGATTGACCTAAACACAAAACAGCAAGAAGTTTTCAAGTGAAAGCATATAACCTCAAAATTATTTCAAAGATAATAGTCAAATTCTCAACATAAAAAACAACAGTCCTCTTACAGTATCAGCTGAACAGAGATCAAGTTGTTCTGGATTTGCTTTGAAGTGTAACAGCTGGATTAATGAAATTTAATGAAAGGGCATTTATTTTAATAGCCACTTTTTTTATTCAACAGACCATAGAAACCACTGCTCTCCATGCTTCTGTTCAAAAATTGTTAAACTATGGCAAGTTCAGAGGCACTCATCCAAATAAAGGTTTAGGCAGACTCCAGACATCTACCCCCCTCACTGTGACATGATGAGAAGGGGAAAGTCAAGTACCAAACTGGTAAGCTTTCTCTATGGAAGTGCTCTGGCCACACTCAAACTACCTCTTAACTACCCCAGTTAGCCTCAATCATATAGATAGCTCATGTGTGAATACCACCAGGATCCAGAAAACAGGCAGGGATTCCTAAATTCTCAGGAGAACCTAATGCCATAACTGTTCTTAAGTTGCTCAGATGCAACAGAATAAGCATCCTCCTTCCCCCAAAATACAGTCACAGACCCTTACAGTTTTTAGGCTATTGACAAAGAGGGAGAAATTCCTACCTGTGTTTACAGCCCAGTGCTGAGAAAACCGCTCCAGGAAACAAGTACCACTCAATCCTCTGTTCAGCCTGACATTAAAACCTATTTTTCCCACCTTTCAGGAGTACATGTGAATTACCAAATTCCAGGAAAGTGAGGCAGGCATGCATCACCTTGTTAAAACTGATATGCTTTTAGAATGGGCCAGAAGGCAACATGCAAGAAGGAACTAAGTTGCTGTCTAGCATCTAAGATAGTCATCAGGGAGAGGCTTTGGAACAGCTAGCACAACTCTGATAATGTTCTCTAACGCATTGAAACAGACCACTGTGTAAGGTGCCACCACCCTCCTTTGATTAAGGAGTGGACAAAGCACTCGGCTTTGCTCAGCATTTTGACAAAGTACAAATACTTATTCTATTATGAGCAAATACTCCTTTTTCCATTGCTTCAGTCTTACCTCATAGTCTGGATTAGGAATATTCTCAAGAATCATTTTAGCTTGCTGGAAGTGTTTGCTAGCTGCCATGTAGAGATCTGATGACTGAGGAGGTGGGCTGTACTTATTTAAATCAGACATTTCCTAGCATGTTACAGAAATATATAAATATACATTAAAATCAGTTGCAAACAAATTGTATTTTTATCACCTTAAATGAAAACAAATTACTACATTCAAGAAAAAAGTTATGTTGACTAAATAATATTTTATGAATATATACTGAAGTTGAAAACATCTATTTAAAATGGCAAATACCAAGCAGCAATAAGATGCTTAACGATTATTTTAGAGTGCCACAAAACTTGATGAACTTAGTGTACTCTTTAGAAAACAAGCCCTCTCCAGAATAACCTGGCATTCATTTGCTTTTATAGAGCCATGCAGCAGGGTGTGAAAATACAGGAAAAAAATAGGACAAAAAAAATTATATTGTTTACTCAAATCAAGTTTACAGCAAGTGAGATACTGATAGTGTTCAAAACTTCATTGTACATAATTTTGATACTTCCAATTTTTTTTTTCCATTAGGAATAAAAATCTTCAATGACAAGGAAGAAGCCATGATAGCCTTAATTTCCACTACAACTGTTCATAACACTAAAGCAGGAGGAGCGAGTGGCATGCAAAATAGTACAGCTTCAGTTCAGACACACCCTTAGAATCTTGCAGTCTGGCCACCAAAAATTTAAGTTCAACAAGAAATGACAAAATTCTGCACCTGAGGCAGAATAACTCCACAAATCAGTAGAGGCTAACAACCAGTTGGATGAGTAGCAGGGTTACTGTCAACACAAAGTTGAATACAAGCCAAAAAGGTGCTCTTACTACAAATCAGACAAGCCTCATACAGGACTACACAAGCAGGACTATGGCCAGCAGATCAAGTAATGTTATCATCCTACACTTGATATTTGTGCTGTAACATCTTAAAGTATTGTGTCCAGTGCTGGATCCACTGAGTTCAAGAAAGATGCTGAGATGTGGAGATGGCTGGCGGCCTAGAGCACATGACCCACAGGGAGGTCAATGGACCTGGACTTTTGAGTTAGACAAGAAGGATGCTAATGCGTAACCTTAATAGCAGCCTACAACTACTTGAAAGGCAGTTACAAAGTTGTCAGAAGACAAATACTCCTTGTTAATGGCAGACAATATAATATGGGGTGAGATGCCACAAACTATAACTTTGGTAATTCAGACCCAGCATTAGGAAAAAAGGTGAATAGTGTAGCACTTAAGCAGGTTATCCACAGACTAATGTACCAGAAAAAGTAATTGGAACAGGTTATCCAATCTCCACCCTTTGATTTTTTTCAGACCTGGCTAGACAAAGACACAGCTGATGTGATCTATAACACTACTTCAAGGAGAAGACTGGACAAGACAAGCCTCCACTGGTCCCTTTCAACCAACACTTCTGTGATTTAACACTCAAAATTACTTTTGTTTCATTTTCCTGTTTGTTTGCTGCCACAGTGATAAGAACATGCTGCTATGTAAACCACAGCCAAAAAGTCTGTTAATAGACTTTCAAGAGATTTTCATGCAAACCAACGCAAGTATCTCAAGCTGCCACATCAGACCTATTTTTATATGTCTAAATGTCTAATTTTAGTAAGAATTCAAAGCAATATATTTTCCTTGCACACAACTAAAGCTAGAACTCCTTGCCATTTTGACTCATGCTTCACTATTAACTTTGAGATATCAAAGGCTCTTTTTACAATGACAACGTCTAAAGCAGGTGAGCAAATTACTTTTATAAAAGCATGTGACACCATGTTTTAAGATTACTCACTTTAAACTGCAAGTAGTGCACTGGGGGTGGTGTGATAACACTGTTGAATGGAGCAAACCTGTGCTCATATCGAACTTGTTCACTATCCAGTTCAAACTTAGGTTTTCTTACTTTGCCATCCATGTCAAATGCAATCATCGTCTAAAAAGGAACAGATAAATATAGTGAACAGTGTTAGCTTTATGTCATATTTTGCTGTAAGCAAGATGAAAGTTATGATTTAGCTATAATGGGAAGGATAGAAAAATAGTAGAGAATTTACCCTATAGCTTTATAAACTTGAACTTAATTTCCAGGCACACTGAAACCAAAGAAGGCATGCAATGTATGCTTCGTTCCTATTACAAAAAAATTTAAGCCATTGTTCAGCAAGCACAGATACATTACCTTGTACATCCCAGCACACATATTTTGGTATGCTTGACTCATGGTGATCTCTCTGCTTAGAGGGCGAACTGCAAATTTCACATAAAAATATTTTTTTATTCAACGTATGTACACATTTTAATTCCAGATCAAAACAGTTCTTTCAAGTTTTCATAAAGTGACATAATTCTCAATTATATTTTAAAATAACGGAAGAAAACTGAAGCACAAAAATCATGGTCATGCATTTCTGCTCACCTGGCTCCTGATTACACAAAGTATCTCAAGACATAGTTAACAGACACATGAACACCATACTGCCATCAATGAAATAAACTGGTCCAGACAATCAATGGTATTAGCATGTCACTATACAATACTAGTCTAGAATTTAAAGCTTGTAGTTTAGAGGCCTGTTTGCTTAGTTCATGGATTTTTTTAAACTTTTAAGATTGAAAGGTTAAAGCATTTTTATCCTATTAAGATTCTTATCCTGACAATACTCGTTAAGCTCCCCTCTAACTTCCAGTGTTTAGTGCCAAATTGCCCCACACTTGGCAACTTTTTAAGAAGTAAAAAATACAGCAGTATTTTCTGAATTTCTAGACACAAGGGAATTTAGTTCCTATGACCTTGATCTAATTGTTTGTTCCTATTGAAAAGAAGACAAGGATAAAATTATGATGAAGAAGGAACAGCGAAGAACAAAACTGACCTTCTGCATGGTGTTTATTTGCAAAGTTAATACTAAGTCCAACATACTACAATCTTAGTAGCCAATTAGGCATGGCAAATATGTATCAGATGCTATTTTAGACACCAGTTTTTGATACCTTTTTGGTAGGAGGCTTACAGTTCTGACCATAGTGCCAGACCTCTCATATAGGAAAGGAAAATTCTCATCTTCCCTCATGCATATACACCAGAAAAAGCATAAGTTTCTAAAGGGGCTTTTGTACAACAGTACTACCACTGAATTGAAATGAGCCAAGTCACCATTGTAAAATTAAGAAACATGCTTGAACACCTTCTGAAGCCAAAGAGAAATTACAGAAATATGCTGAAAGTTTAGTCTTTGACTCTACCTAGTCACAAAAAACAAAATTCTGCAGGAATTATGGACCGTAGAAAAGTAGTATTTTTCAAATTTTTAATTACATCTCACAGGATCCAACACATAACACAACTGGTGAAGCTGTGAATATAAATGAGTTTGAAGACCTATTCAAAATTGAGTAAATAAATAATTGGGAAATGCTTACACAGCAACTGACTTTTTAAAAAAGTTCAGGATGTTTTTCCTGCCCACATCAGTGTTGACTATAAATTTTTAATTTTAATTCTACATGGCTGCATGAAGGAGAAAAAAATCTGAGTTACACTTTACAACTAGATACCTTTTTTCTTTTTCTTTGTCTTCTTACTACTACGGCCTTTCTGTTGTTCCTCCATTATTCTCTCCTCTGCCATTTGAGAGCTGTCAGCACGGCTCAATGTTGACATCAACCAGGCATAGAGGAACTCTGATAGATACCTACAGTAAAAACAGTATGTAGCTGTTACACACTACAGTGCAAAATATATTCATAATGCACACATTCTCACTGAATGCCAAGTTGTTTACTCAAAGAACTAAGAGTAAAGGACAACTTTTAGGGCAGTTAAAACTCTTTGTTTTGGATGGCTGAAATCAACAGATTTGTCTGTGCTGATTTGTTTAAAAAAAAAGACTCTGTACAGATTCAACCATAGACAGCTCAAGGAATGCATGTTTCTTATACATTTACTAAGTGAAGTCTAACCTTATTATTTCAAAACCCATATAAGATCAAATTTTTCTAGAATTTTTCACACAGCAAATGAAGCATTTTAAAAATGATACTACATTAATATCTTTTCTACTTTTTTTAGGAATTACTGTTTTGAGAAACAAAGTTATTACTGATTTTTTTCAAGCATTAAAAAGCCAAGCCCACAGGAACATAAGATCCACAGACAATTCTTTAAGATCTAAAAGAAATCTTTAAGAATTCTTTAAGAGTGATTTCTTAGTAAGTGGAAGTGGGTCCAACAAATCTCTTGACTAACTTCAAATCAAAAGGAAGAGGGGATAAAAGAATAGAAATTACAGATCTGAAGCACACGAAGAAAAAATAGTACTTCACAAGAAGTCATAATTCAGAAGAAAAAGTACTGGGAAATAACTATGAGTTTGCACATTTCCCCTGAGAAATTTCCTCTCTTTTTTATTCTTTGCTTACAGTAAGGAGATAAACCAGTTGACATAACAGTTCCAATTAAGAGTGATTTTATTAAAATGGTGAGCGAAAATACAGGCGGGTAAAAAAATACTGTCTTACAGAAAACTAGGTATTACTTACTGAGGTATTACTTAAAGAATATTGCTATCTTCTGGTGAATATCTAGAGTATTAATTTTTCTCAATGCTTAATCCACTAATGAAAGAGCATAGAAACATAATGAGATGCACTGAAGTTCAAGTCATTTGAACTGGTCTAATCTCTCAGAAAGAAGGCTTACTGCTTACCTAATAAGAATTTATTGGTAGCTTTACAGAAAAAAAAACCAACACCAAAACCCCAAACACCTAAGCACAGAAGCACTTTAACACAGGAAGGTTCAACATAACATTTTTAATGCTGAATCAAAAATGAACGATCTAAAATAATTTACCTTTTGGACCAAGCCATCAATTATGAAAAATAATTAATGTGAATGGAAGCAGAAAAATAAAAAGTATTTTGACTCATTGTAGTGCAATCATTTTCAGTGAAGGCTGATGTCTCTTCAAATATGCTCACAGAATAAGATGCTATTTTTACCTAGTCAACTTTCAGATTACAATCACAACTTAAAACTTTACAGATCTTTTTAAAAATACTTGAGATCAACCTGACAGAAAAGAATAAAGGAAACTGCTTTCCTCTTGAATTCTCGTCTGCCAAAATTGGCATATTTTGTCATTAGAAGGCACCGTTTTAAAAAAAAAAAAAAGAGAGTATACTATTTAGTAGAGTGTAGAAAAGAGACAAATAGTATTTAGTTTACCTATTAATAAAATTTCAAGTGGTGAAAAAAAAAAAATCTATGTTGAGTGTGCTTGAAATTAAAAAAATCATAGTTGAAGTCCCTCCTTTAAATATTTGCAACTATAGCTCTGTGGGAGCTGTCAATAAAGCATCCTCTTACCAATATATGTAGTAATATTCATGCATACTGTAAAGTTCCAACTCAAAGCCACTCAGAAGATACTGTATCATAATACGAAGGTTATGATATAGGACCCAGGTGCCCAAGCAAGCCAGATGTTGTCTTTGTGGTTCCTGCTTCAGTAACATACTATGAAGTGCTGCATCTACTTTCTCTGCCTATTGAAAAACAGAGCAAAGAAACAGACGGGAGGAAGAACATTTGACTAAAACAGCATCCAACTTCTGCCAGAAATAGAAATAAAATCTTAACAAAAACTGAATACAAATTGGGTCAGTAAAGCCATGCTCCAGGTTAAAAGACAGAAATATGTTTTTAGAGATACTGGCACCTCCGTGGTCTAAAACTGTCAGAAAGCTGGAAAGCTACTCATGTAACTAAGTAAATTCTGCTGCACAGAGGAAAAAATATTCTATACAGTAACACAGTGAGAACATTCAAATTTTAAATTTTAAAAAATGTAAACAGTATTTATATATACATTTTTAGCAGTCAAGTGAACACTGAAACTCAGAACCAATTACAAGCTGTTACACATTTTACTATACTGGCAATAATTACTATTTTTTTTTTAAACCTAGCTGCATTGAAAAGTATAAGCTTAACATGTAAGAAACACACTGTGGCCCACCAGAGAAACTTAAATATTGCTAAGACCAATTCAGTGTTAAAAAGTAATTGTATGAAAGACATGAAGTCTCCCACAGTTGGAATATTATCAGTAGTCCTGAACAAATCAATCCATAAAACCTGTTACAAAGTGAAAAACCAGTCTGTCTCAACTGCAGTACTGCAACAAAGTCTCAACAAAACCATCCTGAGAGAAGCTGGAGCATACAAAATCTCCCCCTCAAGTCCCAAGTTCCTCACCTATTCTCCTTAGCCCACATCTTGGAAAATATTACTTCATGCCTCTCACTGCTGAAGACACATATTTCCAGGAAGTGAAAATATACCTCAACCTGTCATCTTTCACTCCCCATTCTTGAGAAGTGTTCAAAATCAGTTGTATTGGGTTTCTGTGGCAAGGTTTTGGTAGCAGGGGGGGGTTACAGGGGTGGATTCTGTGAGAAGCTGCTGGAAGCTTCCCCTTTGTCCGATAGAGCCAATACCAGCCGGTTCTAAGATGGACCCGCCGCTAGCCAAGGCTGAGCCAATCAGCGATAGTGGTAACGCCTCTGTGATAACATTTTAAGAAGGAAAAAAAAGTTGGGAACAGAGAGAAACAGCGGCCGGGAGTGAGAACATGTAAAAGAAACAACTCCGCAGACACCAAAGTCAGTGAAGAAGGAGGGGGAGGACATGCTCCAGGCGCCGGAGCAGAGATTCCCCTGCAGCCTGTGGGGAAGACCATGGTGAGGC
>JANZLQ010000079.1:39280101-39297234 GCA_026212715.1 Elanus axillaris
CCTTGGCTAGTTCAGGTCAGCTGCCCCGGCTATGCCCCCTCCCAGGTCCCTGTGAAAATTAACTCTATCCCAGCTGATCCCAGGACAACCTGGAAAGAAAAGTTTTCTGGCCTGATGCCTAGGTCATTACCTCATCCTGAAGGGTGGCAAATTCCTCAAGAATGTGACCCAGTTTATCTCTCTGACGAGCTCTATTGTGTCCATGGATTTGAATCAGACTACAAAATGGCTGAAAGAAATGAAGTGTAGCTTTAAATTTTCAATATAACTTTGAAACCACAGGAGAAGCACTATAATGTCTATTTAGGCACCTGATTTATACATTTATATTAGGAGGGGGGGTTCCTTAAGGCTCCCTACAGAGTGCAAGCTAGCAGGCAAGCAAGCTCTCTGGAGTGATGCAAGAGCCCATTTCTCTGTAGACAAGTCAACATGAGATTGAGCAAGCATCCTTTAGGAATCTGATCAGAACAGAATGCTTGGGCTAAGAGAGATCTATTTCTTATGCCTGAATCCATGTGCCCAGGTGGCCAAGAAGGCCAATAGCATCCTGGCTTGTATCAGAAAAAGTGAGGCTGGCAGGACTAGGGAAGTAGTTTTCCCCCTGTACTCAGCACTGGTGAGGCTTTTTTTTTAGGGCCCCTCACTACAAGACATTGAGGTGCTGGAATGTGCCCAGAGAAGAGCAAGGAAGCTGGTGAGGGGCCTGGAGCACAAGTCTTATGAGGAGTAGCTAAGGGAACTAGGTCTGTTTAGCCTGGAGAAAAGGAGGCTGAGGGGGGACCTTATCGCTCTCTACAACTACCTAAAAGGGGGTTGTAGCGAGGTGGGTGCTGGTCTCTTTTCCAAGTAACAAGTGATAGGACAAGAGGAAATGGCCTCAAGTTGTGCCAGGGGAGGTTTAGACTGGGTATTAGGAAAACTTTCTTCACTGAAAGGGTTGTCAAGCATTGGAACAGGGTGCCAGGGAAGTGACTGAGTCACCATCCCTGGGGGTACGTATGGTTAAAAGAAGTGTAGATATGGCGCTTAGAGTCATGGTTTAGTGGTGGGCTTGGCAGTGCTAGGTTAACGGTTGGGCTCCATGATCTTAATGGTCTTTTCCAACCAAAATGATTCTATGATTCTGATTTTCTTAGATTTTCATTGTGCTGCTTTCAGTAACTGAATCCTTTAAAACATTTCTAAACATTTTTTTAACTGGAGAGAATGTAAAATAGTTTTGGTTTTACTAATGCTATGCATTTGTTTTGTGACATGAGACTACCCTGTAAAAGGGTAGTAGGTGCAGATTTCTAATAAAGTCAAGTGTTTGTGAAAAATACAAAGCATAATACAGGAAACAAACAGCAGTAATTCTGCTGGCTTTTTAAAAAGTGTTACCATTTTAAGATGGCCAACTTCTGCAATTTTGCTTTCATGTCAGTTGTCTAAAAAAACCTGGTCTCATTTTCAAACATAAGCAAATCTTGAAAGAGCTCATATACACATAAACATGCTGTAATTGGAATGAATGCTTACCCGAACACAATGTGTCACAAAGGAATCAATGTAGTCCTTCGCCTGGTGGTTATTATAAAGACAACACCTAAAAGGCAAATATCCACCTACATACACATGTTTATAAACATCACCAGTCTGTGTAGCACAAAATAATAAAAAAAAAAAAGTGCAACAGCAACGGATTCCTTCATAAATAAGCACTAATAAGTACAAAATGCGTACATTCTTTACATGTCTGTCCTTGCTTTTGTAAGCAGAAATATTTTTTCATCAGACATGTAACCACATGCAAGTAAACTCGAGATCCACTTACTTTGGAGAAAGTACTGGAGGACTGACAAAAGACCTTAAAGCGTCTTTCACCATGTCTTGCATGAGGTGAGTGCCAAACACCTTCTTGTTATCTACCAGGAAAGTTGTCTGAAAGTGAAAATGTGTTTTTAGAAACATGTTTTAGGTTAAAAGTAATGCTTTAGAAATTACTAATAGAAAGCTCTTACAGTACCTGTATTATATCAGAAACTTGTAATATTGCTTTAAGAATTAAAATGGTTCGGCTATGTACAAGGTTACAAACTCAGAAATAGTGGCATATTGAGATGTGTCACTTCTGTGGTATTCCCATGACACAAAATACAGCTCTATTACTTGCATAAGACAATGTATGAAAAATGATTTTATTTCTTGGACTTTAAAGATGATTAATCAGACAGATGTTTCTGAAGATTAACATAAAATAGGTTATGTGGTTTCCCTGGAGGCAGATAAAGGTAAATCTTCTGAATAATGCAGACTTTTTTTCCACCCCTATAGATACTACTGCTTTCACTGGTCATGTCTGATGCTCATTTCACTTTCCTCCACGAATGCTGTGTTCCTTTCTTACATGGTTCTTCAGCAGTTGGAGAAAAAGCTCTGCTGTCAGGCACTCAAAGGGACTGCACAAACATGTGTAGTGGAAAGTCAGAACACACACGCTATGAAACATTTTGCTTGCCAATAGCTACATTTGATCAGCTCTATACATGGTTTAATTGGGATCAAATATAAAGGAGTTCTGATGTCCAGGGACACCTTATTAAAATCAAAACCTCCTATAAGGAAGTATATTTTACTCAAATTAAGGAATATATAATACAAGTTCAAGGTAAGGGAAGCAGTGAGAAGAAAAGCAGTAGCCTGTTCTGCCCTAACCATCAGTTTTACTGTTCTAGCAATAGAGGCAGTCTATACATGAAATTCACTCTAAACAGGGAAGATGAATAAAAAACACCAGCCCCAAACTGAGACAGCATACAGAGAACCGCATAATAATGCATGTACTGGCCCAGCTTTATGGCAGAGAAAAAATTTTAACACTCTGTTTTAATTATCATGTACTAACATGATCTAAACAACAGTATTTAAAAAATTAGGTCAGAACATAAGACTCCATATACCTAATACTTAAGTACCTCCAGAAAATATTTTACTACTTATATCGTATTAAATGATATGCAAATACTTTAAATATTTGGAACAAGAAGATGAATCTGTATTTTTAATGAATGCAGAAGTATTTTATTCCAAGACATAGATTAGGACTTGCCTGTAACAGAGATCTTGAAAGAACACATGGTGACTGCTCACTAAACTCACAGAAAAAATCCTAATTTACATTTAGGAAAAAAAAAAACAATTCAGGTTAATATGGCAATTTTATATATATATATATATACAAACACATATATTTACATTTTATACACAAACATTTATTTGCATTTTTGTATAGACATATACATAAAATTGTGTAAATACACCTATATTTTTTATAAACACAAATTACATACAGATAACATGGCTTATACAACTTGTAAGAAACTAAGCATGAATCAATTTAACAAAACATAACATGAAGCTAAAGTCTATTTTTTCTGCAATTACTTGTTATTTAACAGAATAAAATGTTTCTGAACTTTCTTCTTCAGATGCAACAATTAAAAGGATAATACAGAAAAAAGATACTGTGAAACTGTTAAGATCACAGCATAACTGAACCAGGTATGTAACAAAACCACAATGTTTAACTGGTACCAGGTGCTTCATGCAAACACTGCTTTTATTCATTTAACAGGAAATAGGGAGAGAAAAGATTTTTGCCTGATCTTTGAACTGATGTAACTGTGGCTCTTTTCTCAATGAATGTGTGTACTGTAAAAAGTATTTCAAGCATTTAAGTGTCCTCTAATAAATGTAGGCAGTAACTGAGAATAATATCAGTTACGAAAGAACATAATCAGGCGCTTAACTTTATGCCTATTCAGGGAATTACATGCTTAAACAAACATATATTAAGTGCCCTCTTACGTTATAGGCACATATGCAGAATACTGCTTACTGAATCTGAAAAAGTCAGGAATATAGCAAGGATTTATGTTCTGCTAGTGCAGATGCAGCTTTTCAACCAAAGGAAGAGTTAGAAGGAGATTAACTTGCTTGGGCTCTGCCACTAACATATACAATTATTTAACAGATTATGGGAAAAATGGGAGGTTTGACAGGAGAAAAGGTCTTTGTCAAAAAAAGAAAAATATTAAGTATCTGACAAGACAGCAAACTTTGAAACTGTACACAACAATGAGAAACACCAAAAGATTTATACATACAGCTCAGTTTTTTCTCCAGTGAGCAACAGCATGCCTATATGGAATGATTTTTTGCAAGTTACATTTTAAGATCTTATTTTTGACTATAAATAAGAAATATTCATGCTTACCAGTATACAGTGCAAATTAGTTAAGTTGACTACTTCACATACAGTTTTTATTCGGTCTATTAGTTTGGAAAAATAATTGACCATTTCTTCCCTTTTAATAATTTTTGCATATCGAGGGAAAGTTGGTGGCAGCAATCTCTGATTAACAAGGGGCTCAAAGCCCATCATAATAGGATGATCTAATGAAGGAGGAGTGGGGAGAGAAAGAAAGAGAGAGAAAATCTGCATATAAGCTGTGGTTTCAGAACTCACTTCAAATTTGAAAGTATAATACAAATTATTCAATTGGGTATAATGAACTCTTCAACTGACAGTTAACTTCCAGAGACACTAACTACCCAGCTGAGGCAATAAGTACTATTTAAAAAAACCCAACCCTCAACAGCTCAGCATACACCTGTATGGTGAGGTGGTGTTCCCTGTTTTAAAATAGCATATATACTGATTTGAAGTACAGTGCACTTAATCAAAAGTTCATATTATCTCTGGCTTTGAAGTGACAGTATTGCTTTCAGGAGAACCATCATTTAGTGAAATCAAATTAAGATAAAACAATACAAATTTGTAACAGCTTGTATAACAAGTAGTATTAATTCAAAGTAAATAGTGATTTTTTTAAAATACGCATAGATATTAAAGTTTATCAAGACAGCGTATTTAAGAAAGGGAAAAAATGGTAAAATTCAATGCATACCTCCTTTGGTGGTATCATTCTGTGCCTGGATACCATGATGCAATGAATTGTGGATGGCAGAAAGCAAGTCAGCTGCCTGAGTCATTAGTTTCTGAGCTTCTGCAACAGCACTCATCTGAAAGGCAGGTAACAGTTATTCACACTATGAACCAACATATTTTGACTACAGTATTAATGCTAGTATCAGAAAAAGAATGCTATTGAGATTCTAATATTCAAACAGATTTTTGTGCAATAAAGCATTCTATATAATTTATGTATCTATACCTACATTTAATACTGTATTTTTTGCTATATAAGATAAGCCTTAACAATAGTTACAGCTGCAAGTCTAGTATAGACTACATGAAAGTCCTATACTTTTGACTGGGGGGGGAGGGATGAAGCAGGGGGCGGAGGGGGAGGTGCAAAAAAACCCCACAAAACTCTTCTGCCAAATGAGGTACAACTCCAAACTTCAAAGAGGAAAAAATATCTCCTATCATTAGAAAATGCAGAATTCTTAAGAATATAGCCAAAATACAACCTATCAACTGAAATGAAATCATTATATAACATCAGAACATTAGAAAATACCAGAGGTCCATTAGAAATCTTGAGTCATGATCTGCTGACATGCTGGATTTTCTGATGTCCTCTCTGAATCCAAATCTGTTAGCAAACTGGGTACTACTTAAAATAGCTCTCTCTAAAACCTAAAATCTTGTTTTAAAAATACTGGACTAAAAATCCCTGATGGAACTTCAAATATTTAAAATCTCAAGTCAAAGTGAAACTTGACTTCTTTCAGAAAAAAAGATATTTAAAACGCCCTGAAGATCTAACAGAAGCTGAACAAGATCTGTAGCTCTGCATAATATATGTTCACGTTACAGCATCCACAAATATACTAAAAGAATAAGCTAAGCAGATCTAATTCATATCAAAGTAGTCCATGATGCAAATACCTTATACTTTAAGTAATCAGACTTTGGCAACCCTAAGATAATCTGATTTTGCACAGATCATTAATTCATAGCAGTTAACACAGAATTTGCTTGTACATCAATGTAGATCATTTCTCTGTCACAATTTGACTTCTGATATAAATAATGGTTATTCCCAGAATGCAATTGTTCTCAACTACTCAATCATTTCTTCCTCAACACTAATGTCTATCAATGATACGTACACAAAACTTTCAATTTAATCAAGGTTTTTTAGATTGTAAAATATGCAGCTGCTCCAACAACAAAAATATGTGGGAAAGACTCCATGTCACTTAGGCAAGAAGCTTGTTTATTTCTTTATGAAAACGGAAATAACAATAAGCAATAGACAGATATTTATCCTTGTATAAACAAAAAGCTATTCAGACAAAAAAGCTTTGTCTTATGTAACATGTCATTCTACTCTTTGCCCTAAAATGTGCAATTCCTTCCCCTCTCAACAATTAGGAAATCTTGTATTCAAAAAAGCAGGCAAATTGCTTGGAAAGCTGTTATATTCCTCTTCTCAGACCAAAGAAGTCTAGATACAAATTCAATATCACATGGAAGAAAAAGCTTACAATTCTCTAGAGATGGACAAAACATTGCCCAATGCCAGGTAACTCCACTAAACTTGAGAAAGAAAAGTTTTGCTCATGTGTTTGAAGAGAGTAATCCAAACATCATAAATGTTTTTCTTCCAAGTGTTCTAGAATGGATATTCTGTCTCTCTGCAAGGCCATAATAGTGTCAGTTACTAGCTTTTCCTGTGTTTTCTTAAAAAATGAATGAAAACTGAATGGGTGCCACTGTAAGGCCTTATCCAATGTTTTACTTGCAGCAACATCAGTTCAAATCTACAGAATCTACAGAATAATTGTTTGACCTTAGAGAATGAAAAATGAGTATTTCATAGGATCACAATGCAAACACAGAAACACCAAATGAACGTACCTCTTTTTTGGTAAATGCTATTAGAACAGTCAGTAGTACCCGGGTAAACTTGACTCTGCTGAACACAGCTAAACATTGTTGATGCTGTAATAAAAATATAGTGCAAATTACTAAGCAATACACATTAAATCCTGAAACTTATTAAAAAATAATTATAGATTCACTGAAGTATGCTTTCTAGTCTTAAAAATATGGTATCTAATGTGATTCTGAAGAAAATTTTGGATTTTTATAGAAGAAATCTGTACTGCAGTCAGAAAAGCACTAACACAAAAATTACTAAGATAATTTGAGCAAAGAACAACCACTGGCTGCATAGCTATCTCCTATGCAAGTGCCATTCAAATCTCATCTTAAGTGAACAACCATAAATTGTTACACAAATTTTCTCTCCTTTGTGCCGAAGATCTATGCTAAAAGTAATTTCTGAAGAAAATAACGTTACTGGGAAAGGAAACTCACACCACTAACTCAGCCACATCAACTACATCAGTTGCCACTTTTTCTGGAAGGAGCTGCACTGCTTTCACTTTCTCTTTCTACTTTCTCCCTTCACAGTAAGGCTGCCAGCAGCACTAAAAGCTGCTCGGAAGGGACTGAGGGAGGAAGGTACAGGATAGGTAAGACCACTTACTTTGCTACTGACTTTTTCTTGAGAGGTGGGTGCATAAATGGCAGAATTGCAGCAGCATCACTATTCTGCTGTTGAGACTGATGCAGAACTCTACCCCTTCAAAGCGTAAAAGCCTACCTGCTAGCCTCAGATTTGCTCAGGGCCATGTTTACAACAGCTCATATATATATGACAGTAGTAGCAACACTGGCAACATACATTTCTCACAAGCTGGTAACTACTGATTAAAGTAATGAGGTACTAAACCATGAAATCCAGAAGAAAATAAAAAGTAAACAGTTCATTACTTCAAGTTCAACTTCTGGATCTCTCTCTTCTCCTTGTCGACTTCGAGTGCTCTAGAAAGTAAAGGAATGTTAAATAATTTATTAAACATTGCAAAGGGAAGCTAGTAATAAATTTCCTTTACCCTCTCCAGAATACCCATCTGTTAAATAACCCTAAAACATCAGTTTGCAAGTTCAAAACCTCTTAATATAGAATCTAGGTACCTGAATGATCCAAGACTTTGCTATCGTAATGACACCTATCTCAGTCCACTCTGCAAACAGGCAAGGAAATTGAATGCATATTTTATATTGTAAACTGTGGTAAAGGAAGATTAAGTGATTTCTTTAACATCACATAGTATATCTGCATAAAAGCCAGAAATTCAACACATATTTTCTGTGTCCTAGCCCAGTGTTATCTTCTACATCACGATTCCACCTATTACTAGTGAAGCAACTAGTAGATTTTAGAAGAATCTGATGACTTCAGAATCTTTAGCTAGAAAGCAAACTACCAGCTTGTTACGCAAACCACTATGGCAGTTCTCCAGAAAAAAACCCCACCATTTAATGACACAAAACTGCCACATTCTTCTTAATCCAAGCCTCTCCCCCAGACCTATGTTAAGTACACTTTAAGTACAATTGACAAGGCAAACATGAGAAAAATACCTTCACTCGTCTTTGCATGTCATCTTCTACATCTTTTAGCATACCTGGAAAAGCCACAGTATAATCAAAAGCTGAGAAGCATTCCTACACAACTCAGGGTAAAGAGGTTTTGAAGGGAAATCAAGTTTTGAAGTGTTTTACATACATGCTAGCCGAAGACCAGACAGAAAATATTCTTGTGAGGGGTGGTGGGGATGTCTTGCAAGAATACATAAATCAGAATATAAACTGACTGATCCAAAGCTAAAGTGTTCAAAAATTTTCTAAAAATAAACCAATGGAAAGCTCAAGTGTGTATCAAAAATAGTACATCAAAAGGCTAACTCACTTATGTACCTACCAAATAACATATGTATTCATAGCTTTAGAACTACTAGATTGCTTTTTCCTCAAAAGCAATCTGTTTAGATCACAACAAATTGTGAGGCAGAGAAACAGAATTCAAGCTGTGCACTTTCCAATGGTTCATATCTGTCCCAAACCTGGATGAACTCGTGTCTAGCCACTTGGCTAGTACATCTAAAAGCACTTCTTTTGCTTCTGAGGCATTTAACAAATAAACACCTGAACCTTTTCTTCAAGGAAAAATAATTTGATCTCTTTTTACCAAGCCACTGATTTTCACAAGACTAATAAAAAAAACTTTATATCTGAGATTCCTACCAATTCATTAGGTTTGGTTTGACAGTAACCACCATGCTCAAAGAAAGGAGACTGATGGAAGATACACAGAGGCACAAACTATACCTGTAACTCTAAGATCTGTCACGCTGTTGGCCATTTTAAATCCGTAAGTCATTGACTGAAAATCTTCCTAGAAAATAAAAATCAAAGCAGCAATATGCAGTAAAAATGTAAACAGTAGCAGTTACATTTTCAAGTTAGGGTTTGGGGTTTTCTTTTTGTTTGTTTTGTTTTTTTTGGGTCATTTTCTTGCTGTGTTTTGCTGAGTTTTTTTGGTTTGGGGTGGTTTTGTTTAATACCAAGTATATAAAAGTCCAGTTTTATTCTGCACAACTGGATACACGCATGGTTTGGGTGACTTTCCTGCCCAAATCTAACTTGGGATAATTATTTTCTGCATAAATCCTTAGTAACAGAACACCCTTCAGATTTTCATCAAGTGCCACCTTATCAAAATGTTACAAGAACTATGGATACAAAATTTAATAAATTTTAGATATAGTCGTTAAGAAGCGACTTGTCCAAACATAGAGGAAACAAAAATTGCTCTGAGTACAGAAAACCAGACTGATTCCATTGCTAGATGGACATTTCAGACAAAAGACAACTATGGTTATCTAAAGTAGAAAAATAAAAGATTAAACAGGAAGATAACCACAAGTAAAACTGATTTCAAATGATTAGCCACAAGACTTGAATTGCTTCTTAGGTAAAATATGTGACTCCAATAATCTAGCAAAATGCAGAAAAGAGCATGAAACACCTTCATTAAAGAAAACTGCATTTAAAAGAGATCAAGTCTAATACTTTTAGGGGATGAACTAATGCTCCCACAGTATCCTCCAATCAAACAGTAATAAATTTCTCTAATAAATTGTTTTATTTGTGTTATGGAGCCTACGTATAATGTTACATATTTAACCATAGGAGATACTGAAACACATACCTCCTCAAAAACAGCTGCTTTGTTAACCTTTTCTCTGGCAATATCACAGATTTTTAGGATCCCTAGAGCAAAAGCCTTCATAGCAGGATCTTCTATAAAGTCTGGATTATGAATATAAAGGCATGTGAATACGGTCTGTGCCAAGGAATGTCCCTCTAACCATGTTATCTAGGGAAAAGAAAATTAAATATTTTACTCATGACAGCCAAGTCCTCATTTTTATATTTCTATTCTTTTTCCATCTTACTGTGCTTCAGTGAGTCGTTAAGGAATTGCCTATCATGGCAACCTTCCATCTAGCAAAAAAGGGCAAGAGGTCTCTGAACCTTTAACCTTTGTTCATCTGCTGGCTGTGGCAGGCAGTAAGTTACTAAACCCTATAACACTATCAAATTCTGGTGTTGGATAAACCCTCTTCCACAAAGTTCAGGTCTAATCTCTATGACTTACACGTGACGTTAAGTTAACAGACCACCAGATTTAGAATCTTCCTCTATATAAATACGGAATGAAAAATGCAAGTGGCTGTGAAACAACTCAGCAATATACTGCATATTCTCTTTGACAACTTACGGCTTCTTTTCATGATCCCCTCTTTCTACTACTTTCATGCTGTTTTAAGCTACAGGGAAAGCTTCAGTAATTTAAACAATTATTTCTATCTTGAAATAGTATAAGCCACAGTAGGATTGTTTTTTTAACATGACCACTGTCCCTTTTCAAAAAAAAGTCAGTATTAGTGGGGGTACGAGGGGAAAGAAGACAAAATATCTTACACAATATCAAATATACAGTGACCTTTACGTGTCTTTTTGGACTAAACTAGTTTGAAATGTTGTTTTAAAAAAACAAAGTAATTTTTTGGATGTCATTTTAAAGAGTAACTGAAAATAATTCTTATCATTTACTGAGGAAATTAAGACATATACACAGAAAAAAAATCACAATTAACAAATAACTGATAATTCACTTATTTCCTTTCTAAATGGATTTTGGCATTTTCTTTTCTTTCTTCAAAATGCCCCGGTAAGCTCAGTCAATATTGACTGTACAGAAACGAGCAACCAAGTGCTGCTGTAAGTTACTGCATACTCACTTTCCAACACAGTCAGACACCAATATACAGCAGGTAGTCAGAATCCATGCATTTAAAACCCACAAATTACAAAACCTTTTTACTTTCTTCAAAATGCTACCAGTTCTCTTCCATAATAATTTCTTATGATAAAAAAAATTACAAAAATAAAAATTATGCCTCTTATAACAGCCAATGCAAGTACCTAAATGGAAATTAAAATACTATTTATTTTCCACTTGGTGAATCTTTTTTCTTGAGTTCTACTGTTTTTTCTTCTTTTAAACTGGACTGAAGGATTATATTTTGAAAGCAAAACCATCTAACTTTAAGAGCAGATAAATGCTTACCAAACAACAAAAACATGTATCCATAATTCCTACCAGCTCAGGTGAAGTGAGATCCTTTATTTTAATGGTGCCATCCTTGGAAAACAAAGAAAGAAAAAACTCTAAAGACTATGGAAGACTATAGACAAAATACAACTTATTATTTGTATAGCTGAAAAGGAAACTAGAACTTGCTAAAAACTTCAGGATATTTGTACACCACTAGCTTTATCTATCAGCTTCATAATGTGCCTCAAATTCTTAAAAACTTTGCTTTCCCATCATGTTCAACACTGATCAAACATAAAGCTATTCAAAGAGTAAGCTAAAATAAAATATCTGATTTATGAGTAGCCAACAGAAGTTTAAAACCAGTTAACTGTCAACACTTAAATCACAAAACAGTATGCACAATCATAATAAAGACTGAACAAGGAATAATATGCAGGACCCATTCTTTGAAGACTGCCTTTTACACCGCAGATACCAGTAGAGTTTTACTGCCTTCATGGCCAGGACCAAGAAGGCAGCAAACATACTTCTTTCATTTTATTTGTCCAATGCATGCAATTCTGCATACATCCTACATGACTTAGCCAATATTTTACACAGAGTTCTTTTAGTCCATTCAAAACAAGGTCTGTGGTAAAAAAATATTTCTTCCTCTGACCGTGCATTATTTTTCCAACATAACAGAAGTCTTTCAACCTCCCTCCACCAGTCTATCTAGATGAGACATCAAAAGTTAATCATTACCATCAATGCTGTTAAATTAGCCAGCTTCTGTTCAATGCTAATGAACTGATAGTCTCATAAAGTGAGACAAATTTTCAGCTTTTGCAAGGAACCTAGTTTCCATTCAGCTTAAAGACGGACTAACCAATACATCTTCATATAAAAGACACATTATGGGAAAGCACAGGGTGACTTGAAAAAGCATTTCTGAAATTTATTTATCTGAGGTATCAATACCCAGCAATTTCACAGTACTTTTCACTGGAAGAGTTAGCATCATTTTGTTAATGTAGGTAACAAAAAAGGTAAACATCACAAGCTATTTCTTACATAAGTATCCAAAATAAAACCAGAAAAAATTAATTTTAAGTAAAGATTGCAAACATTAATAATGCTGAATTGTGCTTAATTGCAATTTGATAAATCTATGTCACTCTTTTACAGACAGTGTAGGCAAAACCAGGAGAGTCACACAAACCTTAATAGCTTGCTCAAAGTTAAGAACCTTTCTATTAACTTGGTTTCCAATCATACCAGCATCCATCTTGGGATCCATCATTTCAATGGCAGACATGGCTTCAAAAAGACCAAAACTAAGAATACCAATAAAAAAAATGTTCTAAATATAATTATTTTATACAAAACAGTCTTCATAAACCAATATAAAAGAACATAGGATGACAAACTAGGTACACTGTATTCTGACTACAGACAATAAGGTAAGGTATGTGAACATTACTACCAATCTTCAGAGATCATGGTTTTCAGGAATTTTGAGGATCTCTCAAAAAGTAGGTAGGAAAATGGAAGCCTAAAAGTAAAACTCTTAGACTTTTTTCAAAGCTGCAGAACACTCCTGAGCCAAATATCCCACTATTAAATCTACGCACACTCGTTTCTATACACCTCATAATGTATAGAAGCACCTTTATAAAGATCACATATTATAATAATGAACTGATATTAACTGAGCAAGCTGCTCTTTATTATGCTACATCCAAAACCCCAAATAACGTGTCCCCCACAAACTAATGACAATATACATGACACATATACTGACAATAATATACATTGAATATAGCAACTTTGTTTAAAATGGGCATGTTAAGAAAAGCAATACAGAAAAACCCCAGCATGTGACAACAGATCACCTATAGTCAGGGCATAAAAGCGTGCAGAAGAACCACACCAAATGAAGACTGCCCCACAGAAGGAAGGATATAGTGCCTCACCTCTGGTACATACGTTATTCATCAGAACTGCTCCACAAGCCTTTATTATATAAAAAAGGTTATTGAGTGTGGCACGTTCTAATTCTGAAAAGTGTATTTGCTCTGAAATGCTCCTATGTGTAAAATTATACCTCAGAAACATGCTTTGATTCTACTCAGTAGCTACTTGGTGACATCCTTATACACATTTTTAAGCAGCAATATGTTTGATAGCATGCTTCCATTTTCTGAGCTATTAGTCTTACATAAGCACTTTTTTCTTTATGCAAGTGAACAGACTCATGGCTAAACAATTTACTTTTCTCTTTAAAATATTTTAAACTCATGTCTTTCTTTAATGAATTCAGCAAGACTTAAGCACATGCTTTTTTTGAAATATACTTTTTCTTAATATGTGGAGGTCTCAATTTCTCTTTTAGCATGTCATTTAAGAGTTACACTAAAGCACATGGAATGTTTACCCTAAACCCGTTAGTGACATTTGAGATAACCAAATTCAAAATCTTAAAGTCTTTCTGGTATTTTTTTATAAAAGCATGTCTAATAAAATAGTTCAGTAGGTTCAGTAATGTCAACACCACTGATCATAAGATGTACTATAAACTTATAAACTACACTGATTAACTGAATATATAATGTTATACTGGTACAATGAGAAATGTTCAGCATTCATACAGGTGCCTCATATACATACTGCTGAAGACAAATGATACTTGAAATACTCTTTTATTTAAACTAAAAGTTTAAAAAAAGCTTACTTGATACCACATGACTTGCTTGTTAGTGAACATTAACATATTTGCACTAATCCTATCTAAAAACCTGAACTATCTCACAGGCATACTTACAGCTTGTCATGAAGCAGTTCTCCTAACTTCAGTTCTACAAAGGAACAGAACAGGAAAACCAATTACAATCATCTTTCTAGCACTACTTTACCACCATAGTCTTGTCACTCACCAAACTGTCTTATGCTAAGAGCAAGGTGTGGGAAGCAGACCAGACATTTCTCCTTCACCTTCATTTGCTTTTACTGCCAAAGCACTTTCTCAAGACTGAAAGGCTAAAAAAACCCAGTTGTCCACAGTCTTTTCTCATCCCTCTCTGTTATACCAACAGTTAAAGGGGTTTTACAATTACCAAAGAGTAGCATCTGAATAGCCTGGAACACAGGAAAGCCATTTTCTGTGCTCCTTTATGCAAATGTCTGATTTTCTCCAGGAGAGTTTACTGAAAGGCTTGCTTTTTCTCATTACTTTTAATTAAGCCTTTAGATGTATTTGATGGGTACACAAACAGTGTATCACTAATATACAGGAATTATTTGACGGCATAAGGAAATTTTGTTTAACATTATGTAATATTGTGTGTGGTAAGTTGCAGTTTTATATTTATTTTTCCACAATGCCATCATAAAAACAGCTGAAAAAATAAAGTTGTTATCACAGTTAACTAGCACTAATATCTAATAGCAATAAAGGCACTGTTTAAATGGAAGCAACTGCTTCCATGTGACTGGGATGCATTGCATCTCCTCAAAAGCTTAGCCTGGTTTCAAAGATGAAAACTGATGCACTGACCAATTAAATGAATAAATCATTGGACCCTATAGATCCAAAAATGTACAGGAAAAAACAGAGTGTTGATTCTGCATGGATGAATGAGGCTTTTCCATTTGGCAGAAGAGAGAGGAAGAAATCTTTGCAAAGAAAAAAAGCAGGTGTAAAAACGCGTAAGATGAAAGAACTACTAATAAGAGGTATTTATGTAATCTGGAGGAGGAAGCAAGGTGAGGTTCTTCTTATAATTCCAACCTCACAGTTAAGTTAAACACAGGAAAACACAGAATCAAGGTAGTCCATTCATATGGAGCTCAAACCTGCGTCAAACTCAAACTATTGCTTAAAACACCTCAAAGAACTATGCTTAGCCCTCCAAACGATTCAAAGATTTCTCAGAACACAAGCAGTACAACTGACCTCTACAAGCTTCTTCAAAATCCTGGGTTATATCTATCCAGCTTGTATTACTCTTTTCCATCTTGTCAGGCACACCGAGTTCCCATCCTGAATCATCATCTTCTACTGAAGCTTTCATAACCATGATACTGCACCTTTAAATCTGTATCAGAGACACTGTACATTATGCATGAATTAGAAAAAGTGCTTCATGGGAGTAATTCCACCCCCCCAAGAATCAGGTGAGAAAGGAGAGTAACTAACCTGATGTCATTTAAACAGCTACCATCACATAAAACCAGCCCCAAAAACTTATTAATAAAAATTCTTTTTAAAAAATGTAGGCTATGAAACCTCAGAAACTAAGGACATCAAAACTTTAGCAGTACAGAGCCTAATAAAGCATATACTGTCAAACTGGAAATAAAATGGGAAAAAATGTCAAGAAATGCTCTCTTACAAGAGATGTAGGTATCACAAATTGTTGTTGTTTTACACTATTGGAAATACCTATGTCCTCCCACTGCTCTGTGAAAGGAATCGAAAAGAGGGAACTGTAAAAAGGACCACACACAAGTTCGTTATTCATACAAAGCGTGTCCAAACGAATTTGTGAAAATGGGCGTATTTCCTCAGACTTCTTCAGCAGAACGTTGTATCAAGGTTATTGCAGCCATATTAAGCAACTTCGGACTGGAATATAATTTTTAAACGCGACCGACGAGTTATTTCGAGCTGTTTTTGTGCTTTCCCGATCTCAGGCTACGCGGGGCAGCCCAGAGGAATTTTACGTTTAGCCGGTCAGTCTGCCTGTGAGACGCCGGCAATGCTAAACCTGCCCTTAACTACTCGGAGATCTTGCACGAGACACGCACCAGCCCGGCGAGCTCTGAACAGCCTCGTCAAAGCCGCCATGGAAGCCTCAGACAAAGGCCCCCGTCGCAAGGGACCTCCCAGGGCACCGGCAGCTAACAAAAGGGGCCGGGGGGTGGGGGGGATCAGGCGGATTCTGAAGGCCGGTCCGGGAGTCCCTCCGCCCCCTGTCACTACGTGACTAGTCCTCAGGCGACCGCGCGGTCTGCCAGGCTCTGCGGGCTGCGACGAGGAAATAGCGTGGGAAACTAATTAAAATAAATGGAAATCGCGCTCCAATTTCAGGCATTAACGCCAGCACAACCAGATCCTCCCGGGGCCGTCTCGGCCCCGCGCCTTGCAGCCTAACTCCCGCCGGGCGCCGACCGTCGGGGCGCCAGCCGTCGGGCGCGGCGAGCGGCCGCCCGCTGACAGGCCGGTCGGCTCCTCCGCCCCGCCGCAGGGTAAGGGGCAGCGCGATGCCCGCCCGCCCGCTCGCGGGACACCGGCGCCGCGCCCACCGCCACCCAGGACTACCTTCGTCCCTCAGCGGGACCGGCTCTGCCTGGCGCTCCGGCGAGGCGAGGCGAGGCGGGAGGCAACCGCGCTGCCCCTGGCGGCAGCGGCGGGGCACGGCACGACCCTCCCCGCACCCTCCCCGCGCTGGGCAGCGGGGCCTCACCCGCCACGTCCCGCGCCGCCACACCGCTCCTTTCTGCCCTCCGAGAGCGCTCGAGCCGACACCAGGAACCCGCGAACTCGAGCCCAGTATCCCAGCGCAAGCGCATATGCGCGGCCCGACTCCCCCCTCCCCCCCCCCCCAGCGCCCCTCCACGGAGGCGCATGCGCTTACCGCGGCTCACGCTGCGGGGC
>JANZLQ010000079.1:39303537-39319078 GCA_026212715.1 Elanus axillaris
GGTGGGGCGGGGCGGGGGGCGGGGCCCGCCCCGCCCGCAGGGATTTCTGCGTGCCGGCCCTATGCTGGTCGCACAGCGGAGGTTGTGCGTGGGAGCGTGCGGCTTCGGCAGCCCTTTGCGGGAACCGCGCCGTGCGTGCTCCCGCCTGCTGAGACGGGTACGTGCCCTACGGCGGGAGCGGTGCCAGGCGTCGGGGCCCGGCCGCGGGAGGGGCTGGAGCCGGTGGCTTGGCGGCGCTGAGCCCGGCGGTGGCCGCAGGGCGTGCTTCTTCCTCCGCGCCCTCCGCTGCGGTGCGTGCCCCGTTGAGAGACGCTTTCCCGGCTGTGCCGGGCGGCGTCGCAGCCAAACTTAAAGGCTCTGCGAAGCGGAAAGCCTGTGGGTAATCGCCAACCCCGCCCTGTCCTGCTGGCCTCGGGCTCCGTGGCCCCCCTGCCCCCTCCGTGCCCCGCGGGATAACCGAGTGCGGGGGGTATCGGGTGGGAAAGACGGCGGCTGGAGTAACACTTGCTTCATGCGGCATGGCCTGCCGAACGTCTGTTTGAATTCATGCTCCTTGGGGTAGGGAGTTCGTTAATCTTTTGTTGGGTTTTTTTTCTTTTTCTGCTTCCTCTTACGGTTGTGGAAATCTAGCATAGCAAGTGTTTCTCTAGGCGTCGGTTCAAATGCGTGACAGAGAGAGTCTGAGAAGTAGGCTGCGTATCGGGGGGTGGGGTGGTGTTTTTTCTTGAGCAGAAACTGTTTTCAGACGCTGAGCTTTGTCAGACGTTTAGGGATCCTGGCCTGGGTGAAGTTTTATTATGTACACTTAACAGCTGTAAGCCTTCTGCGGTATGTTATGGGTAGAGACGAAATTGTTCTGTATGGCCTTGTGGTATGAGTGTTGATTTTTGTGTATTTATTTTAGCATCATGAGGGAATTAGCTCTCCAGTGACATTCTTTTAGAGAAATACACGTGTGCGCTACCTTTACAGGTTATATTTCTTGAAAAGGCTTCCCTGTTTTGCAGGTAGCTTTCAGTGTGTGTTTTGTACCTGCATATAGTGATGTGTGACAGGATGCAGCTGATGGGATAGCCCCACCTTCTGGTTAATCCTTCAGTGGAATCATACTTGTGACCTAAGAGGTTTTCTGGAAATTATACCTCATGATGTGCATTGTGAGTGGAAGTGCAAGTCTGTGTTGGAGTATCTATTTATTTGGGGGGTTGGGGAGTGGCAAGATAATCTCCTTTTCTGGAGACCTTCCTATTGAACATCAAGGTAATTTTATCACATGTCCCTATTTCAGCAGAACAAATTTTTGTTAGTTTCTGAGGTCTCAATTCACTACTGTGACTTTTTTTTTTTTTAATATGAGCATAAAATAAGGGAAGTGCAATTTTTTTCTTTGAAACCTTCCCCACATTAAGCTTCTCCTTTTATTTTTTTCAAAAAGGGAGGAAAGGGTCCCAAACCAATGAGTAGTAGTCTTAGTGTGTGAAGTGATGCCTGATCTATGTGTGAAGTGATACCTGATCTCAGGCTTAGCTTTCAGTTCAGGTTTTGGACATGGCAGTGCTCGTAGTTAATATTCAAGCAATTCACAGATTGTCTTCCCAATGGAAGCTTTTGAACTTGAAAAATATTCAGATGTCTTGGTAGTAGTTGGTATCACACAATCAGCTGATTTATATCAGTTAGCTTACTGCTGCTGGGAGCAACTTCCCTGAAACTATGTGTGAGAAACTGCAATTAGAGAGGGAAAACTTTGGAGAAAGCTCTCTTCTGTCCTCTTGGCTTACAGAAAGAACTTGCTATTTCACCTCATGTTTAGGTTTTGGTCTAGGAAAGAGTCAGCTTGTAACTCAACAACTTGTCAGCAATGTATCTTATGATTAGAGACTTTGCAGTCTTTAAAATTCATGGTGATACTCTGCTGGACATATCTGGGAACCACCTGCTTTTTGGCTCTCAATATGTTACTTGAAACTTCTCCTTGAATTCCAGTATCTGTGAGCTGCTTGCTCTTAGGAGATTGCTCCTGTGATATGAATTGCCAATGTCCAAAAGAACGGAATGCTGCTCAAGTCATCCAGCCCTGGACTGTAACTGCAGTAACCGAAGTGTTTGAACTCCTTAAACAACTTAGAGGGGAAGTCGGGTTTCTTGGAGTGAGTGTGAGGGTGCTGAACAAGGCAGCTGCTTGTATGAGTGCTTAGGAGGGATTTGTAATGGCAGTGTATCTCTGGGTGTGTTTTCCAGCCCTGCTGCTATCCACAGCTTAACTGTCCAATATCCTGTGCTAAGCATCGAGAAGATTATGAACTGTTCAGTGTGTGTCCTGGATACGGGGACGATTCAGCATGGTTTACATTTGGAATACAGTTTTGTAACATAGAAAGACTGGGGCTGGGGGAGGGGAGCACCCAAATATCTTTCCTTTTTTTGCAGCAGCTGCAGAGATGGCAGTCCTGAAACTGTCATCCTAAAACCTTAATGCATTAAAAAACACATATAAATGTTCACCACATCTTTAAAAAAGCTTACAATTTATGAGAAGCAGGATGCCCAGGGTTTTGCGTACTGGAGGTAGGTAATACTGTTTTAATTGCTTCAGGTATAATTCATAAGCTTAAATGGTACAAATTAAGGTTTTGAAAGCGAGAATGGTTGCTGAGAGTTTTATGAATTGTGAGATGATTGTGTTTCTGTGTGCTAATAAGGTTGAAGGGCGGGAAGTGTATTTGAGTAGATCAATCTGTAGCTCCATGTTGCAGATTTATTTTTTTTTTTTTTTTTTTTTCCCTTCTGGATTAAAACCAGGACTGGGTATTTGCTTTAACTTAGCTGGTAAACTGGCAAGTTTAAATGTTTGGCTTGATGTCTTTACAGACTGACCCTAGCCATCACGGGGCAGTCACTGGGTTAGGAGCTGGAAACCACCTCTGACATTTAGCACTGTATTCATGAAGCATTTCCAAGAGCTGGGCAAAGTTACTGGTATTCCAGTTCTTGTTCAGATTTTGGTGTAGGGAAATGCTTAGTTTCTGCCATGACTGTCCTTTCCCTCCTGGCTATTTTTATTGCCCCCCTCTGCCTCCCTGTGCCATTCACCTGCTGTGTCATGAAAGGGTTACGCTAGCTGGGCAAGAAGTAGCTGACTTTTGCAGTATTTCTGTGACCTTAAATCATGCAAACTTTGAATGTGATACTCTGTGAGCCTGGTGATGGGAAGTATGTTCTGTCTTGAGGAGTAGCCTTATGCTTGCCATGCAGGTAACTTTCTAGGAGCTTCTTTCCAGGCAAGAAATGAAGTACTGTTTTCTTATTTTGCTCTTTTCCTGATAAATGCTTCTTTTTTTTTTTTTTCCCAAAGGCAATTACCTCTATCAGACTTTGTTTTTACAGTTAAGCAGACTGGTGGTAATTGGCTGCATGACATTTTGTGAGCTGTTGTACGGGGCTTTGGTGCTTTGGTCTTCTTTGAAGCTTGATGTATGTAATTTTGAATGTCTGATTATGTACTGTAGTTTATCTAGTAACATCAAAAAGTCAGCACTTTGCTATAATGCAGCAATGGGTAAACTAATCAGAAAACTTTTTTGTTTCCTGCTGTAAATATTAATAGCAAGGGGTGCAAGGAAGAAGCAGTAGCTTAATTTCAAAAGTGTTTTTTCTTTGACTGGTAAAGGTTGTTAGCATTTCCAGTGTATTTTGAAATTGAAAGTTAGATTATTCTCCACAAAAAACTCAAGATTTTTTTTTTTCCTACTTAGAGGAGTTCGTTAGCTTTAGTCATTAGATAAAGGTTATTTTATGCCATTTCCACATGAAGTCTTACAATTACATCTAGAAGACAAGTACCTCTAGTGTTTAGAGTGTCTTGAAGAAGTACTTTTCACATATCCTTAGGTATATTATAATTTTTTGATGATGCTAAAAGCTTTTTGTACTGCTGTGTATTAAAGTGTTAAGAAGAGATAACTATGTAGTGTGCACTCGAAGTCATTCTGTCCTAACTGACAATTTAATTTAAGAAATGTCTGATCCTGAAAAATGTCTCTCTCTGGGCTATTGACTAGGACTTTAATTCCTATGAGACTTCCAGAAAGTAAGACTGGGGATGGGGTGGAAGTCTGTTTTTGTTTCCCTGTGCTTGTAGAAGAAGGTTCAGGAACTGGGCTAGGAGTAAGCAACTTTTGAAAACAAATTTTCACTGCCATGTT
This sequence comes from Elanus axillaris, assembly GCA_026212715.1. Lineage (NCBI taxonomy): Eukaryota > Metazoa > Chordata > Aves > Accipitriformes > Accipitridae > Elanus > Elanus axillaris. Next base: position 39,307,743 of record JANZLQ010000079.1, read on the forward strand.
AGTTGTAACTCTTTAGGCATATGGGTTCTGTTTACTGGATTGTGGTTGAGTACAATGTAGGATCTGCCAACTTGAAACTTAGTTGTGAAGTGTCTTGGTTTCGCCTGGGATAGAGTTAATTTTTGGTTTAGTAGCTGGCATAGTGTTAATGTTTTGGATTTTGTATGAGTGTTATGCTGATAACACTGATGTTTTCAGTTGTTAAGTAGTGCTTGTAATAAATGAAGGATTTTTCAGCTTCTCATGGCCAGCCAGCAAGAAGGCTGGAGGGGCACAGGAATTTCAGCTGCTCTGGCTGTGTCCCTGCTGACACAAACTGGCCAAAGGAGTATTCCGTACCATGGGACGTCATGTCCAGTATATAAATTGGAGGGAGTCAGCCGGGGGGGGGGGCGGTGGGGTGGTCAGATAGATGGCTGCTCTGGTCTGTGAGTGGTGAGCTCTTGTTTTGTCTATTCCAGTCCTATTATTTGAATTTGAAAATTAGATTATTGTAACTTTATTATTTTCTTCCTTTCTCTCCTTTTAAACTGTCTTTTTCTCAACCCACAAGCTTTTACTTTTTTCCCCAATTCTCTCCCCAATTCTCATCCCGTTGGATGGGGGGAGTGAGCAAGTGGCTGTGTGGTGCTTAGTTGCTGGCTGGGGACCTTTATGTATTGTACTGTGGATTGAGCTTTCAGGGTATGAAGCAGGACAGATAACTGTGGCATCTCAAAGTAGTCTGTGGGAGTTTGAATTTAACCTTAGGTCTTACTTTTTTATTAAGGAAGTTGTTCACATCCAAGAACTTTGCTACTTTGTATGGCTTTAAAATAGAAGTGTTTTCTGTCAAAAAAAGTTTTGCAAATAAACACTGGTGGAAGTTGTCGCCTGGGGTACTGGAATGGGAAACAATACATCATGTGTGAATGAGTAAATGATTAATGGCCAGAGGGGTTATTTAAGGTATAATTGCCTAGCACTTTGCAAAGGGACAGTCCTGCTTATGGGACAAGAGGATGAGACCATGGAGGTAGCACCACTATATTAATAGCAGTGGCCGGTTCTTACTGCTGCCAAAGGAAGAACACTGTGCTGTCCCAGTGAATGTTTCTTGTGTAGTCTCAAGTAACATACTGCAGTCTTCCATATGGTGCAGAGGTATTTGTGGGGTTTTGCTGTATTTAGGATGCTGGTTATCACAGTGTTGACCTGCTCTCTACAAGCGTTCTGGGTAGTTTGCTCTTTGGTACTGAGATGGTGACTTTTGCTGTCACATCTTGCTGTTCATTCTAAATTTTGAACACAGGGCCTATTCCTACAAATGTAAATTTACTTAGGTAAATAGTATGTTCCTGCAAACAATTTACTTCTATGCTTATAAAAGTAAGCAACAAGTAGTATTTTGGAATTAAGATTGCTTAGAGCACAAATAATGCAGCAGTCTTTTTATATGGTTCTGTATAAGAAGACTTTTTTTGATGTCTTGAAAAAGAATATTTTGGCCTATGAACAGCTTCTGAGACTTTGAGGTATGTGAAATGATATGCTATCAAAGGCCAGTTTGCTTCTGGTTTAATTTGCACTGGGACTGGGGGGACCTGCATGTACTTCTGTGAGAGGTAGAAGTGTTTTTTGGAAGCATACCCCCAGAATGCAATCACCTGGTGTAGTGGAGTGTTTTGATTTAGCTTTTTTTCTGCCAAGCACTTATGAAATTTGAAATCATTATATATTTTCTCAATTCATACATATTCTCTGTTTAATTTTTTAATTAATTGCTTTTTGACACAATTCTGTCCTCAGAACTTTTGTATCCCTTCCTTTTTCCATACTAGGTTTTTTGGTTTTTTAATACTGTAGCATTTAAAAAGATTTTGCTCAGCTGTTTGTTTCCACTGTCTGCTAAGTACACAGCAAAGAAATTACTTATTTGCTGGGCACTTCTTAATGGTTGCTTTTTCTAAACCTTTCAAATCAATAACTCCGTGGTGAACATAAGTGAAGTCTGAGCTCTGGCTTTCAAAATACTTCGGGATGCACCTAGCTTTGGATACAAAGCAACACATGGAAATATCTATATATGAACAATCCTACAGGTTTTGCAGACTTATCATGATAGCTTGTTTTATTGTGTATATCTTTGTTTTGTCTTCCCATGAATATGATTTGGTATGTGGTTTTTGCAACTCATGCTAAAACGTCGTCTTTTAATATATAGCGAATAGACTAAAAAAAATTGGGCTATCTTTCTGTATAAAGTCTATCAGTTAAGAAAATGAGTTTCTGGAAAATAAAACCACAGAAATTAGAATATACTGCAAGTAGAACAGATTTAATAGTGTCAATAAACTGTGCATATCCATAGTTGGTTTTGTTTTTTCTAGTTTCTTTTCGTGAAAAGAGCTATCTTCTTTGGAATGTAGTTACAAAGTACTTCACAGGGAAGTCCTAGTATTAGCCAGGGTAAATTTCAGAGGTCTTTGGTTTTTTAAAGGAGTTTATTTGCTGGTTTTTTTTTTTGTTTGTTTTTCTTGTGTGTGGTGTTGAGGGTTTTTTGGGGGTTTGAATTGGCTTTTTTGGGGGGTGGAGGTGGTTAAGAGAAGAAAATACAAAGATAATTCAAATTTTTATTTACACTTACCCTTCCAAGACAGGCATATTCCATGTTAAAGTATTTTGGTCAGTTGAAGCACGTGTGTTCTGTATGTAAACTCAGAATGTCTTCCAGCTTCAGTAGCAAACATTATCTTTTGTTTTCCCTAAGAGAGAATTCTAATAGCAGGATTTTAGCTTAAAACCTTTTTTTTCACTCTTCCTGTCTTGAGAGGTAGTTGTTACCTCACATGCTCTGTACATGTTGCTTCTGAGCACTATTTTTATGGCAGAGTCATTTTGCCCTGTCTGACTAATGCAGCTCCCTTTGCTTGCCAGTATCTTGCCACATGCTGGTAGATTTGTCTTCCATGGGAGTTGTTTGAAAACATACTTTTGGGGGAGATTTTCTATTGCAAGAAAATGGGCTTGATGGCAAGACAGTCTGGTATAATTCCCAAATAGAGATACATATTTTAAATGTATATGTAAAAAACTTCCAGTTTCAGTGGAAAAGAAAAAACAAGCAACCATGAAAGCAGAGCTCCTGTTGGTTAAAATAAGAGTTTTCAGCCTCAGATGTGAGGTTAGCATGTATTTAACATATGAGAATTTCTTTCAGATGGGATGTTGGCAAAATTACAATGAAAGTGCTCAGCAGTGACACATTGTAACGGTGACTATGCATTTTTTCTTACTATGATTTTAAACTGGAGGAAGCATTGGAGTTTAAGTTTTGTGTCTGCCTGCTTTACTGTCCATTAGTAATTAATGGGAGATAAAAGGGAAAACAATTTACAGTGAATACACTTCACTGCAGGTTCTGGTGCAGTTCAGCCATGCATTACTGTACTGAGTTTAATTTGATTTCTTCAGTTTTATTTAAAGATGGCTGTTCAGAGCATGTAGTATTCCACCTGGATGGCTTGCAAGAAGCGAGGGGAATACTCACCCCTGTAATACATGCATCAGTTTAACTACCAGAATCTTAAAGAGGGTGCAGGAAGAGTTGTGTGACAGTGCATGCAAAGTATTTGGTTAGTAGGATTTACTTTTTCTTAGTTCCCTCTTTCCATTATTAGGTAGATGATGGAGAGTAAATTTGCTGATTAGGTAGGTAGCTTTCTGCTGTGGTATGAAATTCCTGATACTTGATGAAAATCAAAAAGGATTCTTCTAAGAAGACAAACAGTGAGGCAGGCACTGGCCTGATTTTAGTGAAGGGAATTTTTATTTATTTGCTTATTTTTTGAAACAGATAGCATTTCAGGTTTGTCTTCCCCCAAAGCAGTGGATTTAGGATCACAAAAGTAAACAAATACCTAAAATGGGAATGAGACACTGCTTTCTGGAAGAATCAGGAGCCAGTTTTGACTGTGTATCAGATACAGATAGGTGAGATCGAGGAAAAGAGGGCTTTGTTTGGTGTCCCAAATGGAGAGTTTGGACAAGAACATTGCGTGTCCTTGATGTGTGATCTTCAGGGGCTGCAGTAAGGGAGAAAACCTCAAACCTTGCAGTCGGCAAAGAAAAGCCCAAATCTAGAAGTTTCTTCATCCGCAGGAGAAAACTGGGGCTGAGGTTGTTTATAAAAGGGGGTAGCAACATCCGGATTCTGTGACCCTGTTCATAATACCATTGTTATATTGCAGAAGCCCTGAGGTCACCTATGCTAGCAGAATGGTATTAGTATTGAGCATTAAGAGCACATTACAAGAATTACCAAGTCCCCTTTCACCTCCTATGCAGGTCACTACCTCACTTGTGTCAGTAAATTTTCCTCTGAATCCTGTTACAATGTCTGACCAGTATTATTGCTGGCTTGGACAATCTGAGCATCTTGGTGTTCTTCTAACACGTACAAACCAACTTAATATTCAGGAACATGGTGTCATTATGAGTTCTCTGTAGTCTCACAGACACTCCCACTAATGCCTAATAGATACACCTGAATGTGAGGTCTGAATGAAGTGGTGCCAGTTTGTTTCTTCCAAGCAAAAGAAAATTTACTTTGTGATAGTGCTCGCCATTTTGTGCCCTAGCTTTGTGGTTAGAGTATTTACCCAAGAAGTAGGAGTCCGGGTTCCATGTTATTCTGTTTTACATTTCAGCATGTGCCAAAAGTTACATAAAAGGAAAATACTGGGGCAGGGTGGTGGTGGTGGGGTGGTATCCTCTGCCCTTTTGCGTGATCTTTGCCAGCGAGTGGCAAAGTTTCATAGGGCTGGAAAGATGGATCAGTGGAGAAGGTGAGTCAGTGTCTCAGTGCCAAAGAATTCACCTAGGAGCGAGGCAAATACATGTCACATAAGGCATGTCTTTGATTTTTGGGGGAGAAAGGAAAAGGTGAAAACTATATATAAACTTTTTGCAGTCTATTTAATTTAACTTAGTGTTGGTAGCATTATTACAGTGAGTGCAGCTTTCTGATTTGGAACTTCACAATTTTGGAGACATTTCATATGAAGAAACTGCCTGTCTCCTTGTTTACATAGGAGGATGGAAGTAATAATGTTCCAGAGACAGTGTGAAAAGGCAGAGGGAGATTGCACAGAATCCAGCCTGTATCATCCTGAAGTTTAGTGAACACTCCCTGCTCTCCTCTGTTCCCCTCTAACTTGAGGGTTTTTTTTAAAAATAGTTGTTGTTGGTCTTTTAAATGCAGAAGAACTGATGCTAATTTACCCTCTGCTCAGCTACCACTGGTAGGCAAGTGGTGTTAAATGTGTTTTAAAAGTATGTTTAAACTGAGACTCGTGCACCTTCTGCCTTTACCTTTCTATTAAACCTTTATTCAAAATAAGGATAATATTGAAAGTTTTAAAAATACTTTGGAAGTGGCTTTTTTGCATCACCTAGTAAAATGTTAAAGGGCGATTTTGTTACTTTAGTGTACATAAATGTTCCACCACAACTCTCTGGATTGCTGATACATATATTTGTATCCCTTTTCTTTTTTTCCATGCTCCTTATCACTTTTTTTGGAGAGGTTCTTTTGCTTTTTCTTAGCTGTTTATCTTTTACCCTGGAACATTTACACATTAGTGCTTACTGAAATACTTTGTGGTGAATTTAGAGCAAAATAAATTAAGACCTTGAAGTTCAAGATAGTTGAGCTTTGTGGCTGGCTCCACTTGTACAGCAGTTCAGTACACTATGATATGTAGACACTATTGGCACTGGCAGACTGTTCATCATCTGTCTGACAGGAGGTCAACGCTGCAAGCAAAACAGCACTTAGCTACTTGAATTCAAGAATCTAATGTTTTTCCTCCAGTGAGACCTGTAACCTGGTTCAAATAATCCAAACCTTATAATTTTTGAAATTGTCTGTGTTGTGGTGGACATGGCTATTCTTTTGTAACTATTCATTTTCTTTAAAGGAAGTCAAGATAGTTTGCACTTGAAGGGTACTTGGACAAGCCTAGGGCACCTGTTAACTTGACTCAAGCTGGAATTTGTGTGAAAAGCTGAGCAGTCGCTTCCTGGCTGCTGGGAAAAGATTCTGCTTTCAGGTAAGTCTGGAAATAAGCTTGTTTCATCTGCTTTAGGCTTTTAGCAATTGCAGAGTGGAATTTACCAGTAATAAATATCTGATTATTATAATGTGCTGAACAACAAGGATTTTTTTTTTTGGAGGTCTTACAAAGTTCTCTTGGGGCCATAGGGGGCAGGGGGCTGCAGGGGGGCTGTTTGTGTGTGCTTGACTGAATTTCTTGCTGCATTTCCCAAGGGAACAAGTGCTTTATCTTCCTCATTCTCACCACCCATATCTTTGAACATCCTTTTTTCTCTTTACTCTGTCTTCTGCCTGAAAACTAACCACTGTGCCCTTTGCAGACACTGGTTTTTTTTCACAATGGGAGTATTTGTCACTCCTACTAGATCTCAAATGGGAGTACTAAGGTTTAGTTAATGGTCCTGTAGACTGCAACCTTAATTGCTTGGAGGCACCATTTGAGGAAGCAGTGTACCCTGAGGACACTATGTCCTTAAAAGGATAGGAAAATTGAGTCCCAAGTACGATACGGTTCCTGTCCAAGAAATGTATTCAGGTCTTGCTTGAATAAGAACACCAAACACTCAATGTTTCTCATTGTGCCTCTAGTACTAGTTATTCTATAGGTACATGAAATGGCAGTCAGAACTAATTATGTTGTGGCATCTCACAACATTGTCATGCATGTTTAAAGAAGTGTATTTACTGGCTTCAGCAAAAGCTTTGTTCAATAAAGTTCTATCATGAACATGACAATATTACCTGTTAAGTAACTGATAAAAATTTCTGGTTTACTATAATCGGACTGAATTATAATGCAGAATCATACTCCATACTTACATTGCAATAGTTTATTTTAAAAGCTGGATCAAATAGATTGAAGAGAGAAGAGCTTGTGACAGTGTGGCGAAATGCAGTCAATGCAAATTAATTTATTTAACACTTCTAGCATAGAGACATCCAATATGGCAGTAGCATTTAATCATTAAAGAACAAATGTTGTTGTTAATTTGCAGTTATTTAATATCTTCCAGGTTCTCAGGGATGGTGATTTGAAGAATCAGGTTTCCGATATGAACAAAGTAAAAACATCATCTGAAAAAAGGTAAATTTAAAACTAGTGACTTTTCAACACCAAACTATATGACATTTGAGGAAAAAAACCAGTCTTTATCTTAATTTTAAGATAGATAAAATACACATTATGGGTCCCTAGTAAGAATGTGTAAGTTGATGCCCTGAAACACTGAGGGAGTCAATATTGATTGGCATAAAGTAGCTTCACACTTAATAATTAACTTACTAAATCTAGAATTTTTAGTTAGTGTTAGACATGTTCAAATATAAAATATACATTAAATTTCATTGAAACAATTATCAATTAATTTGTTTCATGCAAATATTGGCAAAGCATAAAATTATTTCTGCTGAAGGAATTAAAGGACAGGTTTATAATACTGTATAAGAAGCCATGAATTTTTCACAATATGCGTATCATTCTCCAACAATCCTGCAATCCAACACACAGCTAGGACAAACAAGAGTGAGATTACAGAAGATATCAAGAGTTGAAAACTTGTGTTTGTTATTTTCCTTGACAACTTGTTTTAGCAAATACTTGAAAAAATTATGACGTTATCTGTGGAACGCAACATGTCTGTCAAGCATCAGGAAACTATGGAAAGGCATTCAGTCTTACTCTTTTCTTAAGCTAGCACAGGTTAAACCACCATGTTAAACCAAACCATTTAATCAGATTTAAAAAAAAAATATTGTAAAGGCAGCAAAATAGGGCATTCTGGCTACAGTCTTGGTTCTCTGAAATACTGATTTGTCTAAATGAGTGGATGAATTTGCATGAAGGACATGTTCCACTGTGGATTAATTTTATACCTTGGGATGGATTTAAAATTCAAATTTAAATGGTTGCATGTAGAATAATTTTTGCTTTTGCTGACCTTAAGAGTGGAATGGTTTGATATCGCAGACTGGTTGTTCCTGTTTGTGTGAGAAATGGATCAAAAGAAATAGTAAAGAAACTGATACATTTTCTACTTACAGTATATTAGTTCCTTAGGCATTATGATAAGCAAAGGCAAACTCTCCGTCAGCAATGAGTTTTCTTGGAAATACTACCAATTATAATACACAAAGAATACTAGATTTTTGTAGAGGGGCTACTTAAGTACCATTTATTCTTCTTCAGTTCCTGAGTTAAAATGGAATTTCCCTCCCTGCAATTCCAAACAGTTCTTCCCTAAGTCATGAATAAATTATGGTGAATTTATTGTACAGAGATAGCTGTGAGCTAAGCGGAAGTATCAGCTCACTAAACATTATTTGGTAACTGTGGAGGTGGTTGAGAGAAAAAGTAATGTGGAAATGGTTTGCATTGGAATAAGATGAAAATAAACTCATGAGAAGCCTGCCTACTTTAAAATAGTTTTTTAATGGCTCGCTTTAATGTGCTGAACACGGAAGACCTGTCTTCTGTCGAGGAAGAAGACGCTCCCCGATATGTCAGTGTGCTGGCTGACTGCAAACAGCAGTTTCAGAGGAAGTAGGTATGGTTGTGAAACTGAAGGTTTCTGGTGACTTCCTTCATTTCACCATTATCTCTTGGAAGGCTTATTGTAAGGCGAATAGCCGAAAATCATTCTAAGACAACTGAATTTTTATATGCTACCATGATAGCCATTAGTGTTACCTTTCTCATTGTGAACAGACACTTAGAAAGGTGTAATGATGTGTTTTAGCATTTGCATAGTGAAAGTAGTGTATGGTGAGTAATGGAGAGTTGTCAGTCTAGCACTTTCTCATAATTAAAGAATGCTTAAACCTTTTGGGAATTGGGGGGACTGGAAGAAGTGTCCTTGCAGTGAGGGAACTTTAAGATGTTTTCTTGTTAAGGGAGTTCTCTTTCAAACATGAGCCACTGAAGTCTTGTGTTCCTTACTGTCAGGGCAGTTGCTTCCTTTATATCTACTCATAGCTTTCCTAACCAGAGAAGGAGGAAATCCAAAAAACTTTCTGGTTAGCTGAGTCATGCTGTACAATTTGGCAACACTTGAGATGACAGCAAGCTTGTTTGTTCATGCTTCACTTCTGCAAATAAGGTGGTGGTGTGAGGGGTGTTCTGAGCTGTGGCATTCTAATGTGGGATGGAGAAAGGGTTTCCTGCCTATGGAGACATGCAGTGTATGGGATCAAATAAGCCTGGTAAACTGAACCTCAGGATGCTTAAAGAAAGTCTAAATCCATCCCAGAATAATAATTATTGCTTCTCTTCAGAACTCATGGGATTTGGGTTAAGTAGTGAAAGACAGAGGTGGCAAACCTAGTGGTTGTGTTTGTGGGAGTCAGGGAGCAGAAACTGAGTAGCTGTCGATCAGCTATCTTCTCTTTTTTTGCGCAGAAGGATGCTGGAAGAACTAGCCAAATGCATGAGGCTGCGATGAGCCAAAAGTGCTTTGAGTTGTCCTTGAAAATACATCTGATTTTTCATGTGTGAGAGTCACAGATCCTGTGAGCACAAAGTGGCATTAAAATACCACATATGTGTTTAAAGCTTTACTAAAATAACTGTTGCATGTGATTGCCATCAGGAAACTAAGGCAAGTGCTCTGGAGTAGAGCACTGACAGGATACTAGAGCAGTGGTAGTTGATTGCTGTCAGAAGGAAACAGTGCAGTTTGTTTCTGGATGTGGTCTGTCTTTCTGGTTACAGTTAATGACTGAAAAGATTTTGAGCTTTGATTAATGATCTGAAAGAGAAGAAAGAGTTCTTGTTAAAATTGCAGACAACTTGAAGCTGGAAAAATCTGCAAAAACATTGGAGGACCAAATGATTTCAAAATACTCTTGTCAAATGCAGGAAATGGTTAAGAATATTTGATGGAAATGTGTAAGGTACTGTGCTTAGGTATACCACTGGGACAGATAAAGGACAGTCACATTTGTAGTGAGGAGAGCCAGAAATATTAAGATTACAGTGCAGGGAGAAAAACTTTCAAATGAAGGGATACCAAGTGTTAGAACAAGGTTGCCTTCGGTTATTGAAAAATCTTTTTTGCAGGCCATTAAGGACTGGTTGGGCATATGTCTGTCACAAAAAGCAGCTGTGGTGTTCATCCAGCTCTGAAGAGAATGGTTTATATGGCCTAATGAACTTTCTTCTGGTGCTCTTTAGTCACAATTTTTATAACTAAAGGTAGTAGAGACTCTATGTAACCCTCGGTGACTACAGAGTGCTCTTGTGAGATGGCTGTAGTATGGGTGGGCTGAAAAATGTCTCTTTCAGTAGCAAGTGTTCTTCACATTGTGGGAAAACAAGTTTTGTATGAAAGGCTGGCCACAGTGTTCAAGGTATTCACTTGAAGTTCTGCAATGTCAGCATCTTAAGAGGAAATCTGGCTCTGACAGAATACAGTTTTTATTGTGCCATTCTGACTATTCCCTTGGTTTACCTAGCTGTTGGATTAAAAATACTGAATTCCACGGTGCCTCTCTGTTTTGGAGAGCTGTCTTCTAGATTTGGATCCTGAATGGTTTGTTGGTCAAAACATATGTATTTGCATCACAAATATTGGAAAGATTCCCATGGTAAATTTGGCTTCAATTTGGCTTGTAGGTCAAATGAGTTGTCACAGCAGTATTATGTACAGGAGTGGAGTCAGGCTGGCTGCCGTAATTCCTGTCCTACAGCCTTTTTGATTTACTGTGCAGACATTGAAAGCTGTCACAGTGTTATAACCATGTCCTGGTTTCGGCTGGGTTAGAGTTAATTTTCTTCCTAGTAGCTGGTACAGGGTGTTTTGGATTTACTGTGAGAATAATGTTGATAACACACTGATGTTCTAATTGTTGCTAAGTAGCACTTATCCTAAGTTAAGGATTTTTCAGTTTGCCATGCTCTGCCAGCAAGCACATCCACAAGAAGGTGGGAGGGAGCACAGCCAGGAGAGCTGACCCAAACTAGCCAAAGGGATATTCCATGCCATAGAACATCATGCTGAGTATAGAAACTGGGGGTAGTTGGCTGGGAAGGGTGGATCACTGCTTGGGCATCCGTCAGCAGGTGGTGAGCAATTGCACTGTGCATCAGTTGTCTTTTTCTTGGGCTTTATGTTTAGTTGGTTGTTTTGGTCCTTTTCATGACTATTATGGTTAGGTTTTATTATTATTATTGCTAGTATTACATTTTATTTTATTTCAGTTACTAAATCATTCTTATCTCAACCCATGAGTTTTTTGGGGTGTG
>JANZLQ010000079.1:39322495-39343317 GCA_026212715.1 Elanus axillaris
TACTATTAAACTGTTCTTATCTCAACCCACGAGTTTTTACTTTTTTTTTCCCGATTTTCTCCCCCATCCCACTTGGGTGGGGGGAAGGGGTGAGCGGCTGCGTGGTGTTAGTTGCTCACCGGCCCTAAACCACGACAGATCACTTTTTTTTTTCCTGCAAGCTAGTATATTAAAAGAAAAGTGATCTTTTTCTCACTGGCAGAAAAAACCAGGAAGGAGATGACTTCTAAGGGCTGCACTGGAATAGAAGTTATCTTGTCAACCCTAGAGGTAAACCCTTTTAATCTGCATGGTTATGGATACATAGCAAGTTTTCATTTTACCATTGGGCTTTGTATTATTAAATATGTTATCCTAGCTAGTCTCCAAAACTTATGTAGGACTGTAATGATTAGATACAGTCTTTAAGTATTATAACCTACATGAGAATGTCTCCCCTTATTTTTAAATGTTCTAAGAAATTATTTGGCAACTATCAGTTCTAATTAATATAATATGCTATACTACAAAGTAGATTTTAGTTGGTTTTGTGGTTAATTCAGGCTGCATAGTGGGATCGTGAGCTGGGTGCTTGCATCTGAAGTTCTGTTTGATTTAGTGGGAGCAATTTCTCTGAGTTTTAACTATCTAAACCACTGCATCAGACTTCCACATTAAGCAAAGAAATCTCTCTGGGTTTTATTGCAGAATACAAAAGATCTTCAAACTATTCTAAATATATTGAATATTCTCATTGAGGTAGTCTCTGTTGGTAAGTTTTCATTAAGGAGCAATTTGTGATTTTTATTCCTGTATTTGTCTGCAGACTTTTGGGGTTGCTTTTTGTTTGGTTGTTTGTTTTTTTTGGTTTGTTTGGGGTTTGGTTTGTGGGGGTTTTTTTGTTGTTGTGGTTGGTTGGTTGTGGTTTTTTTTTTGTTTCTGACATTTGCTAAAGCTGATTCATATGCAGAACCAAAAAAAGTAAGGTTTGAAGTCACCTTTCAAATAATCATGTTGCTACAAGTCTTAAGTCCAGCATGTTCTTGAATACTGCAGTCACATATGAAGAAAATATTGCTCTTCTAAAGACTTTCTTTATGATAACTGTAGCTTAGATACTTAATTTTTCTTCAGCTTCAGAGATACCAGTTAAGTTTTAATTTCTAGGTGGTGGTCGGAGAGCCAACGTCTTAGTCACTAAAGGAGGGACACAGATCTTACTGCAGCTGCTTTTGACTGCCAGCAAAGACACTCCACCAAATGAAGAATTAATGGTGCTTCTTCATACTCTTCTTGCAAAAATTGGTCCAAAAGGTGATAATGATATGCTTAAGTAATATGACTTAATACTTTACAGTTTCATGACTGAAACTTAAGAAAAAATTGCCTACTATTATTGCATAAGCATCCACATACGCAGAACTGGTAGAGAACAAAAGGAGGAGTAAAACAGAGGGCAGGAAATAATGGTGAAACATAGATAATACAGAGTTGACATGATCAGTAGAAGGCATTCACAGTTAATTTAACTTTTTTTTATAATCATTAAAAAAAAAGTTTGATGGATCTTGTATTTCTTTGATGTCAGACAAAAAGATTGGCATGAAAGCAAGAATTAACGGTGCCCTCAATGTACCATTGAATTTAGTGAAGCAGAATTTGCAGAACCACAGGCTAATACTGCCATGTCTTCAAGTATTAAGAATTTACACAACCAACTGTAAGTATGGCAGATTATTTTCTTTCCCATGTGGTATTTTATCTCGGTTACAATTAAAATATTGGATCTAAATGCTTGTTTAATGTTAGATGTTTTAAATTATTATTTTTATCAGATCATTTGCTTTTTATATTCTCAGATTGCTTAAATTCTAGTAAAAACTGTGAAGCATATTTGTACTTCTGTGTATCTTTGTTTTTTGTTGTGTGTCTATATATATATACACATAAACATATATATAGTTGGGAGGGGTTTAACCTGTGCGATTGGATGTGTGGAATTTTGAGTCATCTAATTAGCATAAATGCTGATGCTTTGAGTTCTAAACCAGAAACGCTATAACACTGTGCTTGCAAAAGCACTTCAAATTAAATACTCTCCTTATTATACATGCTCATGGTTTTTTGCTTTTTATTGTTTTACTTAATTCCTGATTGGTAATTTAAAAATTGGTTCACACAGGAAATATTTTATTTCTTTATTTAACCTTTCCATTATTCCTGGTCTTGAAGTGCCCTGCTATTGGACTAATACTCTTTCACAAGAGCCTAATTCATTGTTTGGGCAGGCAGTAGAAAGTTGATGAAAATAGTGTGGTTCTTCCTGTGTCTCTACTGTCGGTGAGATGCTCTTAAGTTTTTCCTTTGAGCTCAAAATGGCTGTTAAACCTCTTAAAGAAATGTGAGAGATTGAAAACATAACCACATTTCTCCAAGAGAATTGATTTGATGATCAATAAGATCATGTTTTCAGGACATTCACATGAGCACCTATAACACATAAAGTCCCAGTCCTTTTAAAATGTAGGAGCTTTACTTCTGTTGAGCTGTCCGATAATGAGGTAAAATGTTTCTAAATGGAAGAGTTTAATACAGATAGTTACATAGCTTAGCTGAAAATTTGCTTCATCCTGAAAATGGGAAATTGAACTGAGTCTCTAATTAGGATTCTACTTATCTGTTGTATTTTTCTGTGTTTCCCAGTCCTTATAAACAGATAAAGTAGTAATTTATTACATTTAAATGGGAAGTACTATTTAAAGTTTGCATACAATTATGAATCCTAACTTTTCTTAGATTCTAGTGGTGTAATGTTGCTACAAATAATGATGAAATTGCTACTTGGGTTCAAGTACTAAATTCTACACTAATAACAGCATTTGTTATGTTGAAGTAAATTCTTAGTTGCTCTCTTCCTGCTTTTGTTAGGAGTGCATATTGCTAAACTCGGGAATTGAATTTCTGTGCCTTTTCAGCAGTTTGTATTTTTGGTGGGTGTTGGGCTTCAGCCATATATACATCCGGTGTCTGTTTCTTGAATGTAGGTCTTAGCATCATATCTTTTAATTTGCTCCCTTTCAAACAGTTTATATTTTTTTTTCTGACAACATACATGCATAATGTGTAGCTCAGGAAAGCTTATACCAATTGGCATTTCTAGATTTTACAGTAAACACTTGGCTTTCAAATCATGGTGGACATACCTATCTTTCCTGATACTGAAGGATAATAGCAAGTCATAGGACTTGTTAGACTTAAGAATTTTAGAAACCCTGCTGTTTTGATAAACTGTGAGACTTTTTTGGAAGAAAAGTCGTTTTATGATGTATCTTAAAGAGAGCAGGAGTGTGCATTGGAAGTAGTACATGATTTTATTTGTAAACTAATAATTAATTCTTTTCCAAGTTTTATCAGGATTGTATTATCACACTAATTATGTACAGACTGTCTTTTGTAGTCTTGTATGTATTTGTAATATTGTATGTCTTGAAGCACAAACATGTCTAACATTTTTTGTACTTCAAAATTAACTTGCATGGATTTTAGTTTGAGTATATTGATTTTTTCTTTTGCTTTTCTTATTACATTATCTTAAAATGGATTGTTTTTAACTCTTCCAGCTGTAAATGCAGTGTCCTTGGGAAAGAATGGAGTAGTAGAACTGATGTTTAAGATCATTGGCCCTTTTAGTAAAAAGAACACTAGCCTTATGAAGTAAGTAATGTCTCTTTAATATACTATATGGAAAAACCTTAGATAAGTTTTGAAACTTACTTGTAAATGAAAAACAGTATTAGAGAAATCAAATATAACTCATATTTGAAAGGGGGTTGGAAGAACCACAAATCTGACAGTTTAATTTTACCCAGTAGAGTAAAACAAAATATTTGAATGTCTAGTTACAGTACTGGTAAAAGAATATAAATGTTATTTTTTGTCTCTGATATTCCTGTGTGGAAACTGTACAGGGGTTATCCCTGAATTAGGACAAACAGATCAAGGCAATACCATCATTTTTCAATTTTTTGAGTTGGCTCCCACATCTCCTTTGTGGTTTTAGAGTCGCTATCTATTCTGTTTTGTAATAGAATTTTCTTTCTGTTTTACTTCAGAGCAATTACAAACTCTCAGAGCAAAAACATAAATAAAACACAGTAGTAAGCACCAGCAACGTCTGTATAGTGGGCTATTGTGTTTTAAAAAAAATAAATTACTGCGTGTCTTAAAGTGGTGAGTTTAGATTCCCCACCCAGTATATTTTTCTCCTTTTCTTTAAGTGGATTTAGGGTCAAAATAGATAAGTGGATCTAACTGGAGACAGCCCTTTCTTTATACATTACCATCCTTTTGAAGTACTTACCTGTCGAAAACTGAATTTTTCAACTGGTTAGCAAAATAGTAATCTCATGTTGTTCAAATTCTAACTTCAGTACAAAAAAAATGGTGCATGTTATCTAAGTTTGTGGTCAGTGGGGTATCTTTTAAAAAAATGCTCTTCCCCTTTTAAGCCCAGCTATAATTAGACATATGAACTTGCTGTTCCATGATGTGAGCAATCATGATAGCCTTGTTTATGGTCTAAGATCAGATGCATGGAGTGTATCTTTACAAAGAGGGTAACAATAAGTATATACATTTTCTAGTTGTACATCTTGAGTTAACTGAGACAAGATCTTTGTGTAGAAGAAAAATCTTACACTGACAATCTTTTATTGTAGTACAGATTGATGAGTGTTAGTCTTCAATATATTCATACACTGCCAGTTTTGAGCTACAGTTTTCTAAAAGTGTCCTTTGCTTTGTAGAAGTACTTGTTCTGCTGCTAAGATAAAAACATGAGCTTCAGAAGTATCTCATCTATTGATTATAGTTCATAAACATTATGTTGTCACTTATGGTGTTTTTTTGCAAAGGCTGAAAGTTTGAATAGCCATTATATTTCTATTTTCAAATTTCACCGTCAGACTTCAGATATAGCAGAAATGCGTGACATTTTAGTAAAATCAAATATTTAAAAGCAAAGTCTGTGATACAGTGCAAACAGGAATACATGAAGATAGATGCTAAATAAATCTGTTGGCAGTAAATATTTTGTATAGCTTGACAGTGTTGTAGATTAAGCTTACTGGTTGGTCGCTGTTTTGACTTTTCTTGTTATGTTGACAGGGTTGCTTTAGACACACTTGCTGCATTGCTAAAATCAAGTAAGTGACTACAAAAATCTTTGTCTAGTTGATATACATATATGTGTGTATATATACACAGGGTAAAACTAATATTAAGTCTATGGCCAGTGCAAAATCAAGGCTAGGAAATTTAGAAGTAAGGCTACAGTTGTATCTGCAGTCTCTGGTGCTTTAGTATTTGCATGGTATATACATATATGTTTCGTAATTAGTTACTGTTTCTTCAGTTAAGCAACAGAAAGGCTGCGCTGCTTCTGCACACCTGGTCTGGATCCAAGGTGGAGAAATAGCCTTTTACAGTCACTCATCTCAGTCCTTCAGTAACAGATATCTGTAACTTGGCTCCTGTGCATCTTCTTTATACATACATCTGAAAATCTGTTGGATGGCAGGGGAAATACAGGGCTTCTTCCAGTACCTTCCTGCGTAATTAGGTCTTGGGTCCTCATGACAACTCTGTCAGTGATGCTCATGAAGTGGAGTTAAGGGTAGTGAAAGAGTGGTCTGTTCCCAGACATTGGCTGTCTTGGCTGGCAGAGGTGGATCCTGACAAATGTCATGTAGGCAAATTTTGCATCAGGATTGTAACTGGCAAAGAATTAAAAACTCATTCTCTCAAAACAGTTGTATAAAAGCTACATCATTACTGGTAGTTTTAGTGGAGTTGGCTAAGAACTGAGACATGATTAGATTTGCAGAAAACCATTTCAGGCAAATGACAGGAAACTTCTACGCTGATTATTACAGGGTGCTGAGATTTCTCATGTTTGATCTGTGTGATACCTTGGTCTCACAGATTTGTGTATTTACTAATTTTTAAATTTCTCCTTAGGAAATTTAGGGAAATAAGTGTTTCTGAATTATTGTCAGTATTCTGTTCTGTAAATTGGCAGTTAAACTTTAATGTTGGGGAAAGAAATTAAATGTTGAAAAGGTGTGCCTTTAAAAAAGGAGGTCTTGCGCATTTATTTTGAGATGTCTTATTCAGACATGAGGGCTGTGGACACTGTAACTTCCTACACTTTGTACGTATGTATCTTTTCATAAGAACACTAATCTCTGGTGTGTAGAGTCCAGTTGTCATATTGATTAGCCAGTATTTGGGCTAGAGGTATTTTGCGTTTATCAAATTTGAGTAATAGCTGCTGCAAAACTCTGCGGATAGATATGCTTTATATAACCACTATTTTTTTTTTTTGTTTTAAATTTGCTATCTGACAGTATCTTACAATTACCTTTAAGTGTAATGCATACTGTTCTGGTAAACCATGAAAATTACATGCAATGTTATTCTGATGAATCAAGTGTAGACTACTGGCCTGAGTTATTCAGTCATTTCATGTAAAACACTGCTAAGTGTGGCAAAAATACTACTTTAAATGAAACGACTCAGTTACTTGGGTAAAAAGAATAATTTTAACACCGATTTGAAAATAATATTGAAGTTATTGGGCAATTTTTAAATTTTCTTTCCTAACTTTTTTTTAAAGAAACAAATGCCAGGAGAGCTGTAGACAGAGGATATGTGCAGGTGCTTTTAACAATTTATGTTGATTGGCACCGTCACGATAGTCGACACAGATACATGCTGATACGTAAAGGAGTTTTACAGTGCATTAAAAGTGTTACAAACATCAAATTGGGAAGAAAAGCATTCATTGATGCCAATGGAATGAAAATTCTTTACAACACTTCACAAGTAAGTGTATCTGTAGGTTTTTTTGTTGTTGTTTTTACCTCTTCGCTTTAAAAATGCATCCTGACCTCAAATTTGTTGTAGCTCTATTATGATATTCATGATCATTCCTGATTATGGGGATAAGGATTGTTTTCTGCAGTTGACTCCAGTGGAATGAAAGAGTACAGAACTAAATATTTGCTATTATTTGGCTATGACTGTCTCTGGGAGGGGCTGTTGAACTTAGTTTTAAAAAAGAGGGAGGGGGGAAAAGCTTATAATTTTGAAGCTTGGCTTTTTTAAAAAGCTGAATTTAAGTTGGTAGCGGTTCTTCTGGCCTTCAAAGGAGACATTAGCAAAATTTATTGTAAACAAAATACTTTGCTGTTAGTGAATTTTAGAACTTTGTAGACAAATGTAGCTTGACTATTAGTTTGCGATACACTTTTTTCTCTTGTCTTCGTTATTTTCCTGTTAATAGGAGTGCCTTGCAGTAAGAACTCTTGATCCTCTTGTCAACACATCCAGCCTAATAATGAGAAAATGTTTTCCTAAAAATCGTCTTCCTTTACCAACAATTAAAAGTGCTTTCCATTTCCAACTCCCAGTTATTCCTGCCAGTGGTCCTGTGGCTCAGCTGTACAACTTGCCTCCTGATGGTATGGTAATTTTGTAATATTTTGTCTTTAAGCACATCTTGCTTTATATAAGGTATAATAACTTGCAGTTATTTATGTTGTCCACTAAAACTTGCCTCTCAGACCCTTCTCAGCTAGCAAAGGGTCTGGCTGTTAGTGCAGAGCACCGGTTTCTAATGTTAACTTTTTTAACTGGTGAAAACTTTGTCCACACGTGTCGTTATGTTTCTGGGATATAAAATAAAAAATAAAACAGGAACTAAAATGTGATGTTCATCAAACTCTGAAGTGTAAAGCGTGGGCTGTATGTATTAATCTACAAACCTAAATGCACTCTGTTTTTAACTCGCTTGTAGACACATTCTCCTGTGTGAAATGTAGTGTACATTGTGTTTTATGGGAGTGTATATTGCTTGATTTACTTTTGTTACTCTTATAAACTGGATGTAGTGAATTTATATTAACATGTGCCATTGGAAGCATTATTTTTTAAATTATTGTGGTCATTCCTTCATTTGCACAATGAGAAAAGTAGAGCTGCTTTCTTGGACTGTTGCAGTCTCTTAGAGCATTTGTATAGTGCTTTGTAGGAAATAGATTCATCCCATTGTGAACACTCATCATTATTTTTGGATGATTAATATTTAATGCATTTTTAGATACGGTGAAACAGCTTGGTACCTGGGTAAGCAGCTAATGAAGTTGCTGTCAGAAAGTTACTCTAAAATGAAGAGGCCAAGTCAGACTTCTTAATATTTTCTTATTCACAATATCTCCTGAAACAAAGTGGGATCATAGTCTGAAAGACAGCTATCTGATTGAGGTTCACATGGGTCAGAATCAAACTGCTGGAGTTCAGAGTTTGTTTTGACTTCAAGGTAGAAAATAGATTTAGAAGTGTGTTCCAAAATCCACAGAAATTAAACCTCTACTTAATACAGTATTTTTGGTACTCCATAATACTTATCTACTCTTCTGTTGAAGACTACTGACGTTTTTTTTAAAAGGTTTGTTATCTATACAAAAAAAGTGAAAAACCTGGGGAAATAGGATACATAAAATTTTGTTTTCAAGGAAAAAATTCTGTATTAAACATGTGTGGAATGTTGGGGTGGGTACAGCTCTGAGTTTATTAAAAATATAATCTTGTATAGTCAGCATTGTAAAAGCAATACATGTAATCATTCTGAATGCACTAGAAAATCAATATAACTTGTAAACCTCTGAGTGAGAATTGTACTGACAATCAGCAAATTTTCTGTGTGGAAAACACTCTTTCAGAAGACATAACAAAAAAATGGAATCAAACTTTGTGAGATTTCTAGAAAAAGATCAAATTCGCCACTAGTAAGTTAACCCAATTCTCATTAGTCAATTAGTTTGCTTCCCCTTGTTTTCCTTTGTTACAAAAGGAGGAGGTCATAGATCCTTCAATGTATTGGGCCTCTAACTCGATTAGAAATTAGTCATTAGTGTCCAGCCAGTTCCACATCTCTAATAAATAACATCTTGTTGTACGTTTTGGGGGTAAAATTTAGTTCCAACCTGTCCATGCTAAGCAGCTGCAGCGACCACTCTCCTTGAGTATTTTCCTTACTGGTTGAATCTCCAGTGATATGTTTCTGACTTCTCCCCGCTCTGCCCCCCCCTTTTTTTCCCCAGTTGTTAGGCCCTATTTAAGCAAGACAAAAATGGTAAAGAGGGTACTTTGTCCCACTGTTCTCCGATACTAGGTCAGTACTAGGTGACATGACTAAAAGCTTCTGAGACCTTAATTTTTTTCTTTTAAATGGTCATTTTTACTTCCTTTGAGAAAAGGTCTTAGAGTCATCTCATTTTGTTTTGACCTCAAGCTGTGCTGAGATGTCCTTGGCCCATCCACATTGTAAAGTGTTTCTAATGGCCATTTGCTGTCTTGCTGGTTTTTTTGGGGGGTGGTGGTGTGTTTCTTTTGTTTTGCTTTGTTTAAACCAGAGATCTTTGTTTTGACTTAAAACTGGATGGAAATGTGATAAATTGAGTCTGCAGTATTTTCAAACAAGCATTTTGTTTTGTAAATCTGGTAACAGTAATTAGTGTTTACTAGTTAGTTTCCACATTTTTTTCAACTGGTAAGTAAGGAAAATAAACCCAGAATACAGAAATTTTTTTGAGCATATGTATTGGATTAAATGTATAATCTGCCTTACAAAACTTTTTTGTATCATAGTGGATGATGTAGTAGATGAAAGTGATGATAACGATGATGCTGAAACAGAATCAGAACTTGAAACCGAAAATGATGACAGGGACCAACAATTTAAGGTTGGTATGAGACAAAATTAACAGGCAAAAATCAGGTATAACAGGTTTTTATTTTTTACAATTGTTTATTTTTTTTTAAGTTGCTTGAATCATGTATGCAGCAGAATGTTTTAAGTGTTAAAAGGACTTTGAGGAGGTTTTCAGAGCAATTTTGAGAATTAAATACCAACCGTTGTTCAAATTGCTTCTAGATTTTTGTCAAAACCTGTTTGCTTCGCACTTAATGTGTCTGGAGTACAGTGGAACCAAACTGCAAACTCTTAGTGGTGTTCTGCTCCCAACTTGTATTTCTCTTAGCTTGCTCTTCCCACTTAAGCCGCTTAGTGTGTAGGAGCTGCTCTAACTTTTCCCATCATTCTGGACTGGGATTGAATAGGTCAGTGTTTCAGAAAGGTAGCTTTGAAGCGCAGCCAGCTGTAGGGGTAGAGATCAGACCTCTCACTGTTGTATCACTTCAGGAAGGTCTTGTTCTGCCCTCCAGCTGCCAGCCACAGCATGAAAGGACATTTGGTCAGAACTGCCTTATTCTATATTTTTATTATGTGTATTCAGGAGTTAAATGAATTGTCTGTCCATGGACTGGAATGGCAATTTTTATTCAAGGTTCTCATGACCCCTAATGAAGGGAGTGTCTTCCATAGAAGCAGTTACTCCTTTATCACTGCAGTCAGATGAGATCTCCACGTTCCAGGTTGCAATAGTTGGATTATGCACAGATCTCATGTAAAGTATACTCTTATGTCTGTGCATAATACATTTGGATGAAAGCAAGAAAATTGAGATATGTTTCATATTTCTGTTGAAATGAAGGCTTTGGCATACTAGTAAAACTGAGCTGCTTAAAACTTCATGGTGAAAGGTGAGGTTCAGTTAATTTTAAAATAGTGTTACTCAGCTCTTCAAGCATGGCCGTGTTAGAAGTAAAAGGTAAATGTGATTATTTTAGAACTTCATTAATTCTGCATGCAAGATTAATTTGTTCTGGTGCTCTTTCAGAATGATGATATTGAGACTGATATTAATAAGCTGAAACCTAGACAGGAATTGGGAAGACCCATAGAAGAACTGAAAATGTATGAGCAATTTTTCCCAGAACTTTCAGAAAACTTTCAGGTAAAGTGTATAATTCCCAAGGCATTACTTGTTATAATGGGTTGACTCTGGAGGACACTTTGGCCTTCTTTTCTTGGGTGGATAGTTCCCCTAGCCAAAAAGTGAGTCTGCAGTTCTAGAGCTACATATGAGTGCTGTATAGTGAATTACTTAGTTAAATGCCATAGGTTACTTCAGTGTGACTGAGAAGGGGATTGGGGGTGGATATAAAGGAAAACTGTTTTCTCATGTCTGGTTATTGCATACAGCAGAAAGTAAAATAGTAAGAAAGGACATGACATTTCTGACAAACATTCATTGTATTAGGTATTTCCTTAAATGCTGTGCACCTCTTTAGAGTAGTTCGTGAAAATATCTGGGGAATTGCATTGACTTGATAATTTGTTGTTGAATTACTTGTTTATTGCTTTGACCCTATCTTCTTGTGAAAGCTGAAACTTCATTGCTACTTGTATGTAAGTTTAAAACTTAGTAACTGTTGTCTTTTAAATGACACCTATTTTGGATTATTGTGAAACGCACCTCAGGAACAATGAAGGAGAATGTGTGTGTCTAATAGAAATGAAACTTTAGGAACTCTATACTTTTTAAAAATTTTTTTTCCTTTTATTTTTTAAGGAATGTGACTTAGTTTCCAAGGAACCAAAGCCTTTTGTACCTGATGCAAATCTGTGTGGACCTATTGTTGTTCCTACGGCAGGAGAGGAGCACTCTGCTGAAGCAAACCAGACAATGAAAGAAGTTTTAAAGGAGAGCAATCCTTTGTTGGCAGAGGAATACAATAGAAGGCCAGCCTTTCTGGAACTACCAAAGAAAGACAGTATCAAAGACAGTAGTTTACATCAGCAAAATGATCAAAGAAACCTGCTTCCATCATGCCAATGTCTAAGCCAAGAAATTGTGAAAGGCTTGGACAGAATCAGTCTGCAAAGCAGTGCAAAAACCGATCAGTATTATGCTACAGGGTGTGTAATAAAGAAGGAAAGCAAAACTAGCCTTACCACACTTGCTTGTAGTAAACCTTGTGAACATGTTTCACCCTGTGGAAGTAGCCTCTTTGAAGGATCATCTGTCCAGCTGGGAAAACTCTGCTGCACTGGAGTGGATTCAGAGGAGGAGGATTCCAAGTCTAGTTCATCAGGGGAGCAAGCTGTGCTTGAGGTTTCTGATGTATCACCAGTTCATGACTGTGATCTTTATATTGAAATGGTAAAAACCACAAAGTCTATTCCTGAATATTCAGAAGTGGCCTATCCAGATTATTTTGGCCATATTCCACCCCCTTTTAAGGAGCCTATTCTGGAAAGGCCATATGGGGTGCAGAGGTGAGTTACCATACCCTTTTGTTGTTGTTTTCATTTCCTTGAGAAACAGTCTTTAGGATGAGATTAACAGGCACATATACAACATTTACTTTGGCATCTAAAGCTATTTTCAGTGAAAAGCAGTCTGAAGGTAGGTGAGTAGGCATTGATCAATGCAGAGCCATAAACAAGAACACAGTCTGATTCTGTAATTGCTAATTATGTAATTTAGTTTCTAAATACTGTTTATAGTCTCCATTTCTGCCTTCCCACAGTCCTTCATCTAAATCTTGTAGTTTGCAAAAAAAACCCCAAAATAACATACAAAAAAACCCAACAAACACAAAAACCCCACTTGAATACTCCCATCAGGTCTTAGCAAAGATAGGAGAATTAGTAGTTTA
Source organism: Elanus axillaris (assembly GCA_026212715.1). Lineage (NCBI taxonomy): Eukaryota > Metazoa > Chordata > Aves > Accipitriformes > Accipitridae > Elanus > Elanus axillaris. The sequence continues at coordinate 39,335,102 of JANZLQ010000079.1, forward strand.
AAGATCTTCAGCGGTTCTCTTTGTGCGAACAAAGCTATCTTTCAGGAAAATATAGTGGCAAAAATTAAAAAGTTAATGCACCTAAGTGTTTGCTTTTTAGTGTTTGCAGTATAAGAGAATTGAGGTAACAAATGCTGAGGATGCAGTTTGAGATCAGTCCTGCAGAATGACACACAGTAAATGCTGAATGAAAAATAAAACAAACCAATGAAAATTAACACATTAGTGCACCCATTTATTTCTTCACTGAAAGATATTAGAAGATGATGAACAATGATGAGACTCTTAAGAATAATTTGCAGAGGTGGTATGAAGAGCTGACTCATATGCATAATAAGTTACTATAAGTCAAATGAGCATGATAGCAGAACATGTAATAATAGCTATGAGACCTTGCCACTTGCTTAATTATTAGACTGAATGCTTTCAGCTTTATACTTTAACCAGTTTTATGAGATTCTTCATATTTAAATTTAGATATTAAAATGATTAAGAGTTTAAGTGTCTTCAAATTGTATAATTAAAATCCTTTAGCTGTTTCGTGTGTCATAAAAAAGTGATCTTTCTAGTGAAATGTCGAGGTGTTGAAACACTAATGATGTAATGGATATACTGGTACTAGCAAGCACTGTTCAGTGTTGAAGGATGATAATCTTCCCTACGAGCTTGTTTTTCAGATGCATTCAGCCAGTTTAGAAGCGAGATAGACTTGAGTCAGAATACATGTAAGAACTTTAAGAAAATCTTGCAAATATTCATGGATGTTTTTGTAGTACTTTTATAATTCTGAATTTTTCCTGAGTAAAGTTGAGTGAAGTCAGATAAAATTTTTCATTCCAACACTCATTCTTCTTAGATATAAAGGACTGCATTAATTCTGACTTTTAATCAACAAACCTACTTGTGTGGTTATACATAAAGCTGATATCTAAACCGTAAAGGTAATTCTAGAATATATTTTATTTTAACTTTAAATTTTCTATGTTGAAATTAACGTTTTTAGGTTTTGTGTGAAACAAGAGTGAAATATTGGGTAAAGTTGCTAAACTTGAATCAGAAATCTTGCGTCACCTTTTTAAGGTACACTGTTGTAAGAATTCAGGTTTCTGCAAATGACTCAGTCTTGTTACTGCAATGTAACAAATTAGTGAGAAGGGAACCTGCTTAAAAAGGTCTTAATCTTTTTCAGAATTTATAGTTTATAGGAAGGTGGTGAAAATGAGTTTGGTAGGGGACATGGAAAAGCTTTTAAATCTTCTACAAAGCTGTGTCCAAACTCTTCTGGCATTCAGTGGGATTTATGTTCTCCTTAAAGTAAGCAGTTAGTTACTGCTTGTTAGCTAAGTCATCTTTAGAAAACAAATAGTTGTCTTAATCCATCCTTGAAATTTTAAGAAAACGTTGTGGGGGGCTAAGGTGGGGAGTTAGGGTTTTCTTTTTACATTTTTCAGACAAACGTGTGGATGTTTTGGTTTTTTTAGTCATACAATATGCTGGGAGATGCACTGGTTTTGAATTTGTGCTTTTGAGGGCTTTTGCTTTTTTGTTTATATTTAGTAACTTGTAATTTTCACCAAATGTCTCACTAAATTATTATTGCTTGGAAAAATGTCATTGAGAATAACTGAAGTGTTTTACATTATTCTACCTTTCAGGGAAGAAAATTATTATATAATTCAATACTTTATACATTTGGGTTTAAATTCCTACTTTTTTCCATTCCTTAAAATTTTAGGGTTTTTTTTGCTGTACACTTTAGTATTTTGTAATTACTTTAGTATTTTCTAATCATCTGACACTTAGAAGTGATCATCAGGTAAATCAGAATCCACAAAGGACTAACCTATAAACACAGAGCTCCACATCACCAGTGTTTTTTCTGTTTTTTTTACTTTAATTACCTTAAAATAGATCCTCTTTTCTCTTGATATTTTTGTAACCTGAAGATGTCTGCTACTACTTTTCCTTTTCATGTGCATCTTAAATACCATATTTTCTTTCCTTTGTCTACATTGGTTATTACTATGATCTTTGAATGCCTAATATTCACTAATGGATTTTGTCTCGGCAAAACTGCTGTGATGACAGCAGAGTATTGTGACCCTTTAGAGCTGAGGCATACTGAGATCTAAGGAGTTGTGCAAGATCAAAAATCTGTAGTTCTGCCCTGAACTAAACCTGATCAGTGGTGAGTCAGCCCCTTTGCAATTTTGTCAGTACATTGGTCTTGTGATTTGTTTTGTTTTCCAGTTAAATTTAATGAAAGGCACTAGAATTGTGCACTTAACTTTCTTCTTCTCATCAGATAACAGTATCTGTTTTAACAAAATGGAGAATTTCCAGCCTAAACATACTTTACTGCTCTGTTCCTGTATTCTTCATGGTTAATCTGCCTCCTTTTCTTCTTATTGCAGGCGCTGTGCAAGCTTTTCCACACAGCTCTGCCACTGTATTTAATTCTTGAACTGCAACACATTGTTACTTTTCCAGACTAGGACCTAGATAACTGCCAGTTGTGCAATGGTTTTTATGATCTGGATAATCATACACCTGACATTTTGCTGACATCACCGAATTCATTCTTACTTGTTACCTAGTTGATAAACGAACCTAGATCTGCAGAGGTGAAAAGCTAGTGCACTAACACACTCGCTGCATGACCTACTCTCTAAAATGCTTTTATTTTAGTTGTGGTAGGACTCATGTAAGTTACTGATGTTATCAAGTGCTGCCCTGAATTAAAGCATTAACATGTAATGTTTGAGTAATTCCTTCTTCTACTGTAAAGTATGAAATGGTGCATTTTTGCCATAAGATAAAACCCAGTGGGTTGTGTGCATGAAAACTCAGTTCCCTTACATAAAAATATTGGACTCGGTCAGCTGTGAATGCAGGTGTTAAAACTTAAGTACACTTACAGTTTGCCCACATAATTGGGGATGAGGCTGAGTTCTGTCTGAAAATCTGTTCCGCTGTCTTCATGTCAGCTTTGTTAGTTTTCATTGCTATATGAGGTAATTCCTCTTTTGTAATTGGAAACGGTATGGAACAACCTAAATGAGAAATCTGTTTTTTATTTTAGGACAAAAATCTCTCAAGATATTGAAAGACTGATTCATCAAAATGACATTATAGACAGAGTTGTGTACGACCTTGATAATTTGAGGTAGGTTTTCACTGTTCTGAAAACAATGTTCAGCAAATACGCTAAGTCTTTTCTACTTTTTCTGTGATACTATTTGTAATACTTAAAGCACTACTATTATGGCAGACTTCAATGAAAGTTTAATCTGATGTAACAGTGTTTCTGCTATCCAGGCTGCATTTAGAGGAGGGTTCAAAATAATTTCTATTTTAGCCCTCACTTGGTAATTCAAATTTAATGAGTTTGTTTTAGTTAAGTTTGCTTTATTCATTTTCATCCCTTTTCTTTTTCTACTCATAGTTGTTCAGTATTAGAGGAAGCAGATGTCTTGAAGTTTAATTCCAAATTTGAATCTGGAAACCTGCGCAAAGTTATTCAGATCAGAAAGTAAGATATTTCAACTCTTCTTTTCACACATAAGACCTTTTATGTCTGCTTTTTAACAAAAACAAAGCAATCTTTTTTTTATCTTTAGAAACGAGTATGATCTAATTCTGAACTCGGATATAAATAGCAATCATTATCATCAGTGGTTTTACTTTGAAGTTAGTGGAATGAAAACTGGCATTGGTTACCGATTTAACATCATCAACTGTGAAAAGTCAAACAGTCAGTTTAACTATGGTAAGATACATTTCCCATACTTTGAGAAGAAATACGTAGAAAAATATCTGTACTAGACAGCTCAGCTCTTTCCTTCTCTCTGCCCTAGGATCCGTAGTATATTCATGTTGTCAGATCAGATTCTCTTTTATGGTATTAACAAAAAATGGTTTGACAAGTTTCAGTTAAAAAGAAAAAAAGTATCTTAAAACATGGGCTGTCAGTTCTTAAAATGAAGTTTTGTTGTAAGTGAGGCCAAAGCAGAAGAAATTTACTTGTGGCTGCAGTTAAAATTTGTCCTAAGACCATTGCGGGGGACACAACACCAAAGCCTGTAGATCCACATAAGTGCAAGAATGACAGCTGTTGTCATTAATTCTTCTCTGAACAGAGGTGTGTTTTCAGATGTGAAAGTAAGCGGATACTTTCTCAAACACTTTTGTGTTATGGGAAGACAGGCATATTATCTGAGAAGGAAAAGTAAGTCTCCTTTGAAATGCTGGGCTTTGTAGGTGACCCTTCCAGCCTCCAGTGAGTCATGTTTGCTGCTTATACCTCATGCAAAAGCACTGACTTACTGAAAATGCCTTTATTCCACTTGTCAAGGGGGAAGTGGCGTGTCATTCAGCTTAAAATTATTTGTTTTGTGAGGGGTTTTTTCTTTCTCCTGGATTTTCTGAAATTCATCCTGTAAGGAGGAGGAGGATAAGCTCCACGACCCCGCCCCTCCCCCTGCCTGCCCAACTCCAATTCTTGGAACAGAGTAACAGCGTATTATTCTTTGTAATTGTACAATTCACATTGATAAAATCCAAGAATACCAGCTAGTTTAACCAGTAATAAGGTGCTCTTAAAATTATTTACTGATCTTCATCAGTTACCTTAGATCTTCATTCATATGTTGCATATACTTAATTGATAGTTACTTCTGTTTAAGTACACTGACTGAATCAGTCAATGTACTTGGCTAATTATCTAACTAGTAAATAATGTTTAATATGTATTATTTTCTACTCTTAACGTCATATTAAGTATTCAACTGAAGTATAATCTTTAACAAATACAAACTTTAAAGAGTTACTGTTTAAAAAAAAAAAATTTGGTCTGAAACATCAGTTATTTTCCAGCTATCCAGGTGAATAGATGGTTGTATCAATTTTTTGTATTCTCTTGGAAGCTTTTTTGTAATGGTGAGCTGGATGGAGTGGAACTGGACTTCTTGTAGATTACCATTCATGCTAACCACAGCTTTCATGTAACATTTCATTTTGGTCTTCCATACTCCTTTTTTTTCTTTAATTTGTTATTTTCTGAAAATTAGGACATAAGGGGAGAGGGGGAAGAATCTTTTGTTACCTTGTTAAAAGAGTGTACAATATGCAGGCATCATGAAAATACACTCCATGATAGTGAGTAAATAAGTATAGGTAGTTCAGAGATTGACATATAAGTGTCAATGTTGTCTATTACTGCAAAGATCTTGATGTTTAATGTTAAGCATTAAAGCGAGATACATTTTGTTGTTAAGGTATGCAGCCCCTCATGTATTCTGTTCAAGAAGCATTACGTTCTCGACCGTGTTGGACTCGTGTTGGGACAGACATTTGTTACTATAAGTAAGTACGCCAATCAAACATACAGCAAATCTTACACTGAAGATTAGTATGAGGTACAATTTTTGAGAAGAAATGTTTGTTTCAGAGTTTGATAATTCTATTTTATTAGTTTCCCGAATTACTATGGGACTAACAAAAGTGATTGAAATAGATAGGGTCTTATTTTGTTAGCATACTCCTAATATTTAAGCTGTTCATCTTTTATGATTTTGTAAGAAATTGCATACTGTTCCAGAGAACCTTTTAAGGAAATGTATGTATGCATACTTACTTGAAACCTTAATAGTGACTTCCAGTAATACTCATCACGTGGTGCTTGCGATTAGGCTCCTGTACTCTATGGTGCAATCATTGTAGAGGAATCCTGGAACACAGGATGACATGGTATAGCATATCTATGCATTGCTGCTCTTGGTCAGCAGTTGTTTGCTTCCTTTTTTTGGTTTTGTTTTGTTATTTATTTACTGGCCTTTTCCCAATATGAATGAATGTGTATCACTGTTACAACAAAGTATTTTACAGATGGTGGGAACCAGTGTTTTTAATCTGGATGTATGCAGAAGAAAAATACAGTCACTGAAAATCTTCCTGGCTCTTAGAATGTGTGTTCAGGAATAATTAATGATATGAAAAAATACTATTCTAATGTGTTTATTACCTTCATTTTACTCTTAGGAATCACTTTTCAAGAAGTTCAATTGCCGCTGGAGGTCAGAAAGGAAAATCTTACTACACAATTACATTCACAGTGACTTTCCAGCATAAAGATGATGTTTGCTACTTTGCTTACCACTATCCATATACATACTCAACTTTAAAGGTAAGAAGATTATGATCTGTAACATAGATAAATATTTATACTTTTTGACAATGTGAAATGTAAGTATTCATGAGTGAATTCTTTTTATTTCTTTTTGTGAAGTTCAAAATGCTCCTTAAAATGGAGAATTTTTGTAAAATATTAGTGTTTAGACTGGTGAAGTGTGTAGGTTGTTCTAAAGAACAGTCCCTGGAAAAATAAAGTTGGTACTTGCAGGCTAAATGGGTTTTCTGGGAATCATAAGTGACAGGGAGTGGTGCTAATTGGATTAAGTATTTGTATTTGAGACAAATGACTCGTATTCTGCTCTTCTACATATACCTCTTCATAACTGATCTGCTCAAGTTACTATATCTAAGATAATTAGAGACCTTTTTAGGATAATGAATTGGCTAAAGAAGTGTTGTGAAGCTTTTAGTACTAAGCAAAACTCGGCTAGAATCTCTGTTGGGTGTTTCTATCATAGCAATAAAAGTGAACTTGGGGATTCTGTGGCCAGTGTGTAACCGTGTTGAATGAAGCTTTTTACTAAGCCTTACTTGCTCTTGGAAGAAGTACCTGTTAAGGGATGTTACAAGGAGCTACTGCCTCCAACTCTGTGGGGCCTGGTGGTTCCTCCTGCCTGGCTGCTCGAACCCAGCAAAGGCACCCAGGGGGTCTCTGTCCCAGGCTGATGGACATGGCTGCTGCTTTCCTGTTTGCTTATAGGTTCAACCACTAGCAAGTTTTGAGTGTATATCCCAAAGAGAGAGAGACTCAAGCACACACACTTGCACATCCCCCCCCTGGTTTTTAACAGGCTATACAGACTGGCACAGACATCATGCTACCTTCAACAGCACCCATGTGTAACACTACCAGGACTTGCTTAAAAGATAACTGCAGATGCCCAGTTGCCTTTTGTCCTCTCTAGCTGGTAAGGATTGCTGTTCACAAGCAAAAATACACATCCATCCACTTTCTAGAATCACACGCATATTTCTGGATGACTGGCATGACCTGGATGTTGGTCTCTCTTACCTGCTGTGCAGGCTGCCAACTTGCAGGCTAGTCCAGCCTGATGCTCACTAGCAAACAGGTGCATGTGCTTGCACACTGGTCTCACAGGCACTCCATTCTTGTGGTTCCCCCCAGATGGCAGCATGGACTCTGCCCACATGATACTCCTGCCTTGGCCTAGGGCCTTACACTTGCTAGGTAGTCCACCTCGAAGTTTGCTAGAAAATCGCACATGCACCCCACCATGCACAGTAACTTCAGGGAATATGCATATGCTTGCCTCCTATTCCCAGTAGCTGGTACTAGGCACATGGGTTTGTAACCCAATGTTGCTACTCTAGGTGCTGGCACTGAGACACCCTCCCTTCCTTCACTTGCGCTTATCACCTGAGTAGCTGGTTTTGGGACACATGCTGTTCTTGCCCCAGTGACTGGACACCAAGACCCTTACCTGCTTCAGTAGTTGGCACTGAGACCCCCTCTCGCTTCCACTGATGACACCATGGACCAAAGAGTGCCTATGCTGCCTACTGCTCCAGCTGCTGGCACCAAGTCTGCTTGCTTTGATCCCAACAGTAGCTGGCACTTTGGGCACAAAGTCTGTGGTACTCACAGAGATGCCTGTGTGTGGCCTTTCCAACTGCTTACTGATGCTGAGACCTTTGCTCACACTAGTTGCTGACCCCAAATCCACTCATACCTGTCTTGTTAGTTGCACCTAGTCCGCACAGCATTTGCATGCAAGGGATAGAGAGTGAGGCTGCACAGAGAGATAGTGTTGTCCGAAAAGCGGATTTGTCTCCTGGTGTGCAACCACTCAAACTCACACACTTGGGAGAAACTTTATTTCATATTTGTGCAAAGATGGGTGCTAGATGGTAATTCCACAAATCTAGCGCACCACACCAAAGAAAAACAATGTATTTATTCTCTTACACGATTAGTAAAAACCCACTTAAATTCACATTCATTGGTTAGTAGTCACCATCTCATCTGCTACTGGCTAGTTATATTTAAATTAGCCTCGCTTGCT
>JANZLQ010000079.1:39343417-39391623 GCA_026212715.1 Elanus axillaris
CGGATCAGTCACTGCCTACATTTCTTAGGTCCAATTATCCTTAATGTTTCTTTTCTCTCTGCTGGACCTTGAGTATTTTTGCCAGGTGGGCAATGCACAGGATGCATCATCAACACATCAAGGCCTAATTGTTCCAGGGTGTCTTTACTCTATGAAAGCCAAGTGCGTGCCCTTCTGATTACAGCCTTATGTGTTAATTTGGTACATACAAAATACACCTTGCACAAAATAGACTGTTCTAAGTCTCTGAGTTATTCTCCAACAATTACTCTCTTTGAAACTTGTCTAAGGGTATTCCTTACATGAGTCTATTTCTGCCTCAAGTTGCTTGCTGCCAAGCTACACCTACAAGTGCATTGTAGAAGTACATGTAAACAAAGAGAAGCTAACAAGTTTACTATAAATAATGTCAACAATCTCAATCAGGGAACCAGGAAGTTAACCATCTCCAAATCTCTTTGAATCCTAAAAGTGTATCATCCTTTTGAATTTCATGCAAGATCTTTTGTTGCCAAATTTCATTCAAATCAGTAGCAGTTCTTCCACTCTGATCTACTTATATACAGCAGCTGGTGTTAATAACTGTACATACACCTTCTTGAGAAGCTAACAACGTATCTGGTGCCGTCCTGTTCTGAATGGCTATATTAGCAGCCTTGGACATGTCTTGTAGAGCCTTAATGACATCAGAAGTCTTGTTCCCCGTTTTCTCAATACGGGCAGAAATTCAGTATTGCCTTCAAGTTCACTAACTCCTGAGCAAGGGAGGAACCATCTCCCAAATGAATGGAAGGCATTAGGGCAATTGATAAACAGGTTGTGGCTCCTTTGATGTCTTTTCATTTATGTTCGTACCCATAATCTTGCCTTGGTCTCATTTATTACTGTTACATTAGGAACAGTTGCACCCAAAGTGCAAGTTCCTGACCAATTGGGACGTGGGGCCTTTTCTGCTTTATTCCCGCATAACCAATACAACCCACTACTTTTTTTTTTGAACATTCCAATAGCCATCTTGCTGTTTCTTTCTTTGTAATTGTATTGACTAATCACAGTATGGGTAATGTACTACTGCAGCATTACTAGATGACCTAATCTTATTGGTTGTCACACATTTAACATCCAAAAGATTGTGATCTCCTATATCCCAAGTTTGAAGGTCAGTTTCATTCTTTCTTGTGAATTTTGGTTTTATCCACAGATTATTCCAGGACCTATTAAAAGGAATTAATATTCCCACTAAGTGTACTCCCTTATCACTATGTTCCAAAACATGGGTACATACCCAGCAACTTGTTTGATTAGCTGTTACTCTTTTTTTTTTCAGTCGTTTTCAAATGAAGATTATGATTCCAAGACTCAGAGCATCCTTCCTGGTTCCCTTTAATTGTCTGATTCGGGAAGATGAGAAAAAATAACCACAGTATTTCTTTCATTGCTAGGCTTTAAGAAAGTAGTGTACCTGTTTAAAAACTGTAAGAATGGTATTACTGCTATTCCTAAAAGACAACCCAAGAAAATTTCTTGTTGTATACACTCTGAATGTAAAACTGATCTAATATGAATCCAGTGTCTCTGCATGTTTTTAACTTCAAAGATTGTATTTGTTCAACTTTCTGTATTTTTGGAGGGGCCACATTTATTTGAGTGTAATGAATCCAGGAATCAGTTCCTTGAAGTTTCACAGCAGTGTTTGTAGTCAGTAGCACAAGGTAAGGTCCCCTTCACTTTACTGTCAACGGCTCCTCTTTCTAGGTCCATAGGTAAAACCTGATCTCCTGGCTTAAGCGGATGTCCAGGTGAATCCAAAGACACAGGAGCTCTCAATTGGACATACCTGTGGAGAGAAGCAAGAACTCTTGCCGTGGACAAGAGATAATCACTTAAAGCTTGATCACCCTTAAGGTGTATCTGGGTTTCTTTCCTGTTAAATTTATAGTATAAGGTTTCCCATACAAAGTTTCAAATGAACTAATCCCTTCTCTAGCTCGTGAGAGTTATTCTAATTATTAATAATGAGAGAGGTAAAACTTACATCCATTTCATCTGAGTTTCCTGACATAATTTTCCAATCTGTCTCTTCATGGTCTTATTCATCCTTTCTACTTTTCCACTGGACTGTGCTCTCCATGGAGTATGTAAATCCCACTTAATTTGTAAAAACCTTGACACCTCTTGAACTATTTCCGCAAGAAAGTGAGGTCATCAATCTGAAGAAAACCCTTCTGGTACCCCAGATCTTGGTATAATTTCCTTCAAAAAATTTTTTTGCCACTTCTTTTGCCTTATTGGTGCAACATGGGAAAGCTTCAGGCTATCCTGAAAAAGTATGAACAATTACTGGCAAATACTTATATTCATTACAATTAGGTAATTCAGAAAAATCATTTTGTTAACATTCCCAGGGATAAAACTTCTTTTTATGTCTCTAGGAGGGAGTCTCCTTTGGATCTTAGGGTTATTTTTGGCACAAATATCATATCATTGTGTTAACGCTTTTGGTGGTCAGCATCATATTAATCCCTACAGCATATCTCTTCACTGGTTCAATCAGAGCCTCAGTTCCCGTATGCGTACCCTTATATGTTCGTTCCATTAGTTTCTTCATTATCTGTGGAGTCACAACACATTGTCCAATTGGTGTTACCCTCCATCCTTTAGCAGTCTTTAGACACTCTAACAATTCCGCCAGCTTGTTTTCCTTTCTGTATATTTTGGAGTGTCAATTTTTAAAATTCATTTTGGAACTAGAGTTGCCATTGTTGCTGGTAGAGCAATTCTTTTTGCAGCCTCATCTGCTTTTCAACTTCCTTTAATCATGCCAGTTTGTCCAGATTGATGTGCTTTGCAGTGTATTACTGCTGTTTCTCTAGGTTTATTAACTGCTTCAAGAAGATTCATAATTTCTTTGCTGTATTTTACAGGGTTTCCTTGTGAAGGTAACAATTCTCTTTCTTTCCAGATTGCACCTTGGGCATGTATTACACCAAAGGCATACTTTGAATCAGTATATATATCAACTTGTTTTCCTTCTGATAATTCCAAGGCTCAAGTTAAAGCAATTAATTCAGCCTTTTGAGCAGATGTATTCACTGGCAGTGGGTTTGCTTCTGTTTCTTCATCTGAAGTAACAAGAGCATATCCAGCCTTCTGTTCTCTTCTCACAATGAAGCTGCTTCCATCAGTGACTAGCTCCCAGTCAGAATACTGTAAAGGAGTATTGTTCAGGTGTGAATGACTAGGGTACACTTGTTCGATAGTTTTTGGACAATCATGTGCCAATCCCTCCTTTTCATGTAGAGGTAATAATGATGCCAGATTCAGGGCACTTGATGCTTTCCTTGCTCTGTCTTCCTGTTTGAGCAGTATTGCTTGGTATCATACCATCCTGCTTGGAGATAACCAATTATGTCCCTTGTGTTCCAGAACCGCTACAACAGTATGTGGCACATAAACAGTTATTTTTTGTCCCAAAGTAAATTTTTGTGACTCTTGTATTAGCAATACAGCAGCTGTCACTGCTCTCCGATATCCTGGCCATCCAGAGCTTACCTTATCTAATTGTTTTGAAAAGTAAGCTACCAGTCTTTTCCAGTCTTCCAAAGTTTGTCCTGGAATTCCCAGTGCTTCATGTCCTCTCTCATGTACGTAAAGTTCAAATGGTTTTGTCAAATTTGGGAGGCCTAAGGCAGGAGTACTCATGAGGGTGATTTTTATTTAATCAAATCCTTTCTGGCATTCTAGAGTCTATTCCAGTAACTCTGCTGGTCCCTTCATAGCTTCATACAAAGGTTTAGCTATTAATCCAAAATTAGGTATCCACAGGTGACACCATCTGGCCATTCCCAGAAATCCCCCATGTCTGGTTTTGGGGTGGGGGCGGGGTGGCGATTTGGCAAATTCCCGCTTTTCTCTCAAAGTCTAGTTTCCTTTCTATCTTGGATTTGAAATATTCCAAGGAAATCAAATTTTTCCACGTAATTTGCACTTTCTTTTATGACAGTCTGTATCCTGCCAATCCTAGAAAGTTCAATAAATCAATAGTTGTCTCTTTACATTCTTCATCCATGTCTGCCCCCAACAAGATACCATTTACGTATTGTAGCAAGGTAGTGGTAGACTTTTTACCTTGCCATTGTTCCAGTTCTTTTGCCAATATGTTACCAAAAATTGGAGGACTATTTTTGAATCCTTGAGGAAGCACTGTCCAGTGTAACTGCATTTTGTGTCCCATTACAGGGCTCTCCCACTCAAAGGCAAAGTTTCTGACTTTGTTCATCCAATGGAATGCAGAAGACAGTGTCTTTTAAGTCCAACATTGTAACATAAATATTTGAATCAACTATCGTTGTTAACACTGTGTTAGGTGCCACTGCATGTACATCAATCACTACTTGATTAATAGTTCTTAGATCTTGTACTAACCAATACTCCTGTGAATGTGGCTTTTTAACAGGTAAGATCAGGGTATTACATTCAGATTGACACTCTTGCAACAGTCCATATTTTTAAAAATTAATATTTGTAGGCTCTAGTCCAACTTGAGCTTCCAATTTCTTGGGGTTTTGTTGTCTTACTGGCTTCACTCCTGGTTTCAGTTCCACTTTTACTGGTTCTGCTCATTTGGCTCTTCCAGGTTTCTCAGTTGCCCAGAAAAAAGAAATCACTGCATTCATGATTTCAGAGGAGGCTTCAGTTTGTCATCCTTATTTTCAGCATTCTTTGTTTCTGACAATTCCTGTAACACATATACTTGTGCCTCCTAGGCATTATTTTGTGGAATATGTTATTCAGACTTTATTCTGATCAAAAGTTATTTGTGCTCCCAATTTATTCAATAAATCCCTTCCTAATATAGGGGACATTCTGGCATATACAAAAATTCATGTGTAACTACTTTGTTTCCAATTTCACACTTAATTGGTTGAAAGAAAGGTCCGATTTCCTGTGGTACCAATCGCTGACATAGAGAATTTACTCATAAGTCCTTTATGGCTATTTAGTACCAAATATGTTGCTCCTGTATCAACTATACATTTAACTGTCTCATTCCCCAGCTTAACTGAAACCAGGGGCTTAGCTGTGAAAACTTAATTTCTCAATGCCTGGTCCCTGTCAGTCTGAATCTCCTGTACCAATTATAAACAGATCTGCCTCCAGAATGGGTACAGATGGGGGTGTCCTATTAGTTACTTGTTTCTTTGGACACTCATTTTTCCAATGTCTCTTTTGTTTACAAATTGCACACTGATCTTTCCTCAAAGGGATTCTACTCCCTGTATTTCCTCCTGCTCTCTGTCCTCTGTCATGCCCTTGTCCTTTCAGAAAACCTCATCCCTGAAATGAGATTTGCACTTGGGTCAATGTGGCTGCCAAAATTGCAGTGTTTTGCTTTTGATCTTTTAGTTTCTCCTTTTGTTTTCCTTTTTTTTTCCCTAACTCTTCTCTGTTGTTATACACCTTATAAACAATCTCAATCAGTTGAGATATCGTCATTCCTGATGTACCATCTATGTTTTGCGGCTTCCTTCTTATGTCTGCTGCTGACTGCCCCACAAATAAGATGGTAAATGTTACTTTGTTAGCCTCACCCTCTGGATCTAAATCAGTCAATTTCTGAGCCATTTCGCACAATCTTTCACCAAAAGCAGATGGGTCCTTATTTTTATCCTGTGCTACCTGATACAGCTTTGCAGGTGTTTTTGATCTGAGGACTCAGTGTTTCACTCCATATAGAATCAACTGTTGATACTGCTTAATCATCAACCGTCCCACTCCCAAATTAGGATTCTAATCAGCTTCTTGTGTGGGCACAAAATGTTCTGGACGGTGTCTGTTACTAAATTTCATTTTTTTTCCTGAGCTTTTTCCACCACCACTATCTTTTCCTCAGGGAGAAGTATCCTTCCAATCTGGGTTGTGATTCTCAATTATAATTTGAAATGCCTAATACATGTTTTCTGGATTTTCTCAATACGATCCAGCAGACTCCTTCCGATTCATTAAATGTGAGGTTGAAAAAGGGACTTTCACATACACATTCCATCCGGCCCCACTGCCTGGCATAACAGAGCCTGAATTACAGGGTTCTGCTGTGCCTGAGTTCTACCTGCAACAGGACTAAATCCTTAGCTTACTTCTCTCCCTGTTATCAATTACACTGTCCTGTTCTCTTCCGAGGAAAACCATCAATTGCACATCCTCTTCTTCACTGTCCACTTTCAAACACCTTTTCCCAGTACTACAGGCAGAAGAACATTGAGGCAGTTTCTTTTTATCCTCCATCAGCATCAAAACATTTGAATCTCATATCAATGATTTACACTTTTTTCTTATTTCATGATCATTTCTTGAAGAAAGAAACAAATCCACATATGGGATCTTCATCCTATTTATCCTGTCTTCTGCAAAATAATATTATAATTCAAAGTCCCCATCCCTGGCCATTTTTCCCCATCATCTACTTTAGACATCAGCCACCACTGACTGCAGTATTCTTTTAATTTTCTCCTTGTTAGGGGATCCCCACCAAACTTACTCCAGTATTTGAGGATGTGCCCTAATGGAGAGCAGTGGGGGTGTTCAGACTGTCCTGCCTGTCAGCCTGTTCTAAATCTGAGTTATTTTCCAACATAGCTAAAGGCAGACTGTAGGGATCAGGTGCATAAGTTTTGTGTAGTCCCGCAGGACCTCCTCGAATATCCCACATCCTCGTGTTCCTCTTGTTTCCTCCTTATCCCTTTGGTGGCCCTTTCCAAAGCTTTGCCTGTAGATTCTTCATGCCCCATCAGTTAAGAGACCTGAGACTTTGGTCTTTGCTATTGTTTCTGTTACGTTTCATCTACCAGGATTGTTTCTGTTCCTGTCTGTTGCTTCTCCCTTTGTTACCTCCTTTTGTACTGAAAAAGGTCCCTGATCAGATAACCTTAATGAAGCAGAAGTTCTTACCTTCCACATAGCCTTATTGTATCATCTGATAGAAAATAATGTACCCACTGCGCCTTCATCTTTCTTGAAGCAGTTGGAAAAACAGACTATAGACAATTATTCAGTCAGTCAGAAATGTAGAGAATGGTATTTCATGGTCAAAATTATGATGGAAACTTGAACATTGTTTAGAAAAACAAAAAGGAAGATTGATTAAACAGTACTTGTGGAATATGCTGTGATATGTGACTGCAAAAGATTTGAAGTATTTTTTCATTATTTTTGGGATAAAGATGCATCTTCAGAAGCTGGAATCTATGCACAACCCTCAACACATATATTTTCGACAAGACGTTCTCTGTGAAACCCTAGCTGGCAACAGTTGTCCCTTAGTCACTATTACAGCCATGCCAGAGTCCAACTACTATGAACATATCCGTCAGTTCAGTAAGTAATTTTTTTTCCTCATCAACAGAAAATAATGTAAAACTAGATGTTTATGAAAAAAAATTTAGTATTAACATTGTAAAAATAAAAATGTAAAATAAGATTAATGAATTTCCTGAAATTAGGAGGTGTCAATATTCAGGATTTTCTTTCTATTAAATAATATTTATTTGTGGTAGTCAAATAAGGATATTTATATCTGGATATATAAGAGTATATATATTCATATATTTTAAATATATTTTAAATCAGTTGCTAGATACTTTTCTATGTTACATTTTGCAGACAACAGTTCTTGGAAAAGAACACCTGACTTCTGAGTAACTTTTTTCTCCAGATGCTCAGGTTATTTGCCTGTCAAAAAAGCTTTTATAAAGCCAGTATCTTAAGCTACTGCAGTTTTAAGTGAACTTTAGTTATGACAGCATTCCTGGTTTGTTACTCCACCCCCATATTTTTTTTGGCTACTGGAAAAAAAAGCCATCAAAGTCATCATATCATAGTTGCCAGCTCAAACTAGTTGTGACTGTGTAATTGTCTGATTGAATTGAAAGCTCTATTGTGAGAGTTCTGTAATGAGCAGTCCTTACAATAATCTGGCAAGCTCTATCAATAATACTGATACTCCCAAATACGGTATTTTGTATTGCAAGAAATGAAGCTGGCTATTGTCTCTTTTTTTCAATTAACAAACTGGTTACTTGGCTTGAATCATATTTTGCAACTTCTGTGCATACTTCTTTTAGGGAATCGTCCTTATGTTTTCCTATCTGCTCGTGTACATCCTGGAGAGACTAATGCAAGCTGGGTTATGAAGGGAACACTGGAATACCTTATGAGCAATAATCCAATTGCCCAATGTTTACGAGAATCTTATATTTTCAAAATTATTCCTATGCTCAATCCAGATGGTGTCATCAATGGAAAGTAAGCATAAGTTTACTCACAAATATGTAACCTGTACTACTAAGTCTCTGCACCTGTTACTTTAAAAAAAAATAAAACAAAAAAAAAACCCAAACCAAACAAACCCAAAAAACTAAACTAATCCCATAAACATACAAATGTAATATTTAATATGACAAAAAAAAACCACAAAACCCAACGCTTACAAGTGGCTAGGACTTTTCAATTTTTTGGCTTTTTAAGGGCAGATGTATTGTTCCATGAATTTTAGTTTTATAAAGTATTCTCAGTTGTTCATGGATGATGATCATTCTGAGGTTATTTGTCATGGCATTTTAATTGTCTCTGAACTACAGTCTTAGGTGTTCAGTGTTACATGAGAGCACAGCTGCTTTTAGGAAAAGCTAAACAAGTTCATTGTTCTCATGAAAAAGAACAGTCCTTGTGTCTTGGGTAAATGGCTGTTGTCAAGTGTTATTTTTAAAGCAGGAAAGATAATAAGTGTGCAAGAGGAAATCAGGATACTCTTAACCTTTAAATTATTAGTAGTAATTCTTTCACTACTGCTTTTAAAAATAAATTTAAGGGATATTTGAGAACTTTTTGATACTGCTATAAGTAAGCATTCAGCAGTCTATATTTACAGGAAATTCATATGAAATGGAAATTTTGGTATGGTGATTCTACAGTTCCTTCTTACCTAGATATGGGTAGTATTTTAAAAGGTTTTATAAATGAAATAATAAAAATCAAACCTATTATGGATTTGAGTAGAACCTTGTCTTTACATATGTAAAAGCATGTATATAACAGAATACATGGAATTAAATAATTCAGAATACAAGTGAAAGTTTAATACAGGGACAGTTGAGAAATCTGTCAGCTAAAGACAAAGGTACTGAAGATGACTGCATGAACATGAATTTCTGCAGGTTTAAAAGTTCTTGCTGATAGTTGGCAGTATACAGAGATGATTGATCTTAGTTTGCTGGGTTTTTTGATTGGTTTTGGGATTTTTTTTGTCTGTCTTGTTTTTCTCACAGCTACTTGTCTCCAAACAACTTCATGTTTCAAGTCTCAGAATTCTGGTTGACATAGTCTTTATATTACAGAAGTCAAGACACCAAAACTGTAGAGATAGAATATATTCAAAATTACTGATTTTGAACTAGCATTTGAATAGGATCATAAGCCTTCAGTTTCAACAGCAAATAAGCAAGATTACAATTGACTTCATATAAGAAGCTACTTCTAACTTATTTTTAGTTTTTCTGTAACAAAGCTTAAAAAACGCCAAACAATTATATTATTTGGCATGTTAGAAAACTGAAGTTTGTTTCTTACCAGACTCCTTCCAAAGGAGCAGTGGTGATGAGGAAAACTTGAGGTGGGGGGGAGGCATATTTAAAAGTATGATAATACAGACTACATCATGCGTTTTTCCACCCCCCCACAATAGCCACCGTTGCTCTTTAAGTGGAGAAGATTTAAACAGACAGTGGCAAAATCCAAATCCAGATCTGCATCCCACTATTTACCATGCTAAAGGGTTACTGCAATATCTGGCTGCTATAAAACGTTTACCTTTGGTGAGTATGTGTGTGTAAGCAATTCTGAATCTTTTTAACCTTGCCTATGTAGCTAGTCAGTGAAGTAAACATTTTAATATGGTCTTGTAAACTGTGTCACACTTGAATTAGACTTGGAGAACTGGTCTTCTGCAAACTTTTAGATGTAAATCTGTTTCCTTTGTTGGGGTAGAAAGTTAAACCCTCCTTAGATGAATCCTACGTTTTTTGTCTTAATGCACAAGTTAGTTATATAAGGAGTTGTATTTTCCAATTCTTTGGAGCTTTCAATGGTACAAATAAAATTTTTTGTATGTCCTTCTATTTCTTTTATAAAATGTTAATTCCGTATGCCTTGGCTTATTTTACCAAATGATTTATTGTAGGTCTACTGCGATTATCATGGTCACTCTCGTAAAAAGAATGTGTTTATGTATGGCTGCAGCATCAAAGAGACAATGTGGCACACAAATGTTAACGCTGCCTCTTGTGACCTGGTTGAAGACCCTGGTTACAGGGTAAGTTTGGTATTTGTGTCTTTTTCACTTGGCATGAATTTGGGAAGTTACTTGAAAAGTATATTCCAATATTATTCTCTGCACATAGTGGCTTTAAAGCATAGGCAGACATATTTAGAACATCTCTTTTCAGTTTTCAAGTGTACTTTTGAGAGCTTTAATCATTGTATACTAACATAGCAGTAGAGTGCTTTATTTTGGGGGGGGTCTTTGTACCCATACAAGTTTTTTTGTGTTCAACATCACCATTATAGTAAATACATGGAAAACATGCTTCTGTGCATTCATAATTACTACATGAAAAAAGAGTCATTTAAGCATGACAAACAATATTCTAGCAACAAGAAAATAAAAAGTAGTGAATTGCTCTGAGAAATACCCATTTTTGTGTATGGAAATAGTCAAAGAAGATGTGTAGGTAAGGCATGTGGCCCTAATAAATAACATAATAAACTTGCACAAAGAGCATCCACTGCATTGTATAAGCTTTCAAAAATTCCGAAGGATTTAAAGAATTATGTTTTCTTTTGTGTAACTCCACTGCCGCCTTGTGGCAACTTCAAATCTGTGCAACCTAATGCATCCAAACCCCGTGATGTTTTGAGGAGATGAAGTTAAGCTTGAAAAGCATGTGAACGCATGATGAAACGTTTGTTATGCATCTGTGAGTGTAAATGAGTGCAGATGCCTTCAGATTTTTTTCTCAAATTTCCTTCACTTTAAAAAATAAACTTCTATCCATCTCTCCTTGATTTTTCTTGTGCAATTTCCTGGATGCTAAGTTTTATGCCATTCATGTCAGTGGCTTAATAGGTTTTTATGGGGTTTTGTTACTTCAGCCTGCACCACCATAGCACACAGAAGACTAGTCAATAAGGGTTGTGGGAAAAAGCATTTTGGTTTCAAAAAGGCAGACTGAAATGTTTGGGCAAGCTTATACCAATAATGGTATATATACCACTGAAAGTGTAAATTCAAAGTGGTCATGTGTTTTGGCTTAACGGATACAAATAAAAGCTGGAAGGAATGTAGTCATTTAGTATTAGTCAAATACCTACATTTGCATAACTGTTTCTTGTCCTTTTCCAAAGCTGTCAAGTAAGCAGTTATATTGAGCTTTGATTCATGTTCTTGAAGTTAAACATGCACCTAGTGCTTTGCTGAATGTGAACAAATTTTATGTATTAATAAAATACTGCCTGTGTTAGGTCTGCAGATTGGATTGTCAAAACAGTCTGAAACTGAATTAAATTGATTATATGGGGTATGTAGTACACTTAATTTGAGCTTGGTGAATTAGGAGATGGTGATCACCTGAAGAACTCTTTTGTATCCTGTTTCTTACCCACATAACTAACAGTTTTAGTGATGGAGTCTGAAAAAAGAGTATTTTAACAAGTAGGAAATGGCAAACCTGTTGTCACTTGAACACACACTGGGTTTTGAAAACTCAAGATGGAGAAATACTTTCATTCTTGTTCTTATCATTCAAATTGCAGCAATTTTTTTGGTAATAGTTTGTGATTGCATATTCCGGTCTCCCCTGCTTCTGTAAGTGGAATAAAAGCATCACACCATTCTTCAAATTGCTGTCCTGCAGGTGCTGCCCAAGATCCTGAGTCAAACTGCCCCAGCATTCTGCATGGGCAGCTGCAGCTTTGTAGTGGAAAGGTCCAAGGAATCAACAGCACGAGTTGTTGTTTGGAGAGAGATAGGAGTACAAAGGAGCTACACGATGGAAAGCACGTTATGTGGATGTGATCAGGGCAAATATAAGGTAAGAAAATACATGTGCTAAACTGTTCTTGCTTTATAATTTCTTCCATTTTCATTGGTATCTTGTTGTATAAGCCCGCTTGCTTGCTTTAAACTTCTTAAACTCTTCTAAGATCTGTGTATGCTAATGTTAAAGTGAAATTACGTAACTTACAATATTATAGGTTGCATAACAGTCTTCATATGTCACTTAACACCCCCCCTCCCAATATGTTATGCTTATTGGCTGTTTTAACAAGATTAGTATTAATAATTGCTTGTAATACATATGCATGTGTGCACGTAGTTAAATTCAGAACTGTTCTTTCCAGTAGATTATTAAAATTGGGTAATAATAAACACCAATACTAGAATAAGAATTTCCTTTACAAATGGCAATTTCAGCTTCACTGTGGCAGTTCATGGCTTTCACCAGATACTTAGTAGTGTCCCTTACAGGATTTTCCTGTGTAGCTGCAGAAACAGGCTCATAAATCAAAACACTTCTATATCAGATTATCAGCACTACAAATTACACATCTCTGAACTCATCACAGTTGTTTTTGACTTCTTGACTTAAAAGTTGTTTTCAATTTGTCTTCTTCAAAAGTGTTAATAGGGCCGGATATTTGAAAACAAAAAGTGACCCTGTTCATAGTTTCTCACTAGCAGAGTGCTTACTTCAAAGAAAATACTCGTGGGGGCTAAAAAGGAGAACCAGCACCCTAACATCTGATCTTCAACTTCTGTCACTGGGTTAAATTTAGCTACAAATTGAAGCAAGTTCTTAGAATGAACATTCATGAAAAGTCTGTTTCCTCTGTTTGAAAACAGAATTTAGGAATGCTGATCAAGAAAATGACCAAAGCCTAAAGGAAGGTGCTTGACAAAGAGGATCAGAAGGCTGGGATCAAGGCTGGGGGAGGGGGCAGGAACAAAAAAAAATGTTGGAACCAGGTATATTTAATGTATTAATATATGCTCCAACACCAATGCTTATCTCCCTATATAGAAGGAAAATATATTTTGGTAGGAATTTGACTAGGTCTGTAACTACTAAATGAATGAGTTAATTTTGTCAACTGACAAAATATTTCTGGTATTGTCAGAATATTCCATTATCCCTCAGGTGACATCATTATGGACCTTTAAAAAATGGTAATTTATCCAACTTGCTTTTTTTCAAACTTCCAGAAAATTCTTGAACATGAACCTTCATGGCTTCAGCAGTGTTGCTATGGAAAAGTTTTGAGAAAGGTGAATTGAGGGTTCTTTGTGGACAAATTTTAAGGGTGCTTAACCTGCAAAGCCCTTCTTCAGTAAGGGTGGAAAAATCATTTATTCAAAAGGGAAGAGCATTCCTCTCTGTAATAGAAAATAGCCTTTGAGATCAAATTGCTGTTCTGTCATTCATTTTATTTGGAATAAAGCAATTTGTGAGGACTTGGTTATTCTTGAACATAGGGGAAGATTCTTCATTTTGTCTTCACTATGATAATGCTCAGACTTACTGAGACAATGTATCTAAAAGGCCAAGGTGACTAGACAGAACAAGAAAACAGCAACATTTGTCTAACAAGATGGTCAAAGAGATGAAAAGGCTCAGTCATCCTTCTTTTTATGTGTGGATGGAGTGAGGCCAGCAACTCTGTAAATAAACTTGCAGTATAAATTAGGCAAAATATTTCATAGTGGGTTATTTCAAAACACAGAGAAAAACTGTAGAAATGCCCTCCCCTCCTACTTCCTACCCCAAAGGACATGACACTTTGGATCTGAGGGACTGGACTGTGTGTAGTGTAAAGGTCTGAAGCACTTTTCCAGTCTTCTGGTTTGGCATCATCACTGCATTTTGTTCAAAGCACAAGGGGATTACTCAACAATTCTGTTCTTTGTGGAAGAAATGCTGAGTCTTTGCCAAAACTGGGGAATATCAGAACATCAATTTTTCTTTTTAATCTTTTTTATTTTACTCAGACAATGGTGATGCTACACTATTGCCAGCCATGAAGCTGTTGAACTGAAGTTAGCAATTCTTGCCTGAATTTAGGATCCCTGGTGACAGAGTTATCTCTGGAACCAATCTTGTTTTAACTGGTTGTGTGGGGTCTTTGTAGTACATTGAGAATTAGTGCTACAAATATTGCTCAGTCATCTGCAATTCAATATATTGAAAAGCAAACGTTCAGTTGAAAAGAAGCTCCCAAGATCTACTGTGGAGGATAATTAAGATGCCAGACAAGAGAACAATTTCTTCAATAATTCAAACCACCTGAAAACTGAAATCAATCCCTTTCCTCTTTGGAGATTAGTAAGTTTTAGAGTATTGCTCAATTTTTAAGTTACTTGAAAAGATTTTGTTATCTGGCAATTTTATGGTGTACATAAAGAGCAGACTTCAGGAGATAAGGATTCAGTCAAAAAACTTGCTTAGTTACCATGATTCTTCAGTCTCTAGATTGAGCTATCAGAAATGATCACATCTTTGTATCCTCTGCTGAATAAGCAAGCAGAAGAACTAGATGACGTTTTACTGTCCAACTGACTTCAAATCTTAGTATGACTGTTTTCAATTTATTAAGTACGTATTACAGGAATATTCTTCTCAACTTGAGGTCACAGTCCGTTGTGCCTTTGTTGTGTGTCTTTACTTTCAGGTAGCAAAGTTCATCACCAAGACAACTCTAATCATGTAAAGGTATTTTCATGATGAGCTTAGTAAGGAAGACTTCAACCAGCCATTTAAAATGTTACTATCTAGAAGAAACAGTTGTATAAAATGTAAAAAAGAAACAAATGAAATTTGGTTCCTGTTTAAAAAAAGAAAAGGCAGCTACTTCCAGGTGGCTTGTGCTTCAAAGCAATGCTTTAACACTTAAGGAACTTTAATAGCCCACAGTTAAAAGTGCTATAACAGTTGAAGGTGATTAGAAGATCAAGAAGAGGAGTGTAATCAAGGCTTCAGTGAAAATGGACTTCACCACGGGTCCATTAATTATGCCAGCTGCTTATTATTATTTCCTGAAACAGATGTTGGGTCTCTTATTTAATGGAAATTAAGAGATTTGGCTGATGGAAGAATAACTATGGATTAAGAAATTTGGTATTTGGCAGCTGTGTGGTATTGCATTCTTCATTATGATTTAAGGAAACGGCAGAAGCAAATCTAGACTTTGGCCTGAGCTTATACCACAAGAATGTAGACCCTTCAGTATAGTAAGTTCAGACTTTATCGTGCAAACTTTGTTTCACAGTTACTCACCTTCAGTCTGATCCATTTAGGTCTTTCTTCAGCTATATCCTCTTTCTGCTGTGGTGACAATAGCAGCTGTGGAACATGCACACGCTATTTATCTTTCTAACAATTGTCTTTGCACTTCCTTTTATACTGTACTCTTGTCCTTTTTCAACTTAAAGCACTCCTATTATAGTGTCTGTAAGGAATCTGCCAACTAACTATAACTTCTTCAGCAACAGATGTAGACAATGATTGGAAAAGTTTCTGAACCGTCAAGTTGTGCACTTTAACCTGTGTAACAGTGAGATTACTGTTACCCTTCTCCTTCCTCTTCTGCATACTTGTTGCCTCTTGTCCTTAATGTTATTTTAATCTCTTTGGGGCAGGGACTGTGTCTTCCTGTGATTAGCGTAGTGGAGCCCCAGCTATGATTGGGGTCTTCGAATGTTACTGACGTGCAAACAAATACAAAACAAAAACAAAAAATTGGCCTCTGTGGATAAGGTACTGCACTGGGAGTGAGGAGAACTGATTTCTGTTCCCAGCGGGGTCAGTGACATGCTGTGAGACACTGTGCAAATCGCTTCAACCCTCTCTGCCTCCATTTCTCCATCAGTAAAGTGAGGATAATTCTTCCTTTATTAATAAAGTGCTTTGAAACCTACAGCACAAAAGCATTATAAAAGAGGTAAGTAGTATTACTATTAACAATAATACTCAAATATCCAACTCTTGTTCACTGCTAACAGGTTTCTGTACCATTTGGCTGGAGGATGGCACTGTTTAGGATAGTGAATATAGCATTAGCTTTCTTGTTACTAAGAAGCACCTTGTTTATGAAGAATACTGAGGGTAAAAACAGAACTTGCAAGAAAAATAAAATGAATCTTTTCATTTATTAAGCATGAATATGTTCAAAACAGAAGTACATGAAGAATGTGCAGACTGTACCATTTCTGGAGCAACATGACTTTTTTTTTAAACTTTGCATTTTAAAATACAGTGTCAGTGTGGCAACATACACAAAGTCTGTGTGTGTGTGTTTTCGCTTTTAGTAAAAAAAATTCTTACTCCATTCTTTTTGCTTCATGTGTTTTCCTGCCCGATGACTTAGCTTACCACCAATTCCTGGTTCTGCTTCTCTGCTTGTTTTGTCAAAGCTCCATCTACCTTAAGAGACTTAGAAGTTCCAAAGTAAAATCCTTCTAAATTCTCCTGAGATACAGAAGCTGCAAAGGGGGAGATTGAGCTGGCTTGTGACACTGAATTAGTGTATATACAGTCAGTACTAGCCAATTCCATAATTGTTGAGGGTCACACTGGAATATCATTCTTTTCATAAAGTAGTTGAGGTCAGAGGTTCTGTCCCTGCATACTGCACTGCTGGCTAAATTAAAAGTGTAGCATTATCTGCTGGGAGGCTTTATCACATATGTAAACTCAGAAAATTACACAAACCAGAGAATATTACGTAAGTTCTACTTCGTAAATACTCTTTGCAGAGGAAAATGTCTTGGTATATCATTTGAGTTAGAAAACAGCTATGGCTCTTGATACTTTGTTGTTTTTAATTACTAAATGTGTGAATAAATGCTTTCAGAATTAACACATACAGCCTGTCACTTATTAGGAGGGGAAGAGGTGTTTGTGTCAAGGAGTAACTTTGTTGCCTTAAATAGTCTTACTTATGTTCAGAACAGAGCAATGAACTTATCACAGTTACAGTATGAATTCACTTTTTTTTTATTCTAATGGAACTTCAGTTGAAGAATTTTGTATTTGAAATCTTAGTATTTGGAATTCCTTTTTGTAAGTTTTGTGTCAGGCTTTTAAAATAATTTATACTTATAAAAGTGGACATGGTCTTTGTCTCTCTTCCTGTGCCACTGGGTAAAGTCCTGTTATTATTGATGTGCTAGAAGACTAGGAAGCTCCAAAGAAATGTGTTTGTGTCCAGAAATGTCTGTTCAGCCTTAGTCATGTAGTTATTCTCTGAGTTTTCTCTGATACTCTTGCTAAGTGTTTACTTTACAGTTCTTACTTGTTCTGTCTTTAGAGCAAGAGAGTATATTAAATAAAGCAATGAAATGTTTTAAGTAGTAATTCTGCAGAATGTGTGGGTTAATCTGCATGTACCTGTTTTGAATATTTAATTCTTATTTTTAAATTAGGGATTGCAGATAGGGACAAGAGAACTGGAGGAGATGGGAGCAAAGTTTTGTGTTGGCTTACTGCGTTTAAAAAGAATGGACTCACCTTTGGAATGCAGTCTGCCTTCTAGTCTGTTGGATATTGAAAATGAGCTGATTGAGTCAAGCTGTAAAGTGACAAGGTAGTACGCACTTATTATTTTTACTTTTTTTTGGGGGGGGGGAATTGCAGTTTCTCCAGTGATGTAAAAATTCTCTCAAAAATGTTATTCCACTCATCAAAAATAATGTTGATGTATTTGGCCTGTTAGTGTAACAATAATCTGAATATATTGGGCATGTATGTTGTTAATTCAATTGCTTCAAACTTTTAAAGAAAACAGAGTTAGACTATATGTCACATTTGTTGCTGCAATAAACACTGGCAATTTTAATGTCATCAGGGAGTTACTATATGCAGGAAAACTCAGTAGGTCTTGGGTCTCATTTGTTTCTTTGAGAGCATTTTTTTTTCTTTTTTGTTACTGGCTACAGTATTAAAAATGTATGTAGACAAACTTAAAGTATATGAGTTAAAGCACTCTAAGAACTGTAAGTTTTCCTTCCAAACTTTTTTCTTTTTTCCTCTCTGGTAGAGATACATAACAACATTTAAAGAACTTAAAATGTGTGAAATATTGTTCGGGTCACAAAAGAAATGTATCTGCTCAGTAGCTAGCTTATGAAGTTGCTATTTCTTAAAGCTCTAGATAGGCTTGCAAAAGTATGCATGCTAGTGCAAATTTCCATTCATGTAATTAATTATTGAAGTATGCACATGTTACATAGTAATTGGGGATGCACAGTAAATAAGTGATTTCAAATGTACAAGCATCTCTTTCTGAAAATCTGGTTAGAGATTAAATAAAGCATAGTTGCAGAGCTCTGGACTTCAGAAAAGCATTAAATTAGAAAGAAGTAAGATTTACACACTATAATGTTACCACTTGGCATACTTGGAGCCAAAAATGTTTTTATAGTGGCCTTGGCTGTAGCTCCAACTTGGCTAAAGCAATACTGTGGAAATCTGGGGAAAAAATGAAATTTATTACTGGTTTTGTGCAACTGCAACAAGGGTGTTCTTGAGACTAAGACTTCAATTAGATGCTAGACTAATGAGCAACTTGTCTGTAGACGATGCAAAACCAGCAGAGATATGGGAGAGCTTCTGTGGTATCCTATGGAAGGGGGAAGATGTTTAGTTCCAGCATTTAAACTCATAAATGTTACTAGAATGTGGACTACTGAGAAAGGCTGGAGCTTGTGTCCATGTTTAGCATTTACAGATAGTAATGAAAAGTGAATTATAAGCTAAAAGCTGATAAGAACAATAGGAGTAACAATAGGAGAGTGTCTGAAGGAAGTGGTTAAAAGTGTATGAAGAACAGCTGTGATGTATAGATACCTGTCACTCCAGTGATGGCTGGATCCCCCAGTATTATTTGCTCACTAGTACAGGATTAGCATGCTTGTAATGGCCAGATTCTTACTGTCAGGTCAAGTTTTGTGTTTGTTTAAGGCCAAATTAGTGATTCCTGGAAGAGGTAGGATCAGAAGGTGGCTTTGGCGTAACCCACCTCCACCAGTGTGTAAGCCACACTGAAGTGCTGGTAGGCTCATTGGGACAGTCATATGGCAGATGCTGAAAAAAGCAGACGGTGCTTTACAGCTGTTTGAGTGGCATTAGAATGGTGTCTCCAGTGCAGGCAAAACACAGCATTTTAATCACCAGGAATGCCTTAAGTGTTTTTCACTGTACTAATTTAACAATACCGAAACAACAGTAGCAGCCCAGAGCAGCCCTCAGCATTTGTAACATTACTGTTCAGTGTATCGCTCAAAGTTGTGACTCGATGTTGTATGAATTACTGTCAGCCTTATAAGTTATAGTTTGAAAGTATAAATAAAATAATTGTCATTGGTTTTGCAAGTGTAAAACCATATTCTGCTATCTCTATAGTGTGTTTAAAAAATAAAAGAGCAGGGGGGAGGTGGGGATAAACTGTGAACAGTCTTGAACTCTTTCTTTTTATTCCTTGCATTTGTTGAAAAGTTTGCCATTAGAATGAATTAATGTAATTACCTGCTTTGCTCTAAAAAGTCTCTTGCTTGTTCATTTGTGTAGCATAGTAGTTTAATGAGCAATACTACAGGGATTTTAGCACAGAAAATCTGCTTCCACTGCTGTTAATGCTGGGGGCCGAGATAGCTGATCATCAGGTATCTATGGAAAGCAGCTCTCTTGTCCTAAGCTTCTCCATTAAGAAAATACAGATTCAATGGGTTTTGTCTCATGGAAAGGGACCAGCCTAAGGAGAAAAAAAATTGATTTGCTTATGTATTGTTTTATATGTGTTGCCAGGGGTTCTGGATATGTATCATCCAAAGGTAAGTAATCTGTTTAGAATTATTCTTAAATATACAGGGATCTTACTGTCTGATAGACATTTGAGTTGTTCTTTGGGATGAGATATAAGTGTTGACAAAAGAGACCAGAAATTGAGAAGTGAAAAATGTTAACTGGTTAGGAAGTGTGTAGATGCTTGAAAAAAGTTCTATAGTGCATCTCAGATGTATTCCTTGAAATAAAGCTGGGGAGCAAGGAAAAATGTTTTATACTGTAAAGCTCTTGAGAGGAATCAGCAGATGGAATTCAATCTTTATGATAGAGCAAGTCTTACTACATAAATAAAATTGTTTTGATTAGAATTTTCCTCACAAGACCTTTATCAAAATGAAGAGGAAAACTAGGAGATGGAGAAGGAGAAAAGAACATGACAGCTGACTTCAAGTATGAGAAGACAGACACAGAGTCTGTTCTCTGTAAGGCAGACAGGACCAGCAGTAATAGCCTTAAATTACGAGGACAAGTCACTCTAGACTTTAGGTAAAAATTCTATATGGCAAGCAAAAATTAAGTTCTGGAACAGTCATGTGTAGAAGTTGCAGAGTCTCCACAGGAGATTAGGAATAGCATAGACAGGCTTCAGTCTAGAATGACAGTGGGAACAGCTGAATTAGCCTTAATGCACAGAGATACACAAAGGAGCTGTGGGAAACTTCTTCACTAAGTATCGAACTTACATAAATTCCTTACAAATACTAAGTGGTTGAGAGTCACTTTGACTCTCTTCTTTAAAGCATTGCTTTACAGCATTCTCTGAAGCATTTGTATGTAAGCAAGGAAGTGCCTGTGAGGGACCATATGGAAAAAGCCCAGACCCTTTCTGAGAAATAAGCATGCTGGGGTGCCTCTTTGAAGTGCCTGCATGCTAATGTATGCAGCATGGGGAAAAAATATGATGAAATAAAGATCTGTGTGCAGTTGCATGGCTATGATCTTGTTGGGATCATGGAGATGTGATGGGATGCCTTGTACAACTTGAGTGCTGCATTGGAGAAATACATGCTGTCTAAGTAAGGACAGACTGGGAAGATGAAGGGTGGGAGTTGCCCTCTCAGTGAGAGGGCAACTGGAATGCATGGAGGTCTGCCTCAGGATGAATGATGAGCCAATGGAGAGCTTATGGGTGAGGATTAAAGAGCAAATCACACTGTGTGATATGGGATAGGATGTCTGCTGTAGGATACCTAACCAGGAATGAAAATGGACCAGACCTTTTACAAGACAAGCTAGAATCAGCCTCATGTTTGCAAGCCCTGGTCCTTGTGGGGGACTCCAACCACCCCAGTATCTGCTGGAGGAACAACACAGCAGGGCATAAGTAATCCAGGAACTTCCTTGAGAGTACTGACAACTTCCAGACCCAAGTGATACTAGAACCAACAAGGAGAGGTGCTTTGTTTGATGACAGTTCAGGTTCTCAAGAGGAGGGAGCAGGACAAAGTTCATAACCCTGGGCTTGAGGAGAGTTCAAGGATCTGCTTGGAAGAGTCCCATGGAATAAGACCCCAGAGGGAAGAGGAGCCTGAGAAAGCTGGTGGATATTCAAGGACCACTCCTGGCAGAACTCAAACAAGTAAAGGTGTTGTGGTTTAAGCCCAGCTGCTAACAAAGCACCTTGCATGAGAAGAATCAGGAAGAAGAAAAGAAAAATAAAAAGAGCCTCATGGGTTAAGATAAGGACAGTTTACTGGGACAACACAGGGAAGGAAGTTACAACAACAACAACAATGATACTAATACAAGAATATACAAAACGAGTGATGCACAGTGCAACTGCTCACCACCCAGAACCCAACACTCTGACGCTTCCCACAGCCCCACTCCCCTTTTATATACTGAGCATGATGGTATGGAATGGCTCCTTGGCTAGTTTGGGTCAGCTGTCCCGGCTTCCTGTGAAAATTAACTCTATCCCAACCGAACCCAGGACAAAAGGAAATACACAGAAGTTGGAAGCAGAGACAGCTAACCTGGGAGGAATATAGAGACACTGTCTGAGTATGCAGAGACCGTTAGGAAAGATAAAGTCCGCCTAGAGTTGCATCTGGCATGGGATGTTAAAGGCAGCAAGAAGGGCTTCTACAAGTATGTAAGTAGTAAAAGGAAGACTAGGGAAAATGTGGGCCCACTGCTGAATGGGCAGGAACCCTGCTGACAGCATATGGAGAAGGCTGAGATACTGAATGTCTTCTTCACCTTAGTCTTTGCTAACAAAACCGGCTTTCAGTAATCTAAGGACCCAGGGATGAGGGAAGGTCTGGAGCAAGGAAGGCTTACGCCTGGTGGAAGAGGAACAGCTGGGAGAATAATACTTAAGCAAACTGGGCTTGCATATGACCATAGGTCCTGATGAGGTGCACCCAGAAGTGCTCAGGGAGCTTGCTGATGTCGCTGTGAGGCTACTCTCAATAATCATTGAATGATTGTGGTGATTGAGACAGGTGCCTGAAGACTGGAGGAAAACAATTGTCATTCCTATATTCAAGAAGAGCAAGAAGGAGGACCTAGGGAACTACAGGCTGGTCAGCCTCACTTTTATCCTTGGGAACATGATGAAACAACTAATCCTAGAAAGCGTTTCCAGCCACATGAAGGAGGAGATTGTGAGTAGTTGACACAGATTCACTAAGGAAGGTCATGCTTGACCAACCTGATAACCTTCTACAATGAAATGACTGTCTTTTTAGATGTGCGGAACGAAGTGGATATTGTCTGCCTTGACTTCAGTAAGGTTTTTGACACTGTTTGCCATAGGATCCTTGTAGAGAAGCTGATGAAGTATGGGCTGGATGGGCAGATAGTGAGGTGGATTGAAAACTGTTTGAACAACTGGGCCCAGAGGGTGGTGATCAGAAGCACAAAGTCTAGTTGGAGGCAGTTGGAGTAACTCGCAGTGTACCCCAGGGCACAGTACTGGGTCTGCTCCTGTTTACATCTGCATTGATGACCTGGACAATGGGGCACTGTACCCTGTCATGGTTTAAGCCCAGCCAGCAAGGTGTACCCTCAGCAAATTCCCAGATGATGCCTTACTAGGAGTGTCTGGTCCAGAGGGACCTTGACAGGCTCTAGAAATGGGCTGACAGGAATCTCACTGAAGTTCAGCAAGAAGTGTGAAGTCCTGCAACTGGGAAGGAACAACCCCAGGCACCAGTGCATGCTGGGGGCTAAACATCTGGAAATAAGCTTTGCAGAAAAGGCCATGGGAGTCATAGTGGACACAAAGTTGAACATCAGCCAGCAATGCACCCTGACTGCTAAGAAGGCTAATGGTATCCTAGGCTTCATTAGGAGGAGTGTAGCCAGCAGGTTGAGGGACATGATTCTTTCTTTCCCCTTAGCACTGGTGAGGCCATACCTGGAGTACTGTGTCCAGCTCTAGGTTCCCCAGTACAAGAGAGACATGGACATACTGGAGAGAGTCCAGTGAGGGACCCCTAAGATGATGAAGGCATTGAAGCATCTCCCATAGGAGGAAAGGCTGGGAGAGCAGGCACAGTTGGCTGGAGAAGAGAAGGCTTAAGGGGGCATCTAATCAAGGTGTACAAATATCTGAAAGGATGTTGTAAAGAGGACAGAGCCAGGGTCTTTCCAGTGGTGTCTGGTGACAGGGTAAGAGGAGGCAATGAGCACAAACTACAGAAGAAATTCTATTTAAGCATTATATATATATATACATATACATACATATATATAATATTAACATATATACTTGTTGTGAGAGTGCTCAAGCGCTGGAATAAGTCTCCCATGGAGGATATGGAGTCTTTATCCCTGGAGATATTCAAAAGCTATCTAGGTGTGGTCACTGGCAACCTGCTGTAGGTGGCCCTGCTTGAACAGGAGTGTCAGACAAGATGACCTCCAGTGGTCCCTTCCAACTTCAGCCATTGTGTAGCCGGCTCTGTGAAAAGAGGGAAATGTCTAAGTCTGTCCTCAAAGACACTTGAGTGCTAGTGTGGTGGGCCGCTTCAAATTGGAGTCCTAATTTAGGTAATTCGAATGCAAGGTTCTAAAACTGCTATCTAGCTGCATTTCTCTCCTGCAGAACTTTCACCGGCAAGCTTCTGATCCTTTGGCATTTCTGTCATATACTCTTTAATATTTTGTAAATAGGATTTCTTCCATAAATACAGGCTGGCTGTAAGGCGGTTTTGCTTGACAGTTCTTGTGGATTGCCTCCTAAATGATAGAATTTCGGCATGCCTCCTAAATGATAGAATTTCAGCAAGGGCATGTGGTTGTTTCTTGAGTTCCTTGTGTGCATTGGTGCAGCATGTTGCACTCAAAATTTAATACTGACATGTCACACATACTTATCATATGTTGCAGTTTTTAAAAGTTTTACTTTTTTTTAAATTTGTGGCTACTATTAGGTGTTAATGAGACTGTAATATTTTTCCCGTCCATAAGTGTTACGTCACTGTCAGTTTTATTAGAACTAAGCTTCAGAATAATTGTATGTCTTTGAAATATTAAAACCCAGTTACAGCATTTTGAATCAAGATGTGGTTGTGAGTAATTAATTATCAGGGTGGTATTGAAAAACAGCCCCAGATGTCCACATAACTTTAGATTAATAGGTGCCTCAGATATAGAATCTGTATTTTATATTTTCTCTCTGGAGAAAGTTAGCATCTTGGTTCACAGGTGTGCTGTGCTTTGGAAAAAAATTACATGCTGGATTTCTCAGTTTGTTAATGTTTCTCATGATGGAGTGGCCTTAAAACAGCACCTGTTGAATTGGGGAATGTCATACCAAAGTCACTTCCCATAGGATCTGCTGGAGAGCTAAAGACACATCAGAAACACTTTAGTATCAGGATGGGATAAAAAGGGGTGAGGAGTGATGTACCAGCCAGCCTTCTAACATACCACTTTGCACGAACACATGCCCAAAAAATCCAGTTCTGAAGCTGTTTGAAGGAAGTGAATGAAAAAAGGAGCTAGAGTTCTTGACCTTCTTCCCAGGGTGGTGGTGGGAGAAGCAACTGGTTATGCTTTACTACTCTGATTAAGCTTTTAACTGATCCACAAACTGTAGATAATTAGGTGCAATTGTGGTAAAGTAGAAAAACTGTTGTCTGAATGAGATGTTAGCTTAAACTAAGAACAGGGTTACTGCTTTCTAATATTTCTGAAACTTTCAACTGATCAGCACAACCATTTATTGAGAGAGATTTTCTTGTTTCGGTAAAACTACACTTTAGTGTAAAGGTAATAGTTAATGTCCTGATTCTGAAATAGGTTGTGTGCAGTTAGCCTGTACACAAGTTCATCAGCTGCTTTGAAAGCATGTACAAGTGTAAACGCAATCCTTTGGACTTAATGGTTCTTCCATTTTGGACTTTTAAAGCACACTGTTTATGATAGGTATGGAAGTGCCTCCAGTGAGTACAAGTCTGTTACTGCTTTCTGTTTGATAGCAAACTTGAGTAATGCTAGATGAGAAAAGGAATAAATGGGAAGGTGGGTTGTTTTGATGTTACAAAATAAAGCAAATCCTGGAGAGAGGTATGTGAGTAGACATGTATAGTTTGAATTTCCTTTCCTTCTCCAGCTAAAATACTTAATCTAGCTAGTCCTAGAAAAACTATGATGTACCAAAATGAACTGCATGCAAAGTGCTGGGGCAGGGGGAAAACTGCTTCTGACTTGATCTCTATTTTGTTGGTAGAAGTAAGGGACATAGAGACTGTTTTATACTGGATTTTCTGAAAGCACTAATGAAAGACTTACTATTGCAAAACCACAATGTAGTTGGTTTGGCATATGTGAGCATAGATGAAAAATAATGTGAGGCTCATAATAAGGTTAATATTATTGAGACTGTACATGGAAATATTTATAAACGTTTTGTGTGATGAAGGTTACTTGTACTCAGGAACTTCAAAAAAACAGGAAGGTTCAGTCTCCACCGCAAAAGACCCAGGTCATGAAAGTCACAGAAGTAATTGTACTGCAAGACAAAATTTTAGGTTGAGAGATGACTGAATTAATTTCTTTCAATGTTTTGAAACGGAATTTGTATATCTAAAAAAAAATTCCTAATCCTGACCTTTGGCTACAGATGGTGAAAGATAGTGACAAATGCTTCTGCACTAAAGAAATTAAGGCAGTGGGGGAAAAAAAATCAGTGTGCATGTTAGAGTTACAATTTTTATCAGATAAGGAACATTGACATAACAAATATTGAGCTTTATTGGAGAGATCTGTTAACAACTGTTTAGATTTTCCTAATGTCTGATGGCTTTTTTTGTAAATTTATTAAATGTAAATTGAATAACACTAAAATAGAAAAATATGTAGCATGAAGAGAGAAAATAGGTACCTTGCTCTCAGTGTTCATTTAGCAATACTATATATCTACATGAGAATCTGTGATGGAAGAACTAAATGTGTAAATTCCAAGAACTTGTCTTTAAAATGTGGCATTAAGACTAAAATATGTTGTGCATTTGTACCTGATTCTCTATATGTTCTGAACCCATCTTAAGAGTGATTTGATAATTATAACTATTTATGTAGAGATTTGTATCATTGAATTCAGTGGAAATGCTTATTTAAAAAGTGTGAGTGGAATCAGACACCTGAGACAGAATGTTTTTCAGAGAAAAGTGCAAACTGTACTGCTCTTTGTGTCAGTACTGGAATATTGAGCTAATACCACACTGTCCCTTTTTTCAAGTGTGAGTTTTCTTAAACTTTGTGTAACCGGAGCAGCTTTATGTACAGCCACTGATTTGTCTGCACCTGCTGATGCATCCTTAAACAGATTTGTTTAACCAAAGTTACCTAAGCAATCATCTCTAATTTAAAATGTTGAAAAATAAATCATATGCACACAAAAAAACCCAAAACACACCTCAAAAAAAAGCCACCAAATGCCACAAACCAAGCAAACAAAAAAAGGTGAGGAATATTCAGATTTTAGCAGCTGAAGAAAAGTGTGGTTCAGCATGGATTTTCCCCTGGTCTTTCATAATTTTGGTTTTGGTTTTTTTAGGGTGTTATGGGGGGTGGTGGTATAGGTTCTATTTAAGCAGTATTCTTGTACGATCACTGAATGAGTTTTCAAGACTATGCTGTATTTCCCTTGTACAGTGGAATAGAAGACTGGACACTGCCTCAAGATGTTGCAGTTTGTTCAGATTCCATACTCATATATTTAACTTGTCATCTTGGGGGTGTGAGGCATGCCAGAACATTTTGATAGAAGGCTACAACTAATTTACATAGATACAATCTGAAGCAGCTCCTGGTGACACCTGTTGATGAGGCTCAGCAAACTCTTGAGGTCTCCTTTCCCCACTTCCCAGTCCAATGATATAATGAAATGTAGAGAAGCCCATGGCTGCTATTTCTAAGTACTCTTCCAGCTGTAGCACAGGGGAGGTGGGCTCCCTAGCTCTATGAGACCTCACTGCTGTTTGGATGAAAAGTTTGCTTGGTATGGTTTTCTTTTTTCCCCTTCCAGCAAGGATCTGGCTGCTTTTCTGTGCAGCAAAGTAATTACAAAGTCTTTTTGTAATTAACAGGAAATTTATATTCTTTTTTTTAAATTTCTTAGTGAAAGATTATCTGTGAAATATGTTGTCCATTTGTCCTTTGAATCAATCCTTGTATCCAAAGTGCTCAAGTTTTAGCATTTCTGTACAGTTCTAGACAAGTTATTAAAAATCTCAGCTGAGATACGTATTTGTTAGGTATCTATTCACTTGAGTGCTGGAAATATACAAAGAGCTTCTATTGAATGAAATTTATAAAGCTAATTTCTATTCCTCTTCAGAGGCAGTCATGGGTCAGAAGATAGTCATGCTATTCCTTGCTTTATATGCCCAGACTTCCATTCCCATTATTTGATTCTAATAAAAATACTGCTTTATATTTTCCTCATACTTACATGATTCACTGCTCGTTTCTTACCATTAGAGATGAATGAGAAGCTACCTACAGAAAATGCAGGTAAAAAAATTAATGAATAAGAAGTATATAAGAGAGTAGTTCTTACACAGCTGTAGTATCCCTGTGTAGTTAGAGGAATGAGTAAGATTGCAGTTATTTCCTTTATATTTGGATGTTACTGATATTACTTCTTACAAAACCACAATTTCAGTGCTTTACAGGATAAGCAGGCAAGTTTAAACATTCAAGTCTAAACACACAAAAGCACTGCTTTTATTTCTTGCAGAGGATTTTGAGGGTTTCCCAAATTCTTTTTGGTTTTACTGGTTGTACTTAAAATAACCAAGTAAATGTTAATATTTTAAAATATACCTCCAGTATTTCATTACACGTAGGCTCAGTTTCCACTAGTTCATTTTGAACGATGTCTGAAACATACTTAACTTAAGAAAAATAAAGCAGTAAGTAGATTTATTTCCCTCTGGCAGTGCACTTTAACATTTTAAGTGATGAATTAAACACTTTATTTTTCTTTAATTATTTCAGACCCATTTGCCAATGTTTCCCCCCCAGTTCCAAATGGAAAAGATTAGACTGAATGTAATACTGATCTTGTAGTAAGAATTATAGTTGTTATGCTGACAGGTTTGATAGGGTCTGCCTGCAATGAAGCAAAAACACATGACTGCAGACATAACTGTTAGGACTTACTAGAATTATCCTTTGCACAATAACTTCAGCTGTTTTTGGAAATTCTAGTCATTTCATTGATTGTTTTGAGGCTCAATGGTATGTTCTAGAACATGGTGTATTTTTGTTTGTTAATTTAATTATAGCAGAGAAGCAGACTGAGCTTTTGAGACCCAGCATGTCTAGAAAATGGTAGAAAAAGTAGACTGCCAAAAGGAGCTGTGGGAAAGAAAAAACCTGATGCAAAATCCATTTCCTGCACTTAGTCTTACACTTGAGAAAAGACATCAGACTGGTGGGGCAAGGAGTGAGGGGTACATGCATTGAGAATGTGCCCAAGACCACCTTGTAAAGGGACTCTCTCTAGCTGCCAGAAGGAAACTGGATTTGACCTACTTTATTTCCCTCCCTCTTAGTAACTCTTAAACTTTGCCCAGACGTTTGCAAACTTCTAATCTCTATCATCCTGGGAAAGTGTTTTCTTTCCCACTCTTCTGCAGCATCTGAGCTTTTCTTGGCCTTTCTTCCTGTACTTTAGGAGTACAACTTAGTTAAAAAAAAGGCATCTTATGCTGCAACTTTTGTCCTGCCTGTGCCTTTCAGAAGGTTGGAAGAAATTTCACTGGTGGGCCTGGTGCAGTGACCATGCACCAAGATGCTCCTCTGGCCTAAGCGAAAGTGATTGCTTTTAATTCTTTGTACACTGTAGTGTCAGAGTACTGTTCATCTTCTCTAGGGCAAAATAAGGAAACTAGTAATCTAGGAAAAAAAAAAAGAAAAAAAGTATGATGAACAGGTTGTATTCTTCATACCATTTTTTAAGCCTTTCTTCCACTCCTGGTAGTATGATCCAAATATTATATGGGCTACAGTCAATGATTGTTGAATCCAACTAATATAATCCAGTTTTGAGTTTCACAAAATGTCTTTCAGGGTGACAGCACAAAGAAAGTGTTGAGATTAATTTTTATTAAGCAGTGCAGTGAAATTTTGTAACTCTGAAAGTGGGGATATTTAAAAACAAGACTTAAGTGGGATTTGGATACCCAGCTTCTTAGGGCTCAGAAAGGAGTGAAACATGTTGTTCTCCTCTTTAGCCTTGGAAATTCCCTTGATGAACTATCCTTACTACTTGGGAAAGTTGCATATGTGAAGGTGTCCTGAGGGGGACAGCACATGTAGCAGCATTGCTGATCCCTAGAAGAGAATATAGACCCTAAAGGGAAATTAAAAGGAAAAGTATGGAGAAACGATTCCTTTGTGATACCTCCTGACTCTCTCTTCTAAAATTTTCCCTCCTCTGGCAATGCAGTTTTGAAAAGAAACATTAATTCTTCGGGTCTTTCTCTCCTTCCTTTCCCAATTCCCCAAGTAGCTACAATTCTCCATAGTTTGGCAGGGAATATTTCTTAAATTTTTCTTCATGGTTGTGTCTGGCTTGTGGATTAATTTCTCTGTAACTGAGTCTTGTGGATAATAAAACATCCAACTATATCTTTTGAGGAACAAATAACATTTTAGTTTGAAAAAATACACCATGTTAGTGGATAGTTTTATTTTTTAATATGTTTGGAACATTAATGTAAATAAGAAAAAACATAGTAAGGTATTGTCATTAAAAAAATATAATTAAAGTATGTTTTAGAGAAAAGTTGTATTAATTCCTAAATTCAGTGTATGCAATGGCAGGTGATACAGAAAATATTATTTTTTTTTAATGAAAGGGATCTTCTTCAAGTTCTTCATAAACTTGAAGACCACAGTACTGTATCAGGTATTTCAGAGTTCATCTTTTTACCCATAAAATGTTGTTTAAAGTAAAATCTGGAAAACTTCAAGTTTTCATGAAGTATTCTCTTTTAACTGCCATGACTTCAAAGAAAATACACAGATTATGCTATTCTTCACATTACAGAACTGTAGTTGTGTGATAAACAACCTCTGCTAACCTGAGAAAAAATAATGTTTTCCTTTTAAAAGGAAAAGTGGGAGGTGTGGGGGTAGAGGAAGAGGGATTATTAAGCAAGTTAATTAGAAACAGCCCAAGGGAAAAGTTAGGAAATTAAAACCCATAGAATCAGCATGACGGCAGCTAAAAATATATTGTCACAAGATATGCCAAAGGTGGGTAGCGGCAGGGAGGCAAATAAAGAATTTGATTAAACAGCAAGAAATTTTTTCAGGTGTTTTGGTTTCTACATTTCTTGTGACCCAGCCTCAGTAAAACAGTGGAGTAATAATTACACTTTGCAGATTCATGCTTACCTTTAGAATAAGATTGCTAAAAAGTTACATATCCAAGGTTAATATTTACTACTTCAGAAGAAAACATGCCGTGGGCAAAGCAAATGTATGTGACTGGTATGCAACATAGGCTTTTCCTTTGAATGTAGAAGGTACTCAGATACCATTTTGTGAGGAATGAAGACTCAAGAAAGGGTAAGTGAAAACATAATCTTAGTAAATACAACCATAATATTTATTTTCAGTAATAAGCGATTGAGAAGTCATGGTGCATTGTCCTGGATGGTAGTAGAAAGGTAAGATTGTTATGAGGCAGATTTCAGAGCCAGTTTTTACATTAAAGGTTTCTGTAGCTTTGAAAATAAGATCTGTTCACCTATTCTAATGGTACTTTTTTTGAATAAAGTAATTTATAATGTTGATTTTTATTTTATTAAATAGGAAATATCAATGAAAAGCATCCCACAGTTTTGGATGAGAATTTTGAATGTACACATGCCAGAGCAAATGCATTATATCAGACATACTGACTTGAAGACTGTGCACAGTGGCTGAATTTCTAGAAGTTA
Source organism: Elanus axillaris (assembly GCA_026212715.1). NCBI lineage: Eukaryota > Metazoa > Chordata > Aves > Accipitriformes > Accipitridae > Elanus > Elanus axillaris. The sequence continues at coordinate 39,374,781 of JANZLQ010000079.1, forward strand.
GGGGCATGCCTACATGCTTACACATACCTGAATAAGTAAACTACATAGATATAAATATAACAAAAATATATATTGAATACATATACCTGTGTGTTTTTTCAAGACAATCTAAAATAAGGCATACTATATGAACTGACAAGCCACTTCCAAGAGGTGAACTATGTGGTTTGCTTGTGTGTCCAGTTCTGTGTTTTTCCCTTAAAATAGGTTTTGTTGGTTGCTTTTAACTGGATCAATTATGTGAGTTTAATTTCCAAATAATGACACTTATTAAAAAGAGTGGATAGAAAATTTTAAGAGCTTTACTATTCCACATTATACCTCACTAACATGAATTTTTATAAGTGCCTGCTGTAATGTGTTAACATCTCATTGTCAGTGGTTAATAAAATATGTCGTTGACATAGTACATTGTAGTTCTCTGTTTCAGTATTCAGAATTATTAGTTAATATTGGGCCAACATTCAGATTTAATGGCTCCATTTCCTGTGAATTGAATTACACAGTCTATCTTGCAATTGCAGTGTGGATCCCTTGCATATGAAAGCTAACAAATCATTATCTGTGTTAAGTGATTAGAAGCAGAAGTTGCAAAAAGTCTGTGCACTGGTTGGAATGTGATCCATTTGGTGATGTTCCTTTCTTTTTTTTTTCTTCAAAGAGAGGAAGCATTTAAACTTCTTTTTGTTTTCCCCAACTGTTTTTTCCTTAGAAGCATTGATAGGTAGTGACTTCCTAGGGTGGAAAGTGTCACAGGACAAAAGCGCAGAAATGTATTCCTTTGCTGGTTCTGCCACAGGTTTTTCATGTAAAGCATGTATCCTTATGGTATGTTGGGTTCCCTACCTGTAAAATGAAAGAGGCATCTTAGCAAAGATAGTGGTTATTTTCCTCACTCTTTGTCTCCTAAATGGAAACAATTTTTTTTAAACAACTAGTTCATTAACCAACATAGTGGGGTTGTTGCCCTGCTTATGGCTTAAATAATCTCTAAAAGTATTTAGTTTTGTGGAGCATTCCTTTTTGCACAGCTTAATGAGTATGAGCTTGTTTAGTGAACCATGATACAGATTGTTTTAAATGTAAATCCTGAGACTGTAGCTGAATTGAATTTTTGATAATTTATTTTCTTACTATTTTAGGTCCTCTATCCTTTTTTCCTTAAGCAAGGATTAACAATTCTTGTCACTTGTTGTTTTCCCAATATTTACATTGAACTGTCAGCAGTACAAAACATTACAGCATAGCATGTCACTGAGGCTACAGGTAGAGGAAGAATACTGTGAAATTTATTTATAGTGAATAGAGATTGCATTGCAGATTTCAGGTGGTTCACTTAAGCTCCTAAGAGACCTTTAGAAAAAAGTGGTGATTAATCCTTTTAATTATAAAGCTACAGCCAAGCTAGGCTGTTGTGTGCCTTAAGACAACAAAATTCATCAAAATTAGTATGCAAACATTTCTACAAGTATCCTGTGATCTTTCTCAGTAAGAACATTCTCACTGTTTTGTATGAGTTCTGTGTGATTTGATTATTAGGTAAAATGCATTACACAACCTTCTTAGGACTTCATCTGAATATGAAATTACTTATGAAATATTTAGGAATACTTAATGCTTTTAAGCAGATAGCTTTTTATGTCCCAAGGGGGGTTAGTAAAACTGGAAAACAATTTTTGTTTTCTTTTTTTTTCCTCTCCTCTGTCCTAGGGACGTGGGAGGATCAGAAAGTTGTCTTTTAACCTTTCCCCAGTTAACACTAAAGGTGTTAGTCCTCTTATTCTTGGAGGCTATTAGATAAGGGCATAGACCATTCTGTAAGCAGTGGTGCAGTTCCTTAAATCCAATGCCTTTTGAGTAGCAAGGCTTAACATACAAATTTTAACTACGTGCAAGTGTGTGAGGACCTGGTATGAGTCAAGTGATTCATATGGGAACTTGATCTTAGTTGTAGGCGTAAACGTGACTCCTTGTTTTGTCATTGCTGATATGTACTGTGTAATTGCTCACAATGCTTTTCAGTAAAATGTGCATTTTAATAAAATGCAGAGGTTTCCCAGTTGAACTTTTAGTCTCATCTGTTCTTTAGTTTGTTTATATCTTACAGCAACTTCTAGTTCTTTATGTAGTTGTATCCTTCTGCAATAACCTCTGATACTGCTCTAACTATATGAAGTTCTTACAGGCCATTATTGTAGGTCTATAATGTGTAGCTTGTTTGTCATGGCACATTTGGATAAAAAGTTGTGTATGACTGACTAATTAGTTTAGGGTCTTAAAAATATCGGTTTAGCTCCTGGTTGTTTTATGTGCAATTAAAAAATTGATACTACAGGTAAACAGCCCCTTTCCTGAGCTAACTTTTGGATTACTGTATGTTAAGATAGAGACTTGGCATATTCTGAATGTATTGTTTCAAGCAAAACTTTTAACATGATTCATGTAACTTCTTGTTCATTATAGCCCCACTACATACGTTTTGGATGAAGATGAACCTCGCTTCCTTGAAGAAGTTGATTACAGCGCAGAGAGTAATGATGATCAAGACATTGAATTAGCTGATAATGCAGGTGATTATGAGGCAACTAATCAAGAAGATGGACTTTCAGACTCAGATTCAACCAGGATACTCCTTTCTTGAACCATCTTTGCAGACAGTAATAGGAAATTAATTTCCTAGATTTTCATAGTCAAATACTTCCTCGCTGTTGTCTACCAAGGGGATAGTCTTAAGGAAACACAAATAACTGGGGACTGTCTAGCTCAAGGACAATAAATATTTCTGATTTCTGGTAAACTGGCATTTGTTTTGTTTAAGGAGTTCTGTGTTTTCTTTTAACACTAAATAGATAAATTTATTTACTGGTTCATTTTCTACTGCATAACACCGCATGGCATTTTGTGTCCTTAAACCCTGTCTACAGAAAAATGAATTATAATTTGTGGTGTGTCAGAGTACAGAGACTAACTCTTTGTGGTACGGTTCTTTGAGTTGCTTCCTGAAAAATACACATGTACAGATTTTCTAAATTAATTTGTATATGTGCGTGTATATGCGCGTGTGTATCCTGAGGTGAAGAGGTTATTTTTCAACATTATTTCAAAGATACTTGATTGTGTTTGAAGTAATGTAGTGCCTGCTCTGGAATCATTCAATAATTACTAAATTAAAAATGAAAAAGTGGTGTATGAATTGTTGCACTTGTTTCTTGCTTCTGAGGATTATATTATATGGTTTTGCCACAGTACTAAATGAAATATATAATGTCTGTTCACAGTTCAGGAATTTTGCACAGTGCAGCCTGTGCTTACAAGACCTATACACTTGTATAAAACTATTTGCCATAAAATAGGTATGTTTTAATATGAAGAGGGTTTTTTAAGTGTACATGACTGCAAAAAGTGGTTAGCTGTGTACACTGTATGAATGTTCAGCTGCCCCGTTGCTCAGTTTTTCTTTTCAATATGCACGTTGATAAAAAGAGTTCACTTTACTGTGGGCACATTAATAATATACCCAACTCAAATGCTTTAAGAGAGAAAGTGCATTTTGGTTTAAACATCTTTTGCCAGGTCTCAATCCAGTGTTAACCCTGTTCTGAGAAGGAGATTGGGCTGTAACTTCCTGAGGTCTCTTCCAGCCTGAATACTTATTCTGTGATTCTGTATTCTTCATGTTTAAAGTCGAGCTGTCAGGCATGCGTTTTACACTTCATCTTCTCCTGTCATCTACTAATTCTTACTGCTTCTTGCCTCTGCTTAGAATAAGATCTAATAGAGAAATGAAGTTGTACCCTGCTGTTTACAGAACTGACATATTTTGCAATGAAAAATATTTTTTGAAAATTATTTTTACTTGATGTGACCCAGTTGTGGCATTCATTTTCCACTGCATGTGCAAGGGCATTAAAAGCATGAAGAATAACATTTCTAAGTTATAGCAGGTTTTAAACTGATGCGAACTTTGTACATGTTTACTGTTGCAAATAAAACTGTATTTGGAGGGAAAGGGTGCCTTTGGTAGGAGGATAAAAGAGAGATTCAAGACAATTAACTATATCAATGATTCTCAGTTGGGAGATGGATTTTCAGCAAAATACGCCATTTCAAATGCAGCATTGTTTAGTGATGCCTGTCCATACCATCCTGATTCTAAACTGGGGAAAGGTTTTTGATCTCTTGTGACATGGTACTGTATTTTTGTTTAAAGGCTTGAATTTATATTAATAAGCACACAGTTTTGAGATGTAAAGGTATAATGAAAACATTTACATTCTTGTCCTTTTATAAATTTCTCTCTGTAGCAAAAATTATCATTCCTTATATTCTGTGAACTACATACTGTAAATAAGAAAGTTTATTTAATACCCTGTTGAAGAGGAGCCCTCTGCATTGAAATTGTAGGGGAATTTGGGAATCTGCCAAACGGAGGGATTAACCTTGCCACAGAATTTGAACTATCTTTGAGTCAGCCTAGTAAGACAGTGCAGAATGCTCGTATTGCTGTGTCAGTCATATACTAGTTATCTGCATAAATAGTTTTTCATCCTTAAGGACTTGTACTTCAATACCTCACATAAATAATTCTGACTTAAATTTCCAGAGGTGCAGGATGCAACATGTTAGTTAACCCCATTGTGCATTTCTCCTTAGTTTTCGTATGAATCTGTATTAATCCTGGAACACTTTTTTTGTACTACAGGCAAGACTAGAACTGTACTCCATCTATTTAGAAAGAATTGTTAACTTAGTAGTACAAAATCATCTTTTCATCCTGAGTAATTATGCATATATGTTTTTCTCATGTCTTCTGCATCTTTTAGTCTGTGCAAAGACAGAGTTATGAATAACTTACATAATGGCTCAGGATAACAAGCACTTTCCTAAAACAAAAACATTGTGTTTATACATTAGATTCTGATCTGTCAGTCTGGCAGTTGTGGGTCTGCACTTCTACCATTGCAGTTCTGATGCAAGAGTGAAACTTTTATCTTACACATTGTTGATAATGCAAGGGCCATTACCTCTGACATGTTGTGGCACTGCTTAATGTGTCTTCTGAAAGGCATAGTCTCCATTCATGCTCACAGGGGTGCCAGTTCATGGGAAGAACTGCTGCAGTGGTAGCTGCTTCACACTCTTTATACCTTCTCTACTACGTGTTGCCATTGTTGCAGCAGTTTTGGCAGACACATGTGGATATCCCCTTCTGTCTGTTTTGGTGGGAATTCTGGTGTTCAGCTGAAAATGGAGGAGCTGAGGCTTGAGCACACTTTCCATTCTGTTACTATGGCATTCACCCCAAATAAATGGGCAGAATGGATAGTAAAGAATGGCAGCTTCTTGAAATGTTCCAGATCAGTCATCTAGTGTGGCCTGTCCCAGATTGACTGTCTTGTTTACGCATTGGCATTCCAATGTGTTTCTGTTTTTAAATGATGCTTTTTGCTATTAGCATGACTGATTCTGTATAGGAAAAGAAGATATTCTTACCTCTTTTTCCAGTCATAACAACAGATAAGATTATAAATTATAATTATATCTGTGTTATTTACTGTCTTGCTTCTAAATAATTGCTGGATGATTAATTACTTTATTCCTTTTCCAGGAATAATTCAAGTCGCAGCACAGATTTTGGTATTGTGTCCTCACTGGTGACATCCCCTGGTGTAATGTAACTTACAGCTAAGACTGCAGTTTGTGCCAAAATCTTGTCTGGTCATTTTTGGAGGTGGATTGCTTTATCAGCCTAACTTATCAGGGAGAATCAGTTTGAATCTCAAGTAAGACTGCAGTAGCAGTAAACACTTTTCACAAAATGCAAAAATTCAAGGTTTCAGATAGTTTCTATTGTAATGCTGTGATAGATATAATTGTTGCAGTGTTATTATGCATGTCCCAAATAACAATACTTAATAAAAATACATAATAAAGAATTAATTACAGTTACTTTGCTTCTCTATTATTGGTTAGAAGTGTTTAAGGGATTTCTCATCATAGCATTTGCAGCAATGTACTTACCTATAAGAATTGGGGTGTGCTTAGCATTTCAAAAAGGAGGATATTTTTGTTCTTTGTCAAGTTGAAGCCAGTGTGCTGTGGGCTTAGACTACCATTTGCATATTAATAGACTGAATTATAACTCTCTTAAAAAGCTTAATATTCATCAATGTATGTAAAGCTTACGAAGACTTTGGATGAACCACAATGAAGGCCATTGCAGAGCACACAGAACAGGAGAGTCTTTCGGTAAGAGTCCTTCCCTCCTACACAGCCAATAGACTTTTCATCTGATCTAAGAAAGGCACAAGTTTATTCTTCAGTAAGTTATCCCTTTACAATTCAGCTCATACTGCAGTTGAGGACTAAGTTATTTTTAATATTTATATTTCTGCATTAGCAATTTTAAGATTTGAGACAATTTTTTGAGGAAAAGTTTAAGATGATAGCAGATGTAGTTGTATGGAGCTGTCTGAAAAGAGTAAGTGGTTACTAGGAGTCAACAATGTCACTTTTGCAAATGCATACATGGTTTACTTAACTATGTCTGTCATGTTAGTTTAAGTTGAACAACTTCCTTCACAAGCTGTGTTGTCCAAGCTGTTGTAGGTTGTAGAGGAGTTGCAGTGACTCTTAAATTAGTCTAAGGATATCTTTCTTTGATCTTAATGTTTCTAAGGTCATCAGGATGTAAAGCATTTGAGATGCGACCTTGCATCTTGTTTGCTTAAATAAACTGACTGTAGATTGCTTTGAAAGAAGGGCTTCAAAATATGAAATGCTAAACAGCTTTGACACCTAGTAAAGAATATATTATCTTAAATATGGATGACTTGGCTATTTTTAATAGTATTAAATAGAGAATTTCTTTAGACCCTGTAAAATACTTTATAACTGTGAAACACACCCCCTTAATTCCTCTGTTATTAGAAAAACTTAGGTGCAATTTTCTTTTTTTGTTTTAAAGTGTAGTATTGTTAGTGCAGCTTTTGAAGCAGTTCAGAAAGAATTGTTGCTGTAAATTATGGGTTTAGCAACAAAGGAAACAGCACACCATAGGATTTGTTGATCCAAATTATGTGGTTACCAAATGCCAACCAGCTGCTGCTTTTTGCTGCCTATGCAGCATTCTTATCATGAGATGTTTGTGCTTAGTGTGTACCCTTCTTTCTTGGAATGGGGTTATTTAGTATGCATCATTTTTCGTGGTAGATTGGAAGAATATGTGCTTAAACTAGCAGCATCACATAACACTACTGTAAATTTTCACAGGGCTGAATGCTAAATAATAGAAGAACCCAAATAACAAAACTACACAATAGTACTCCATATGTGAAACACTGCTGTTAACATGGAGTGAGGAGATTGACTTACAATGACCTGAAATAGGACTCCTCTTTGCACTGTCCCTCCAGACTTACAAAGGAAAGACAATGAATGTACAAAAGGATCTCCACAGTTTAGTACAGGCTAAGAACTTTTTCCAAACCCCAGACTACCCTTACCTATCTTTTGTCCTGCTCACTTCAGAAGGTCTAGATTCACTTGTCATGTATTTAGAGAATAATTCACGCTGTTACTAAATTCTTTTCGTTTTTCCCCCAAAAAGGCAACTGGAGCTTAAAAATGATGTAATGCTACTGTAGGAGTCTTCATACAGCTTAATCTGCATAAGGTCTCTCAATTTAAGGTAAGTTCTAAGTTTAATAGAGAAGCAGAAAAGCTGTCCAGGTCATAATGAGGTTTGCCCCAGAACATGTAGGTCTATAGTCCAGGAATGACCGAGATGTGGTTAGCTTTTACAGAACAACAGTCTTGTTTCCTCTCAAACTTTAACATGAAACAAAGGTTATTTGCCTTCCAGGCTGCTGGGAAAGGCAATGCAGGCTGAAGCCAAACCCCAGGTCACCCAGCTCATGCTTTATTTGCAGCTTGCAGTCTTCTTAGGGTTAACACTAGCACCTGAAACAGCTCTGGGAGGCTACTGGCTTTTGGGATTGAATTGCTTTGCACTAGGGTGGTCTTTAATCATTTGATTGTTTGCAGATTGCTCTTCTTAGCGAGCCTCAATTAACCTTTCAGGGTTAAACCAGAACTGTTGTCTTTTCTGGCTAATTATTAAGGCAACATAAACCACTCTTAGATGGCAGCATTGCATTTGTGCTCACTTTGTTCCCAAAAGAAAATTAACATGAAAATATTCCAGCAGAAACAAGACACGAAGCATAGAGTAAGGGAAGACAAATGATCTTTAATATTTTGTGTAATATTTGCTTAATTGTACCATACTTACATGACTTATTAATGATACAAGCAGTCCAGCTGACCCACAGATTAAAATGGCTCAGTTGTACATTTTGTGAAGACAAACTGGAATGAGGTGTCTCGCACAAACCCTCAGCCAACAGCCTGCCTTAATACCTGGCTTTGATCCAGCATCCCACTTAATGCAATTTAGTACAATACACTGCCAAATGAAAAGTCCCAAACTGGGTCAGACAGTATTCCAAAGTAATGGATGCCTGTGGTTTTTTGCCCTGTGAAGTCTGTTGCAAAATTTACAGATTCTCTGCAACAGTCATCCTGCTGTTATAGCTTGTGTACAATCACAAAGGGACATGTTCAATTTACACAGCGCTTGTGTACACTTGTACATGAGTTCAATTTAATCCACGTCTGGTCTAGGTTACTTTGTTCTTTTAAAGCATCCAGTCTGGTCAAGGCAGTCCTTTAGCTTAAGTGATTGGCCAGTGATGTTTCCCTCTTCCTTTGGGCTTGACTTCACAAAAGCCTTCTGTTATGAATCACATCAGTCAGGATTGCTTGAAAACTCTGTTGTTATCAAACGTACACCTTAAGTGTGTTCCAGAATGAAAGAAGGAGCCCCATATCATCTGCTTAAAGACAGTAGCTCATTACTCAGTATGTCAGGTACTTGTTCCTTTTGTCCAAAGACTGAATACCTAGAACAGAAGTAGACTGTATTTCAAAAGACTACTTTTTAAGATCTATGAGTGAATTCAGGAAGATACTAACTGTACAAATCCCTTTATGCTAAGCACCTGGACCCAAATTTTAACAGGGAAGTAGATGAGATGTGATGTACTCAGGCAGGGGTGGCTCCTGGTCGGCTAATTCTATAAGGAAGCTGAGTCACTTGGCATTCCCTCTCACACAGTTTCCTGTGTTGAGGAGAAAATGCTGTCATTCATAGCAGAGGAAGAAATCTTCACCTTAACATTGTCCACCTGTCTGTGTCTGCATCACAGACCTTAGAGATTTGTGGGGCAGATTTTCCTCTGCCTTTGAGCTGTGCTCTGTGATACGGGGGGAGGGAGAGAAGGATAAATTACAACTTGCCAGTTTTAAGGGTCATACAGCCAAGTGCTTAAGAGTGACCACCCTCATCCATGACTTGTCCACCAGGACAAGGTGGCTACAGGCAAAGCACCTATTGGCAGTGAAAGAAAATGGAGGATAGACACAGGAAATAACCCCTTTGTTTCTAGTCTGTGGACAGCAGGGGCAAATGGGGCCTGAGGAGTTCCTCAGCCACCTGTGAAAACTCCTTCTCCACAGTCCCTGCCATGAACGTCCCCCTACACCATGCCAGGTCTGGGTGGGTGCTGTGGGCCCCGATGAAGCACCACTGCTTGACCTGGCGCCAGGCTACTGGCACAGCTCTGAGAGCATCCCCACAGCAGTATGAAAGGTAACACTGTGGGCAGGAGCAGGCTTGTTGAGATGGGACCATTGATGGCTCAAGGATTCAAGAAAGAAAACACCAGCCTAGAAATCTTAGGGGAAAACCAGAGGGCGGCTGGGTGGGAGTCACTGGGCTGAGCTGCTGGTGCCAGGGTGTGAGTGGCAGGTGCACCTCTGTGGGACTGAGCATCCTATGGGACCACACCCTGTCTGTTGGACCAACGCCTGCCTGGCCCCCAGAGCCTTGTTGGGGTGGTCAGCACACTTACAGCTTTGCCTAGCAGCTCACTAAATCCTGGTAAGTAATTGCTTTATGCTTTTATGTTGTGTATATCCAGCTTGTAGTGTCTCTTTGCACCCAGGGTAAGATGTGTGAACAAACAGACCACAAAGAAGGGTCGCAACGTGTCTTACAACAACTGATCAACCCACTTGGGTGAATCGTACAAAATTTTGGCCCTTCAGAACAGAGCTGCTGGTCTGCAGAAGCAGGATTCTTTGGGCATATGGTTCTGTGAGTAGGAGAGCCACAGATCTCAAGTAATTGCATATCTTTAGGTTATGACTTACATGTTGTATCATACTGTCTCTTATATTCTTACAAATTATTGCTAGTTGTACCATTAATAACTCAATCTAAGAAAACAATTTTCTTCTAAAAAAAGGGGACATAAGTGTTCCTTTATAACTTAAAATTATTACCTTAAACCCAGAATCCACCTACAAAGCTATCCTTGTTAAATTTAAGGATATATCACAAGGATTTGTGTTCACCCTTAGCAGGTGCTCATGTGAATGGAATACTATAAGCAGAGTACTTCAACAAAACTTTAGAAGTGTTTGTCAAATTGGAGGATGGAAAGAACATGTCTGAGACCCCAGCCTTATGTGTGAGAAGCCTTATGGGTTGATTGAGCTCTGGGGTTTGCAGGAAGAGACGTTTAAGCCAAATGTGTCTGCTGGAGGCTGAGTAACCCTGAGGAAATTTGGTAAGGCATTTTCTCATTCCCAGCTGAAAGGCTCTATATGCCTCTAAGTGCTAAGGATTTAAGCTGTCCCAGAAGAGGAAGATAAGAGGTTATGGTATTGCAAATTACCATGGCAAAGAGGTTTCAAATAGCTTAAATGTACTTATTTTCAGTACCTCAAAAAAAAGGGTGAGTGGGACATGACATAGTTTAGGTACAACAAATTCTGCAATCACTAAAATTCTGGATTTCTAAAATTCAGGTTCTCAATTCATTTTTAAGGTAATTAATTTTCAGTATTGTCTTGATAGGAAAGAAATTTTTCCTGGTATACTGACAGAAGAAGCAGTCCTGTTTCCTACAAAAGACCACCTGCCACTTCAATGCTACAATCATGTATAGCATGAACCCAAGCCCATTCTTTTTTCTTCTTTTTAGTGATGTCCTTTAAAGCCTCATTCATAATGTAGGTCAATACTGTGAAAGAAATGTACCATTCTCCAGCCCAAGGTTTGTAAATTGGGAAGGGCAGTTATAGTACATCATGTAAGGATATAAAATATTGATTGCTATAATAAAAGCTATGATAACTGGTAGTACACTTAGGATGCATTGTCCAATAGTGTTACATATGTAAAAGATTCACATTCCCACATGATGCCAGTTATTAGAATAATCCCTTGAGAAAGCTTGTAAAGAAATGAAAAGGCAGTCCATATGTCATTCAGCAGTGTAGTATGTTTCAAAGCTGCAAGACTGTTCTGAGGAGAAGCTGTACCTTATTTTTACATAGAGTTCCTGTTTACGCATCTTAAATTTCATTATTTTCACCATACACATCTGGCTGCCACTTAATTTCTTGTAGCCAAATAAACAACAGAAGATTGCACACCATAGCTGTGGAAGTGTTGGAGGAGAAAAGCAAATGTCACTCCTTGTTGTCAGGCAGGAGCCTTTTCAGGCAGCAATATGAGTGGCAACTAAAGGTCATATTTATACTGTGTTTCCCAGGTGACTGTTCTTTTTGAATGGCTGTCTCGAATGATGAGATAGGCCTTGGCCTAATGCAGTGGCAATGGAGACGTCCTTCAACAGGTATGGACTATGAAATGATACCGGCAATCATTAAAATAATGTTTTCCTGTACCTTCTTCCTGTGGTTTGTTTTAATTTATGCTGTTGGTTTGTACTTATTGACTAGTCAGTGATTAACCTATGAATGAGGTGATACTAACAGTATCTATATGATAGAAAAAATATCCAGTATGTTTCCATATATTGGCACAATTTCCAGGTTAACAATTTTCTTTCCTCACAAACTGGAAGAGGCATAGGGCCTGTGCTACTGAATGAAAGAAAGGGTTGGTAACCTAATCTCTGCCATCAGCCAGTGTTGACAGATCTGGGAAAGAAATGAGGAGCCACTTACTGGCTAATCTAGCCAAAACAAAATTACCGCTAACAGCCAGAGGTTGTTTAAAACCCTGCAGCAAAAGAGGTTTTTTTTCCCCTTCATTAACTGACCATACTTACCCAGTGTATGCAGATGTCACTATTTTCAATATTGTTTAGTATGTTCACTTCATTTAAGTGCTGTGACAGTTTTATCCCTGTGAAAGTCTCATGCCACAATTTTTCTGTCCTATTGGAATATTCCCTGTTTGCTATCTCTGAGACCATAGATGGCCACAGTCCACACCTTGTATTTATAGGTAGAAATCGCTACAGTCACAAGCTAGTGAAAATCTAGGATGCCTGTTAAGACTTACTAGGTGTGCTAATGATGCCATTGAACTATCATCATGGATTCGGAGTTATCAGGTAGGAATCTAAGCAGGTGAAACAACTGAAGAGCAGGACAGAAGCACTCAAATAGTCTAACATCTAAGCTGGTAGTAAAGTTCTTATGGAAAGAAATGACAGCTAACATCAAAAAATCTGTCCTTCTGTCCTTCCCTCCTTTCTTGTTCAAATGCCTGAAAATTCTGCAAGTTTCCAAGTTTTGGGAAACCTGAAAGATCTGCATTATTCCATTTTTTTAACTTTTGGGACAGTGGCCTGAGACCATGCAGTAAACTTTCAAAAGACCTGACTCTGAAACTACTTTTAAATATAATTTATATGATTTACTTGCAAGTTAGCAGAGACTTTATAGATTCTCAGGACAAGAGATACCATTACACCTTACGCTTATTAACCCTACATAAAGACTCATCAAGCAGCTCCTGTCTCCAGCTGGCCAGTGGTGGCAGAGAGCAGTATTTGTAGTTCAGCCCTGAATTAGGCTCTGAGAACTGCTGAGTCCTGAGGAACCTTCTTAAATTGCTGATTGCTTTTGAAGATTGATAAGGAAAAATCCTGTTTTGTAGTTATAGGGTATCTATACTTGATCTCACTTTGTCTCTGCCTGCTTACAGTATAGAAATCGCTACAAGGAAGTCATCCTTCAATCTTTTCTTTGTTGAAGCAAGTGGACTGCACTTCTTCAGCCTGCTTTCCTGTAAAGCATCTTCCTAAACTTGGATTCATTCTCACAGCTTTTTCTGAGTGGTCCCTGGGTCATCAACTTCCATTCAGCAGTCATCAGAAACCGTAAGGTAGCCCTCCACTGTACTCACAGATTCCCTCATACTGCGGGCAGTGGTACACCAGTTTTCCCACTTACACTAAGCTTTCTCCTGGCTATACATCCAGGTATATCATGGTCTCTGTGCTGAGACATCACATAGTTTATCTGCCTTGATTCTAACCTCTTTGTCTATGTTACTGTTCCCCAAAACTATAGTCACTATTCCAGAACAGTTTTTTATTTTTCAGATGTCTGACCTTGAAATTCTGTGCAGGAAAACTTGAGAGCTCAACTAATCTTGCAACTTACTCTGTGTTCAGTCGGTAAGCACTCTCATTTTGGAGAATATGCTCTCTATTCTTCTTGCAAAAAGTAGAGACTTATATGGAGATTTTTAATTTAAATGAAACTTAAAAAATTAACTCAGCATAATTTTCCATTTTAAAATATGCCTGTTTAAAATTCAATGTAAACTTATGACAATCTAAATTTAAGCAGATTGTAGAAGCAATTTAAAAATTTAACTCAAATTTACTTTAGTATTTAATGCCTGTGAAAATTATGGACTAGTGATGTAGAAAAGAGTTAGAATGTCATAAGCAAGCCCAATGTAGGTAGGAAGGCCTCCAAACTGCTGACCATGGGAGTTGTGTGGCAAATACAGCACAGATCAGTCACCAAAAAAGCCTCAGTTGTTAATGCCAGCCTGAAGATCTAGATTTGGTGCTGTCATGTCCCAGTTTCTCAGGATGACGACTCAGGTTTGTTGATTCCCAGGTCAGGATTAAAGTGAAATGACACCAAGGATGCTTTAACTCACAAACCTCAACTTTTATTTACTCAAAACAAGAATTGGCATGCTCACAACAAAAATTGGCATGAAACTACATCAGGAAACTGTGTAACATATGCTAACCCTACATCACCAAATATATACTACAGGCCTTACTTATTTGGGGATCATTTCAGGGAAGACAATAAGGAGAACCCTCCCATTGAGTCACGAGGTTCAGAGTGGACCCCCTTGCTTTCTAGACTGTTCCTCAGAGAGGAGCCCAGGGGTAGCTGGATCCACTCCTAGTCCCAACTTCATCAACAGTTTATGTCTAAAGGGATGAGATGTAGGTATTATGGGAAAAGAGAGCGAGAGAAAAAAAAAAAGAGTAAGATTTCACTAGTCCTGGGTCCACTGTTGACCCCTCTAGCCAAGGGGTCCAGTTCCAGAGTGTGTGCACACCCAGGGCTTCAGTTTGCGTCCTTTCATAATCCCCTTGCCCCTCCTTCAGGTAGGCACTCAATTAGGCTAATTAGGTGTCATGCACAGTTTGTGCTTTCAGAACCTTCAGGAAATGGGTCGGTGGGCTTGGGAGTCATTTGGGGAGTAACTTCTCCCTCCCTGCAGGCATGACAATTGTTTGATCTTTGGCCATGCATGGTGAGCTGCCCTGCTTAGCGTGTCAGAACATGGAACTGTGCACCCTCTGGCACATCCTCCATGCCCTGTTGCTGCCTGACTTCTCACCTGCCTGCAGGGTTCCTTGTTAGGCAGAGTGTGATATTGTGCAGGACTTGCCCCACCACGATGTTTGAGACATTAACTCTTTCAATCTCTGACAGATATCCACCACTGTCTTTGCTTCATGGACTTAGTCAGGCCCCTGCTCCTGGCTTCTCAGTGCCTCGTGAGTGTCAGTTTCTGAATGCTTGACTTGAGACCACTGGAAGACTTGCTGAAACTGGTGGGAGCTGGTTCTGAATATATGAAGTGGAGTGTAATGCTTCACGTTTCTCATAGGGCACTGAACATTTGTAGTTATTCTGCATCTCAAATTCTCAACACTCGGATCCCAGCTTAAAAAATGGAAGAAAACCCCCACTCTCTTACTTAAATGTTTTGAGTTTGCTAAATGGTAATACAGTGATGAGTATCGCTGTATTTCAAAAAATTTGTTTCTCGGCGTCCTGTGAGGAACTTCAGGATTTTGATTTCAGAATACTTGGAATACTGTGAAGTTAATAAGGCAGGAGATCCCACACTGAACAATAGGGATGAAACAGCATATCAAATAGTTACTCATTAAGGGCACAGAGTTTCTTTCATGCAGTGAACGAGGCACAGATGTAAGGAAAAAAAAGTTTATACCTAAAGATTTCATCACAATTTGTAAGCATATGGGGGCTGAACAGAATCTGTACAGGTGACTTTGGAGTTCTTGAATGCAGCTTTGTTACTACATTAATGCAATTTCATATAGAGCATACAGTTAGGTCTTTCACTGCGCTCCAGCAACCAGTAAATGCTGTTTCAATCTCCCTGTCTTCAAATGATTCCATCAAGTTATACGTGTTGAAAAAAGAGCAAAAAATCTGACAAGAACTTTTTCATCTTTGTATTGACATATGTAGAGCACATAGATGTTTTGACAGGGTAACTGTAAAATATTATTAGTTTATTTACCTAATAAAAAAGTGCAAAGTTCCCTAAAATATCCCCATGCAAGAGTTCAAACATCTGTTTTTATCTTGTGCTTATTTTCAAAGGAAAGTATGCAAAATAATTATGTTTAAAGCAGAATAAAAAACAGTAGCTTGCCAAAAGCAAACTTACCTCCAATGTTAAATTCCTGATTTGGTCTGAACATAAATTGCTTTTATTCTAAAGGTTTTTACATGGGCTGTTATTCATACTCTTGTTTGCTCTTTTTGTGACAAATTTTACTCTTTGTCAAAACAAAAAGGGCTAATTGTTCTTTGTTTCCTCAGACCTTGGAAGACACAAAGTTCTAAAAAGCAGAAGAAGCTTGAAGTTTGTTTTTGTTGTGTGGCATCATAATTGAGATTATGAAAGATCAAGTAGGTCTCTTGAATGTCACAAGTAGTGAAAAGAAAAAGTCATTCAGGACCTCGTTAGCCAAGAAATGGACCACAGAAAAAATTAAGCTTGGGATGTTTGTAATGTGAACATGCGAAATGCAATTCTTGTATTCCATCTATTTTTTCCCTACAGAAATTGCTAAAAAACCCCAGAGAAATATAGAAGAAATACAAATATGAAACACAGCAATTTGGTGACTCAGCATGTCCAAAAATCAAGGCTGGGATAATTTGTGGCTTTCTAACAAAAAAACACAACAATTGCTGTCCTCAACTTTTCCCAGTTTTGTAGGGGATACAAGATCCTGTTAATGGTGTTCTGAGTGGAAGCAAAATAAGATGTTTTCCCTGAACTTAGGTTTTGGACAGAACTTATTAAACCCTGTTTTAAGAAAGAGCACTTGCTTTACTTATGAGATCTTCTGAGACATAATGGATTATATAAACTAGCCTGTTTAGGTAAGAATTGAAATCATGGAATCTGTGAAGTACTCGGCCTGTTTTTCACAGGGTAGGTGTTCCCTTGATCAAGTTCCCTCCTTTAAGATACTTGATTTAGTACACTCTTTACACACAAAAGAGAAAAAAAAAAAAAGAGGAAGAAAGCAGATTCCTGTGGATGAGGGATGTCAATCATGCTCTGAGCTGTTTTTCACAGTGCAAAGCCATGTTCTTTGTCCTCTCACCCTGGGGATACCACAACAGAAGCTGTCCAGTGTCTGGGGGG
>JANZLQ010000079.1:39391664-39418000 GCA_026212715.1 Elanus axillaris
GAAGGGGCTGGGGGCAGGAGAGCCGGCACCAGGGCTGGGGTGGTGCCCGCTGGAAGACGGCACACTGCAGGAGATCCTGGCAAATGGTGCCTGCCCACAGTCAGTCCTATGCCCAGCAAGCTGGTCATATGGAAAGAGAGGAATGTTGGAAAAACATGTCCTGGGCAGCTGGGATAGGGACTTTGGTGACAGCAAGGTCCCAATACCAGGGCGACGGGTGGTCCTGCTTGCCTGAGGCATGCAGCAGGAACCTGGGGAGAAGTGGAGCAGCGTGAGGCCCTGCGGGTGGGCAGGCAGGCAGAAAACAGAGAGAGCAGGCCAGGGCCCACCGCGCTGGGACTGCACAGGGGGCCAGAGGTCTGCCCTAGGAGGAGAACCCAGCTGAAAGAGAGGGGCTCTCTCTGGAGACCACACGATGCATGAGAGCAGCTGCCTTTGGGGTGGGGGGTCTCATGGCATTGCCCTGCACTCCTCTGGCTCAGGAATAATTCAGACCTGCTTTCATGCAACCTACTTCAGCAGTCTGATGCAAACCAATGTCTTGTTTTGGATGGGGGGTGTCTCCTCTTTTATTTTCCTCTGGTTTGGGTTTCTTTGGTTGGGGTTTTGGGGGACTTTTTTTTTTTTTACCAATTTCCCTCTCAGTTTTGTGGGAAAGGTCAGGTTAATCCCACCCAACTACCAAATGATGGCAAAGTTCAACTGGAATTGCTTTTGCGGCTTTTGCCACCTTTCCTCTGTTGCATGTAAGCAGTCTACCAAATGTGTGTATTTTTTGGCTGCAGAAATTGGTTTTGAAAGCAAAATGGAACAAGCAAATAGTCAGATTGAAACTACAGAAATTATGCCAGAGGCACAAAAATCACAGGGCACCTTTTAAATTACTTTTCATACAGCTGTTGCCTAATAGATTTTTGGATAGGGGAAACAGAATTTTTATACCACCTAACGCTTTTGTAATAACTTCCAAATATACGGAGGCGCACTTCACTACAATAACTGTTTCAGCTTGCCCTACAGCATACTGCCTAGACGTCTGATGTTGTCCTTGAGGTAATAAGCGGCTTCAGAGCGCTTTAGTCCTTTAGAATATTTTTCTCTGCAGACATTTCACATTACCTGTTTGCATAAGCTAGAATGCTGGATAACTTTTCTACCTAAGCACCATTAATGAATGATAAAGTTTGAGTGAAAGACCATTCAATGCATCACAGAATCCTAAAATAATTTCAGCTGGAAGGACTCCTGGATGTTTCTAACCCAACTTTCTCCTCAGAGCAGACTCAACTTCAAAATTGCATCAGTTTGCTCAGGGCCTCATCTGCTTTGGAAATTCCCTAAAGAGAAAGGCTCCACTGCTATTTTGGGTACGTGGTTGATGTGCTTAACCTCATGGTGAAAATTCATACTTCTTACATAAAATCAGCGTTTATCTTGCTGCAGCTTGGGGCCATTGCTTCTTGTCTTCTTGCCACTTGCATCTGCTCTGGCTTCGTTACCTGCAGGCAGCTCTAAGACCCACCTTTGTCTTTTCTTCTCAAGGTTAAACAGGCCCTGCACCCATTGCCTCCTCATATGCCACATGCTCTATCCCTCTTATGAAGTGAATGGCCTCCATTGCTTTTTTTCTAGTTTGCCAAACTCTCTTTTGCCATGGAGGAGCCAAAACTGATCAGAGTACTCCAGACCCAGCTTCCCAGGTGTAGAGCAGAGGGCAACAATTGCTTCCCTCAACTTGTTGACACTCTTACTCATGCAGCCCAGTATGAAGATAACTTTCACTGCTGCCAGGATGCACAGCTGACAGTGTCATGTCAGTAGAAAGTCTGAGCAGGGCAAGCATGGAAGAGCTGGGGAAAGCCACAACAGGCCTAGCTGAAGAGCTGCTTCATTCATCTGCATCTGTGCTTCCCTTCCCCTTGTTGGGTTTGTTGGCCTCAGGGCTATGGTGCCTGGGCCTCTGCTCTTTCAGGGGTCTTTCTCCTCATTCAGGCACCATGGGCCTTTGCACTATAGGTTTGTGGCCTCATTCCTATGATTTGATGTCCATTGAGCCTGGCCATCTGGTCTCAAAGGGCCTCTGTGTGTTGCTTTGAGCATCACTGAGATCATCAGCTAACTGGTCTGGTTAGGCCTTTTCTGCCTCATTGGAGAGCTGTGGGACTTAGCCCTCCATTCTTCCTGGGGCAATTTTTCCTGATTTTAGCACCCCTTCCCTGAATAAAAGCAACATGGCACCTGGCCCCCGATCTTACAGGTCGTCTTTGCTGTGATGTGAACTCCATGGGGCCTTGGAGCACCATGAGGCCTTGCCCACTGCTCATGGAGAACCTTTCTGCCGTGATTTGGGCAGGATAGCCTGTCAGGGTCCTTTTCTGAGAGCAGGCTGCCATGCGGCCTGGCTCTGTGCTTTTCAGGCCTTCTTTGCTTTGACTTGGCTGCCATGGGGCCTGGCTCCTGCACTGGCAAGGTGCTTGAATCAGGACAAAGAGGCCCTGCACAACAATGGGCCAGGCCCCAAGGTGCTCAGTTCTGCAGAAACAGGCACTGAGAGAGCAGGGGGCCAGGCCCCACAGTGCTTGGCTGAGGGCAAAGAGTTTCTGCATGAGCAGAGAAAAACTTGCCTTCAAACAGAGGCTTTCTTCCCCCTCTTGAAGATCCAGCTTTGGCGCTGGCCTTTTTCTCCCCCAACTTAGAAAAGACCCCTCTTCAGCAGATGGTCGCATTAGTTGCCCAGCACCCCTCACCATCGCCACCACCTCCCCATTGTGTGGTCTCTGCAGGACTTGCCCCAGGCCAGTCCCTCTCTACTGCAGATGAACTCTGCACAAATGTCAACAAGGTGCAAAGGTGTTTTCATTTGCATGGAGTGTGCTAGGATCCAAGGATCCCACTGTTAAACCTGGGGAGTTACACATTAGCTGATGATCCTTGCAGGGAAGGCATATTCAGAGAGCAACATTTCATTGCTGTTCATCACTCCTTTGAAAGTATTTGCTTTAAGAGGAGGTCTGTCCTGGAGATTTGCCTGCTCGGTCTCTCTCTGGTTGTGCAGGGATGTGTTGGGTGCCTGGAGGGAAGCCTCAGGCTGTGATCGCTCCTCATCCAGCTATAGCCAGGGTCCCTGGGGCAAGTCGAGGTCTGTAGCCAGCCCTGTGTGTTATGAAGTTGTTCATTCTTGAGGGAAAAGGAGTGTCCTGATGTCATAGGAAATGCTGAGAGCCAATGATCAGGCATGTCAGAGTAGCAGGAAAAGCACTAAATCTGCTCCTAGTCTATTTTGGGATATGCAGCTGAATAATCCTCACCATTT
The DNA here is from genome assembly GCA_026212715.1 of Elanus axillaris. Taxonomy (NCBI): domain Eukaryota; kingdom Metazoa; phylum Chordata; class Aves; order Accipitriformes; family Accipitridae; genus Elanus; species Elanus axillaris. The sequence goes on from JANZLQ010000079.1 coordinate 39,394,978, forward strand.
AAAGCTGCTATGAACCAGCTCTAAGTTCTTCTCCTCACAAATATGAAGCATTTCAAAGTCAGCTCTCCTTGCAGGAGACCACAAGCAGGCAGTCAGAATGGTAGCAGTCTGATACTGTACTGTAAAGCGTGACTTTACGATACAGATTTGGGGTTTCTGCTCAAGTGCCACATTCTCTCATTTCCCATAAATTTCACCACCTTCATAGACTTTTATGTTATCAGCTCAGAGCCATGGATTCTCAACACCAAGTCTAGCTTTTCTTATACTGGCCTTTAATTATTTTTCAGTTTACTCCTTAGTAACTACTTGTTTCACTTCTTTAAACACTTTCTTGTTTACTGATTTTTGGACTTAGCGTTTTAGTGGGGAGAACAGCATGGTGAAACCTGTGCACAACTAATGTGTGAGACAACAGCAGGTGATTAGGATTTCAGTGTCTCTGATTGACTAGAAAGGATGCTGCAGAAAGACTTTGGTTAACCTAGTAAACTTCTAGACACACTATCTGAGAAATAAACCCTATTGTAAATGCTTGATAATAATGCATGTGAAGAAATTTCAGAGGTTTGGGGATGATTATACTGCATAATGGAATACGCTCTGGGCCTGAACAATATCCTGTAACTCTGCCGTGTTAAATTAAGCTTTCTCTGAGAGCAGAATTTATTTTGCTACCAGTTAGCAGACATTGTACCATCTAAGTCATAATTCATAAACCAACTGCATATAGCAAGAAAACCAGCATCAGTTATTTGCAATGTACTGCAAAATGAAAATTGCTTCAGTTTGCTCTAGACTCACTCTAGAAAATATTTTTCAGGACTTGCTGAAAGTATTTGTATTTTGAAAAGGATTATCAAGGTTACCACAGCTTTTGTATGTCTAGGGAATCTGATTTTCTCTGTTTCACATAGCTCCATAAACCATGCATACATACTTTTGAACATTTAGGACATGTATATCCTCATTAACTTCCCTGTCTTCCTCCTATCATTACTGTTGCATGTGTTTAATACTCTTTTTTGTAATGTTTCTTCTCCTGACTGACTGATGCAGGATTGCTATTCTAATTTAACAGTAAATATAGGAAAGTCACAGATGCTGGTTGTCACATTGCAGCTGTAAGCATTTGGAAGAGCAAGGAAAAAAAGAAAAACCTTATTCATTTACAGGCAACGCTGTAATTATCTATGATGGATAACATGAGTGGGTGGAAAGGCTCTGTCCCTCATTTAGCAGCTACTTTAATATTGCCCTTGGGACAGGGAATTCCAGAGCAAACCACATCTGATGCCAGGAAGGAGGGACCCACAAGTTTTGAAGCAAAGGCTGGCTGTTCCACCTGACCATTTGCAGGGTATCAGTACAGATGTGCAGTCCAGTGAAGTATGTGATCTGTTCAGTCTAAAACTGACAATGCAATTACAGTTTTGATTACCATCTAGGTAAATTGCTATCCCTTTTTGATGTTTCCCTGTCAGCTCGTGAACTGAACCTAGTGATTACCCTTCTTAGCTATATAAACCCAACTGAAAAAACTGCAAGGCTGAGTTTGCTAGGGAGGGTTAAAACTTGTATGGTAATAGATGTAGCCTACTGTGTATCAAAAATTTTCCCTAGAACTGTTTTGTTAGTTTTATCGTAAATGGAAGGCAAACATTCCCTCAAATACTTGAGGAAAAAAATGCCAGAATTACTTATTACTTCCATGTATGTGATGATAAGCTACCTCTGCAGGGACCAACGGGAGCTATGGCTGCTGCCTGTGTTCACAATGGCAAACTCAGGAAACTGTAGCCTTTAAATTTTCCTAAGAGCACAGCCTTGATCTGTCTATGGCATATGCTGGTTCACTTCAGGTCAGTCTAGGTCTGTTATGGGTTACTTTCTCATTCTCTTGGGCTTTTTGATAACCAAGGTATGGACAGCACTACTTGGCAAATATATGATGCAGCTGATTGATCTTCTGCTCTAATTATGATTCTGCACTGAAAATATCCCCCAAACCACAGGATTATTAATGGTGGTCATTGTTGGGTTCAAGTACAAATACTAACCTTGCTCTGGCTCAGGACTGTAGATCTTGGCAACCAAGAAAGGGTTCAAAAGTGCCAGCAACCTCATTTTTGGATGGGTGAGGTTGGATGTGTGCAGGTGTGAGGAGAGATAAAAAAAAGAGGGTCTGGCCACTAAAACTAATTTGGAGGTTTGAGATCCCAGATACAGCTGGCAAGCAATCTACCTGACACATTCACTAGCGTGAAACCATGCATAGCACTTGTCATATAACCTCTTTTTGGTGTCAGATGTCCCTCTTTATTTTCTCTTTTTAGTTAATGTCATGCATTCATCACTAGCTCTTTGAAGCAAATAGAAGGAAGTAGTGGAGTATGTATTTATTTATGAATGCAAATCTAGCTAGTTTTTTAGGGGTTTTTTCTTGACCACTGTATATGCAAAAGAAACTAGAAAGAAAATAAAGCCGTAACTACAAACAGAAGCTGACGCCCCTTGGACTGCAGCTGTGTGACTTTCTTCACCATCTTTTTCTGAGATGATTTAGTATGTTTTACCAAATCAGTGAATAAAAAAACATCCTTCTGTGCAAGAATGTGTTTTTAAATGTTGCTGGGAAGTATTTTAAGATGTGCCCACCAGAACATTTCTTTGACTTTGAGTTTTTTATGGACATCAAGTTTCCCTGTAGGCTCCTATTATTCTGTTCTTCAAGAACATTCACAGAAGCAGCATCATTTTGACTCACTGGGATGACTCACAGGCACAAACTAACATACTAATTTGATACAACAAGATATACTCACAAATAACATCTTTGTAAGACTTTATTAATAAAGAGGAGAAAATTAAAATCACAGGATTTTGCATCTAATGTGAAAGTAATCACATTATCACATGAATACAGTGTTTGTAGAATATTTATGTTACTTCATCTCTGTGTTTCCCAGCCATGGACTGAAATTCAGTTCAGTCCTTTATGAGAAAGATTCCTTGTACAACAGAAAATAGACTCGGTGACAGTGATTATACAGGAATCAGACTTTCTCTTTGGTGGCAAATTTTACAAGTTTAACAGAAAGTTTTGAAAATAAGTCTCATAAAACAATCTTTTGTGGTAATCAAAACAAGATGTCAACACTCTGCAAATAAATTTTTAAAGTAAGGCTAATACAAAAATTCTTTTCAAAATGAAAAAATCAAATTACTCTATTCTGGAATTGTCCAAAAGAATGTTAATGGGAATCTTTCCCCCTTCTTTTTCTTTATGAGAACTGGTGTCAGAACTGATTATATCTGTAAAATTTTGCTGTTTTAAGCAATTGGTAACTTCTGATGGGGAAAAACGCTGTTGGTAAATTTCTGATCACCTCTGAGTGGCAGGATCTGCAAATAAGAAGTAGCAACTTGTGGAATACCACTTAAGTATTTCTCAGCTGAAGGAAGAAGTTTGATTCAGGTGTGGTTAGAGAGAAGATTTGGTCCAGCTTTTATTTTACTAATTATTTTACTTAATTATTAGTTAATTCATTTTGGTTTTCTCACTCAGCCTTCTCCAATGTAATAATGAATAGCTCTGTAGGCCAAGAAAAGTTTTATTTGTCAATGCAGTAAACTGGCTACTGCTTTTCTTATGCAAACGAGCTGCATGCAAGTGTGCAGCACAGAATTACAACATCCTTCATTACAGATCATCAATATCCCACTGTTAATGTGATCTGTGCTGCGTTTCCATTAGCTCATGTGTACTAAAAGAAACAGTCTGAATAGTTAAAGGAATTGTTAATGGACTAAACCCCCTTTTTATGTAGTTCATTGGTTTGGACAGCTGGCCATTTTCAGCAATTACAAAGAGTTGATACAACCTGTCGTCTTATTTGTGATCCCTTGCTGGGAGACAAATTGGTAGTCTCAAGCCAAATGCCAATGAGAAGGTCTTCCATATAAAATCCACAAGACAAGCTGCAATACCCTGGCACCTTCATCTAGGAGAGCTGCAAGTGGGCCAGGAGACCCACCTGTTGGATGAGGGGACCTCCATAAAAATGGCCTTGTTGGTGCCTTGTTTCCTGGGGAGCTGCTACCACCAGGGCTGCCACTGGAGTTGCACCTGCTGCATGGCAGAACTAGTAAAGCAGGGCTGTCTGTAGGAAAGGAAAGCAAAGTGGGACCTGAGCAAGGCCAAAAGTCTTCCAGGAAGGTGCAGTGGTGGCTGTCCCCTGGGAGACCAAGGGAGAGTCACAGGTCAAGTGCCCCTGAGGACAGCTGGTGCAGTATGGGGAGCTGAAGGAGCTGCAATCTGCTCTGCCTTACTCACCTGAGGCATAATAGAGGAAGCAGGGATACCTCTCATGCCTGAAATATGGTCTTCAGAGGAAGTTTGAATGTTTGTATTTTCCATAAAACTAAACTGATGTTTATCCAATGTTCAAGGGTTCGGTACCATTTCCTTAACTTCCTCCCTGCTAAATTTTGACTTTTGTCCTTTTTGACTTTTTTGGTGTCTCTTCTATTTTTATTTTTTTTACCTTCTCAGTAGTTGTGTAAAATGATTACATGACCGTTGCAGGTGATTAAGGCAAGAGCATGGTTTTCTACTCCCCTTTTGTTCCAAAGTATGTGAGAGGATTTTGTTTTACTCACTTCCTCCAACAAACTTTCCAAGTAGGTAGTACTAATCCAAAAGGCAAGCCTGGAAAATTTCTGACTGAAAGGTAAAAACTGTAGCAAGTTTGGTATAACTGAAAGCAAAGGTTTATAACAAAAGCAGTTCAATAAATATAATTCTGTTTGTTGTGGTCATGGCAGGTTCAGCAATAATGCAGTCCTCGTATAGTAGTACATCACATTCTTGGGGAACTGGGAGAAGAGAAGAAATTATAAGACTACAGATGTCTGCATATCTCACTTGGAATGACCACAAAGGAATCCCTTGGAATATGATCGGGAATTAAATGAGGTAATTAGTTCTCATCTCCAACTCTGCTGGAAATTGCATGTTCTTAAGGACTTACATTATCCTCCTATTTCTGATCCCAGATTATATTATCTACCCTGAGTAGTGTGTGGATGTTATGTTCACATCCCAGAGGATGAAGGGATCTTTGTGTCTGCCACAGAAACCTGCAGATGACCCCTCTTGTTTATGGGTTAAGTATATGTAAAAGAAGTTGCAGCCTGGTTTCAGGTGCCTTAAGGGGGAAGGCTGGGATTTAAATCTAAAGCAGCTGTCCAGGAAAAACACATCTTAAAGCTCTCGCTGCCAGGCAAAAGTATTTGGTTTAGAAGTTGGAGCTCTAATGCAGTTTTCAACAGGATACTCAAAGAACTAGCCTTCACAAAATAGGCAATAAACTTCTTGGCCAGCTTAAGAGTAATATCTCTGGTGAACTGATTGCTGCAACAATTTTTCTACCCTTTATTAACCTAGAGGTCAGTGATGAGTTTTCAGTGGGTTCTGTGGCTGCTTTTCCCCAAAATGCAGAATGAAATTACTTTTCTTTACCAAATGTTTGACTCCTTTCTTCTGTGGGAAAAACATTATTTAAATTGTTCCAGCCACAAATGGAAATGCTGGTAATAAAACGCCGTTCACTGAAATTTGTCCGTCAAAGCAAGTTCTGCATCCTTATCCATTTACCCTGTCATTTGTATTGACTAATGGGGGATAACTGGGCCCAAATTCCCTAATGCAACTAGTATATCTCTGGACTTTTTGAAAAATTTATTATTTGTAGCCTAATACTTCAAGCTATAGTTCTACAGCGCTACGCACATGGGAACTTTCTATTTTTTGTGAATGCTAATTATGCAGCTAATTTTCTATGAGAAATAACTGTAGCACATGCTTGATTTTTATTTTCCTGCTAGTGGTATTGCAGTAAAAAAAACATGTGTACATGTTGGAAGAAGGAATGTGGGGAAGCTGTGCTTACTTTCTACTATTTTGACACCACTTTTGCAATGACTTGAAGGTTCTAGAAGGCCGCCTGAACAGGCTGGACCTGCTTTAGGAGAAATATTTCTTTAAATTAACCTTTGTTTTGTTTTCTTGCAACCCAAGTTTAAAAGGAGAGTTTCCAAATTAGTGTGCAGAAGGAATATACCCACATGTTTCTTGTCAAAATGATTTTTTTGAAGGAAGGGTTTCTTCAGCTGTTGCAATCTCAAAGCCACCCAAGGAGGGAAGTAAAAGCATTGTGAAAGAAAGCAGTCCCAAATTAGAGAGAAAAGTCCTAGAAAAAAAGACAATGTATGTAGCTACTGCAAAATGCCTTGCCTTCAAAGGATAATATCTTGTAAAATCAAGATGTTTGCTTTCTGCTTGTAACCAATGAAAAAAGCAAAGAAAAACTGAAAGAAGTGTAATTAGCAAATGACATAAAAGTTAATCTAAGCCCCAGAGAGCAAAAGGTTTTGTCCCTGTTTTAGGCTGATGATTTGTAGAAAAACCAATAAGAAACATGGCTTTCATTACTCCATTGTGCCTTTGATTTTTCTCCTCAACTGTTTTTTGTTTATTTGTTCAAGCTATCATGACTCTGAGTCACTTGCGATATGTGGAGCAGCACAGCTCTGACCTGGCTGGCACCAGTTCATAAGTGGTTCCCCCTAAATGAAATCAGAATGTAACTCTCCTGACCATGGTGTTCCTTGTGTAAGATCAGCAGATAACTTGCATTTTAGGGGCTGTGTTTCTTGGACCATGCCCATCTCCACAGTGAGCTAACCCAGTACACAGATCAGAGTACTCCCGGGTGAATATTATAGACCATCTTTGGTTTGGTTCTGTAGGACTTTTTGCTTAGCAAGGGTCATGATTTCCCTCCTTCCTTATTAGCTGTATCATCACCCATCTTCCAGTTCTTGCTCCTTTTCTTCCTACACCTTCTCCCCATACAGCACTTGGCCTCTCTGCCAGCAGGATACCTGTGCTGCACATGCCTAACTTCCCAAATTGCACCATGGCAAACTGAGGATCTTTGTCCTGATTTCTTTGATACTCTGTATTCTGGGTTAGGGATGCCTAACAACAAACTTGTTAATAACTAGTTAATAAAGCAACTAATTATGCATGCTTAATATAGCAAGGATTCCAAATAGGGTGATATCAGGCATCTTTTCTGTTGAAAAAAAGGTTTATAGCTGGCACCTCTCAGGGTAATTCCTCCAGCAGGTAGGAGGATTATGGCTCATATGGTAGCAGGTCTGTTTTTAACTCTGAGTGCAGAGGACTGGAGTAATCCTTCCTATCTGGTCGTTACCAGCCCCTCCAAAGGCTGGCTGCTGGCAGTCAAGTAGTGGTTATTAATACCAGCAGTCCTGCCCTTGGAGCTGGTAGCAGCACTCACAAGAGGAGAAAATAGGGCAATTTCAGGTTCTAAATTTGTAAATCAGCAGAAATATTTTAAAACTATGGTGGCAGTTGAAAACTATGGGGGGTGAGACAGACTGGGAGTTACTGGGAAGGGAGAGTTGGTTTCTGACTGCAGCATGTGTAGGGTGTGAGAAATTTCCTTCTCTGCTCCTTCCTTCCTCTCCTTTTGGAGGTGATTTATGCCAGAAAGATGTAGATGTCTAAACTGGAAAGACTGGAGATGAGGGAACAAAGGTGTTCTTCTGGGTTCTCTGGAAATAGGAAAGGTCTGACATCTTCCACTGGTAAGAGATAATTCTTTACCAGTTTCTGGCTTTCCGCTCTGACTTTTTTTTTTTTTTTCCCAAGAAGTTTTTGACCCTTTTGGTTGTTTAAACTATGAGTTTCATTTTGGTTTTGCAATTCCCACAGAATAAATGGTGGGTGGTTTCTCACTCACTAAAAGCTGTGAGAGCCTGGTAGCTAAATAAGGGGCATTCCCAGAAGGGAGAATATTCCCTCACAGAAAATAGTCCAGATTTTCTGCACTGAGAGCTGCCTTCTTGCTGACTGAGAAGCAGCTAGAAGTATCCCACCCGGCATCCTCTCTGCCACACTGTTTCGGTGAAACTGATGGTGCATTTCCTTGCTAACATCTTCATGAGGGCTGCACTGAAGGGGACTCTGCTTGGCTCCATGTGATGTGACCATGGTGGAGGAAAACTCTGTCTCCCTCCTCCCTTCAGCTTAAAGTCTGAGGGACAGTCTTGGTCTAGGAAAAGGAGAAGGATGTTCTTATGGAGATAGCAGAACCCATCCTTTTAGCTGTCGAAATGGGTGATCCTTGCACTGACCTTTTAAAACATGTGAGCACTTCATAGCCAAGGTTAGTGATGCATCCTTAGCTCATGTAAGTATTGTTAATTGTCTAAAAATTTGCATCGTATTTATTGGTGCCCCTGTACACAAAGGAATGGAAAACATCTGCTCCAAACAAGAAAATCCAGATACTGTGTTTGTGACAGGATCCATTAGGAACAGACTGGTCTAAGTTCTGGAGCCAAACCAATTCCTAATTTAATTGCATTGCTATCCCTTTGAATTATGGCAGAGACAAGTTTATTCTGTCGTCTTTCTATGATACTATTGTTAGTGGCAAGTTCAGAGACTAAACATTTTCCCAAAGATTTGCAACAGTTTCCAGCTTTTTGGGAGAAGTGCCTTACTACTGCGTACATTAAAGCATCAGAGGGGCAAGCATGTGAGAACAGATGTTCAATAGAAACAAAGCCAACACTGTGTTCATCTCTTTCTTCCTTCTCTGAAAATTGGTGGCAGACAAATAGACATGAAAAAGTTAAATTATGAGATATGTTTTTCTCCATTTGGAAATAATGACTTCAACACATTGCTGGATGTCTGTGAGTAATGACATAAAGTGGAATACAACCTGCCTATCTAAAAGGAAGAGATGACAATGATGAAAAGAATAAGTCAGATAATTCTAATTTCAAAATTACTATAAAAATAAGATTACATCTTTGTAATAAATACATGACCACTCACACGTTTGCTTGAGAAAGTAAAACTCTTTCTGAAATGTTTAACTGTGATTTTTTCTTTTGGCTTGTAGAGCAAAATGGTTCTTATTAAACCTCAGAAGTCATAAGCTGAATCTGTTGAAATCAGTGGAAAGCTTTCTTGATTTTAGTTGTGTACCAATTTTCTTCATAACACTTGCAACTTTTTTTGCTCCTCTTCCTTCATTCTATTTTCAATGTACATGTAGGAATAGAAGGAGAAATAGAGGGAACTGTTAGGAGCTACAGTACAGCTACCATGTGTTTTCAAATGCTCTACCTTCCTTTTGAAATACGAATTTCTTTTCAGATGCCTCATATAAAAATTAACATTGAGTTTTAATACTTCTGATTTTACATCTAAACAGTATCACGCAGACATTTGGTTTTGAAATCATAATATATAGTCTCTAATAACAGAGAGTGATAGCTGATCACATTTCAAAAAATAATATTTTGGTTTTGTACACAGAAAAGTACATCTTGGCTTCTCACTGCAATTTAAAAATAGCTGATTCTCTGTTCATAGGCAGGAAACCTGAAACATGGAAGGGTCGAAGGATTTGTCAAAGACATATATATATCCACAGCAGATCTGGAAAGAAAACTTAAATTTCCTGACTGAGCACTCTGTTATAACCAAAGTGTATTACTTTTCCTACTTTTGAATGCTGGTGTTTCTGAATGGACATGCAGAAACCATTGTCAGAGAAAATTGTGATACTGGTAGCTCAGGCAGGCAATGAAGAAATGCCATAAACTCTGGAAAAAAACCATTTACCAAATGAAAGGAGTTGGAATGAATTTTGACTTCTAATGCAGTATTTGAGAAGGTAGCTGAGCAGTTCTTTTTTATGTGTTTCTCATAAAAAAACATAATTTCTCTTCCCCCCCACTCCCAACCAAAACAATAGCTTTGCAGACTAATGGGAGCAGCTTAAATATACAATATTCAGTTATGTATTAGTGAAACAAATGCAGGGAGGATCTCTCTTGGTAGGCTGTACTGTCTGCTTAGAGGTTGTTTCTGATGGTTGGGCTTTGATTTTTACAGTTTTTGTTTCCTCAACTTTTATTTTTCATGATGCACATGAATGGCTGTTCTGTTTTCTCAGCTGAGAAGCAGACTTGCTTGTCTCAGCTGCAAAACAGCAAACTAGGAGTAGGATGTTTCTTGCAGGCTTGACATGGTGACTGCATTGAATGTGATTTCCCGTTGGCTAATCTCCTCCCCAGGCATGGGAACGTTTCTGGGTTGGCTGCAAAGGCAGCATGCTGATGAGTAGTGGGGGTCTGAGTGCTGGGTCACTGCTAGGGAACAGGAGCCCTTCACAACCTGTCTGGTAGCACCAGCAGCTGCAAATTGGAAGGAGGCACATTTTGGGGAGACACCTGCAGCAAGAGAAAGTCCGCTGATTCAGAAAGGCTTCATACAGAAGGCTTTACTCAAAAGGCAGAAGAGACAAAGACAATTGCTGAGGCTTTCCCAGGTACTGGCTGGCAAGACATAAAACACATCCCAGCACCCTTGAGCCCTCCTTCCGCATCCTTGACCACTGATCTGGGCATACGCCCCTGCCTCTGGAGTGAGGTGAGGTGCCAAGGCATATGTACCTGCCCCACGTGGTATAGATATATCTCTATAGGCAGAGATTCAAACTTGCTCATCCTATGGCAAGAGCAAAGCACAAATTAAAATGAAGATGTAAGGCAGCTGTGGCAAGCCATTGCAAGACAAGAAAAGGACCCCTTGGGACCTGGTTTTGCAAAGGGACCAAGAGATGGCCAGCAAACACAGGTGGACCCTCTGGGGTCCATTTTTGTGCTTTGCACGCAGCTAGTAGGTGTCTATAGTGAGCATGTAAACCAGGCCTTACTTTCTACCTACGTTTTTTCCATAGAATATTGGAGGGTTTAGGATTAATTTTGTTTAAGTACCCAAAAGAAATGAGTTAAATATTAGATGTAAACATGTTTATTTCCCCTTTTATAAGTACATGTGCATCCCTGCTCTCCTGTGCTCTCTCTTCCTGTCTCTCACTTGTGTTCACATCCTCCCAGACAGTTCTTGTGCTCACAGCTTTCTTTAACAGGACTGGTTTATTCTTTATAAAATTGAGACTTATAAAAGAAATAAATCTCGCTATTGTTCTCTTGGGGTGCAGCTGTGTTAAACTGTAATCATGGGAGTTGAAACAGGTTTCCTCTCACAATAACATTTATATTCGTTTCCTGACACTCTTTCCTAATAACATGTCTTCAGCTGACCAAGGGGAAAAAAGCCCTCTGCTGAGCACTTCTGAAGGTAAAATAATACTTGCGCAGCACAGAATAGTTACTGCTATATTACAGTATTTTAAAAATTTTGTTGCATTGGATAAAGATCCACTAGATCTCTAATTTCCAAGCTAATACTTCCGGTTTTGCATGTTTTTTCTCTGTCTGAAGTGTCTCCTACTACAGAGATATCTTTTTGCCTGAGGACTAACTAAGCCACACCCTACCAACTACCTTACCTGCTTCTCTATGTCTTGTTCCTCAAGGATGAGCACAAAAGAGTGGATCAAAACATCTGAGAAAGAGGTAAAATAGAGCTTGTAGAGTCTCATGAGGATGGAAAACCAGGAGACTTCCAGCTCATTGAGGCACTTCCTCTGACTTCTGTGAGCTGGAGTGAAATGGTTGTCTTTGTATTTCAGTTTTTCCACCCATAAAAGTTACTGCAGTAGTAAAACTCTGTTATCTGCATCTCCTCTCTATGTCCAGACCCTTGGATAAAATATTTGTCTAAAGGTTAGTCTGATTTTAATCAGTGATATGTACATAAATGTGATACTCTCACTTTGGAGAGCAGATGCTAGAGATTGATACCTTAGTGGCTGAAAGCTGATCTTATGCCTTTTTAACAAAAGAATGTCTTTTCCTCTTTTTTTTTTTTTTTGTCATGCTAGTGAATAAATGATGTTTACAGACCAGCCAAGATAATAAAAATATTGTTGAAAACAGGAAGTAGTGAACTCTTTTCACTTTCTTTTTCATTTCAGAAGATGTTGCTATGGAAAGAAATATCTGCTTTAGAGAAGTGTGAGAAGACATACAGAAATCGGGTTTTTTTGAGGTTAGTATTTGTCACCAATAAACTGTCTGTGTTTGTATATGACAGAGACTTCCAAACCCTTCAGAAAAGCCTGCATATATATATATATATAAATATCCCATATATAATATCCCATATTGTGTTTGCATCTTCCATGTCTGCCCTGCAGCTGACACATCCCCATGTATGCTTTGATGAAGACTAAAAGCACTGTTAGCCCTTGTTTTTATAACCTTTCCTTTAGCACAGGGGAGAGCCTGGATCCGGTACTGAGTAAGAAAGAAAATAACATGAGAAGATGCTTTTTAATTTTTTTTTTTCCAGGGGAGAAGGGTCATGAAAATTATAATCTGCAGGATGCAATTCCTGGGTAAACTGCTCATGTGGAAGGAGCTGCCAATAAGAAGAACATCTGTAAGGGGTTCTGTAGTATCTCATCCTCACCATGTCTCTGTTATTATACACCAAAGAGTACTTTTGGCAGAGTGTTGTCGCAGACCTTTGCTGAACATAATCCTTAGGGGCAGTGTTAACAGATCCAGTCAGAGGATATCTGACCCAGCTGGTAAGTACCTGCAGAAGTGACTCAGAGCTGCTGTTCTCTCTTTTCCTCATGTCCGCAGCTCCACTGGAAGTTAACTGTTTCCAGTGGTTAGCAGAGTTATTTATTCACAGTAATGTACAAACACAGACCTTGCAGATGCCACCCATAGGCAGTATGAATTCTGTGTAATTTGACTAAATGAAAACCAGCAGAAAGGATAACAAGAAAAGAGGAGTAACTTGAAGTTTGAAGAGGGGAGCAGGTGTCTAGCCTGGAGTCTCTACCCCACTGTTGATAACTGCTTTATGTCTTGCTCCAAGACAGATATAAGTCTAGAAAAGGGGTTTTAATGGCATATTGGCAACACACTTCTTGTTTAGCCTAAAAGGAGCACAGTTTAAAGTGGGTATTCGAAGCACAGGGTAGCTAGAGAGAAAGCTTCTTCCTGGCTGCAACTAGGAAGAAGGGCATTGTGGACTGGTGCCTTTAGAAATGGGAGGGCAAAATACCACCACTGAAGTTGTAAGGGCTTATGGGGTAGTAAAGGTGTTGAAGGAAAGCATAAGCAGCATGAAACTGATGCCATGAAGGAAGAGAGGAGTGGAGAAAGGAATATAATTCTGGTTAGAGAAAGTGGCTTTTTGGGGTGAATTTAGTTTCATCTAGAATGGAGCGCGAAGGCTGTTCTACTGATGTCTGTGGCAGCATTTGCCTAGTATAGAGTATTCAAAAGCGTAGCTATTTATTTAAGCATAGCATTAAATGAATTTCAGAGCCTGGCTTCAGGATGTTACACTCCTTGCATGCTACACAATATTTACTCTGCTCAAAAAAAAATCATCAGCAGTATATTGAAGGGCAATGACATGCTGGGGAAAAGTGCCTGGCATTGGAAATCATATGGCCTGGCTTTAACTCTTGTAAAGCTGCAGCTTACTATGAGGTCTTGGGAAAGACTTTTAATGTGCATTTAACATGTGTCAAGTCCTTCAGTATGACTAATCATTTTTAACATCTGTGAACTGTGAGATCTACAGAGAAAAACATTGGGAAGCTTGATGCATAACCCTAGCCCAAGCCCTCCAGTCAGTCATCCACATCTCTGGTGTGACTCACTCCTAACTTTCTCTTTCTCCTACCAGCCTGAAGCTGTGTGCGTGGGCTTTGCCTAAGGCTGAATTGTTTTTGAAAGTTTGAGAAGAAAAAAATTACAGCTTCATGTCAAAATGTGAGATAAGAGGAAGGAGAAAGAGCCCTAAACAAATAAAAATGAGCAAATGAGTCCCAGGGATTTTATGTGAACATCTGGTAGTGCCAAAGCCACATGAGGCCAACATCTGAACTTCTGATTCTAAGAAAGGACTTGGCGAGTATAATAAACACCACTGATTGTCTCAGTGAAAGATGGCTGTGATTTAGCAAAAATGAACCTTTGAAAGGCTGTCATTTCAGTGGTTCCAACCATAGCAATGTTTTTAAGCATGATTTGCCAGCTTTCCAGCAGAAGTTCATAAGTTTTGTTCATGTCTGGATGGCTAATTAGTCTCCTTACTAAAAATACATGAAGTTAAAACTGTCGCCCATGGTTCCAAAAAGCTTCTTGCTGCTGTTTTGACTTTGGCTCTGACCAAAGCATAAGCACAAGATCACTTGTAAGGTAAGGAGGTGTTTATAGGTTTACAAGAAGAAGGCTTGAATCTTTAATTCATTATTCAGTTAAAGGTTAATTATTGATTGCTTAATGATAAAGACTGTACTCTCTACCTATGATACAAAGAAAATGTCTAATTTTAGCACAAAGGTGACATAATTCTTTTCCCTTCAAACCACTGAAGTCACAGAAAACCAGCTTTATCTGATTTGGACTGAAAATGAGAAGAAAAATTTTTGTCTAAAAGCAAAAACCTGCCCTTGAATGCAAGTACACACCTCCTGAGCTCATTTGGAGACCAGTGTTTGTATCTAAAAATACAATACAGCTCACTTGATTTGGGTTAAAATTCAGTGCTGCTGTCCATGAATGAAGGGATTATCATAGATTAAAACAGGGATTATGTCCCTCTGCAGCACTGATGAAAAAGACTGAAAAAAAATCACCTTAAATTTATATGGAAAGGTTTGTGTTTTGATCAATGCAATAGACTTTGACTTAGTAAATCAAACCTGAAGGAAGGTATTTCTAATGCTACTTATAAAATATTTCATAGGAAAAACTTCTCTGGTTAGAGAAAGTTATCACATTAATACTGATACAAACAGCTTGTCTGAAAACACTATAAACTGCAAGTTGGTGGTTTTGTCCTGTCTATGCACTTGTCCTGTGAAGTGTTAATGCAAGTTACTCTGCATTAACTTGAACCTATGTAAATAGATCAATACCTGTCATCAGCTCTTCTGATGTTCATCCATCTTGTGTCAGGGCATTTTGCAAATAAAGAATAAATAAGCCAAAATAAAATATTAAGAAGTGCCTTTCTTTGTGGTGCTTATGCTGAAAAACGATGGGCAACAGTTACTATTTCCAGAGAACTGTGCTGAGTGTGTTGCCAGCATTTTTTCTGAAGTAAAAATGAAAAGACTATAATCTTGTTTCCTTCTTAAAACTTTTCTTCCTTCTGAAGCTTCCCCATGACTGCAAAATACAACTCCAAGGATATAAAGCAGTCACTGATCAGAGTTCTGTCTGTTTTATTTTTCTTTGCATATGTGTACTGGTAATATAGTTGAAATGCAATATATATAAAATGTATAGTGGCAGGAGAAAGGTTCATTCTCTGAAATTTTCTTCTACCTGCATAACAATACAGTTAAAAACACTTATGGAATATATATGCTTGCAATGGGTAGCATGATCTGGATAATCTGAACCTGTGATGAGGTAAGAAAATAGCAACTTCACTGACTTTATTCTGTGGATTTATATTGGTCTAACAAAAGGTAGAAGTTTCCTAAGTATTTCATGTTTAGTTGAGGCTGATATGGTGCAATAAACTCTGCAATGACACTGTCTTGGAAATAGTTTGAACAGAATTAGAGGGGTTTTTAGTAAATGGTGTCAGAAGGCCACATTGTGGGTCGAAATGCTTCCTTCATGGGAAGGATCCTGGCACTGAGAACTTCACCTTGGCCAAAGTGTTTCTCCAGCTGATTTCCCCATAATTTAAACAAATTTTCTTTGTGCACTAAACCATCTTAATTATTTGCGAGTGCAAAGCATTCAGATTTCATAGTCATTGACTAAAAGGTGGACATGCTTCTATTATGAAATGTGGTAGCAGGAAAGTGATTTTAGCCTTGTCCTCTTTGTGAAAATCAATAAAGATTTGGCTTATATGAATGATACAGAACTGACTGAATTTTCTATAAGAGCATAGTTCAGTGACTCTACATTGTGTGTGTGAAATTGGTGACTAGGTTCAGAATAATTTTCAATTTAGGCCAAGTAGAAGCATTCAAACCCACTAGCATTTTGTGATTTTTACCTGTCCAGCAAATGAAAAAAGGGTGTTCATTGTTCTCATGTTATCCCTTTAGGGTGGATTAGTCAGCAGGGAGACATTAGAAGAGAAAAGTGAGTGGAGGTTACAAGGCTGGGTGGGTTAGGGAGCTTACAGTAATGCAGAGTTAATTTGGATGTGCATTGGAGAGAGACTGCAAAAGTATGAGACATTTGTATTGCCTAGATGGGCAAACAATGATGATCCCAAGAAATCTCTGTACAGACATGGTAGGTTTCTGAGTCAGAGAGCCAGGACACTGTAGCTATGCTAAGTGTTTTGCACCTTCCAAATGTTTACAGAGTGTGATTTTATGTGATCTATTGCATGTGTTTCATATTCATTGGATCATGATCAAGTTGTTGAATTGGAATTAAAAAACCCCAAAACACAAATTTACTTTAAAGCTCATTTTCAGGAGTTCTGCTGCCCTTAGGAAAAAGCCACTGTCCAGCAGAAGTTTCCCACTCTTTGCAGTAATGCTGCTAATGATACTGTTTATGGGCATTGGAGCTGAATAACTGGCATGGTAGCAGAATATGAACTGATTAAATGATTAGCATTTGATATGACTCTGTTTTGTTCTTTGTAGCTGTTTAGTGGTATACACACATACAAACATACACAGATACATACTTATATATTACTGACAGTTGGGGGTGTCCATGACAAGTTAATCCCAGACCAGCTAAATAAATGAAATCTTTAAGTTTATGCCAGTTTTTCTTCCCTCTAAACCAAAGCAGCCATTTAAGGATGTTTGTTTGCCTGTTTGATTGGTTTTGTTGATGCAAAACCAAAGTCTCTGTCTTTTGGAAATCTTTGTGCTTTGTGAATATTTTCAAAAAACTATCTGAATTAGAAAGGAGAGGTTGTGGCCAAAACTATTGCTAAAAGCTACCACCTGGACTGTGAGGCAAACTCAGCCCCAGGTTACCTGCAATCCAAATAGGCAAACATGTGAAGGAAACAAGGTTAGAAAGAAAATGTGATTTTTCCATTGCTGCTAGGAGCAAAGTGCAAACTTCCAATGGAACAGCTGTCTTTCTGCTGACCTCTGCCTTGCCAAAAAGCACCCTGATTTTCAGCCAAATGTAGAACTAATGTGGATGCCTCTGAGGCAATGCACAATCTGTATGTTATGCAGCAGTACAACACAGTATACACCATCTCATATTAGTAATGTATGTTTCTCCGTGCACAGTGTTAGAATAGTGATTCTCAAGCCCTCTTTCATTAGGCAGGCACTGAACTCTCCATCCTGCTGCTGACCATTTTCATGCTGTTTCAGGAATAACTGAAGTGTTTCAAACAGCTTTAAGCAGATAAAACACACTTTAACTCTTCATGTATGACAATATGATTACATACATAGTTTTGTACTGAAGTGTTTTGTAATTTGCTTCTGGATCCCAAATACTCCCATGTTCACAAACCCTTGTGCTCTTCTGGCTCTTTATTTTAGGCAGCTTTTACTTATCATGCAAGGAGATGGCTCTTTGTGCTTGGCAATGTATAAATTTTGTATAAGCTTACATAAGAATTTATAAACTTTTATAAAGTTTCTATATACTCTGACTGCGCACTGGCACAGGTTGCCCAGAGATGTGGAATCTCCAGCCTTGGAGACCTTCAAAAGTCATCTGGTCATGGTCCTGGACAACTTACTCTAGCTGGCCCTGCTTGGGCAGGGGAGTTGTACCAGCTGACTTCCAGAGGTCCCTTCTAACCTCAACCACTCTGTGATTCTGTGAAACTTACAAAGTAAACAAATTGGATCTGTCCTTCCTAAAAAGCATATGATATACAGAGGCAAGACAGACAAGAAGGCAAGGCAGAAAAAGTGTGGATGAAGTAGTTTCGTTTCCCTTGTATTTACAGAGAAATGCAATGATTTCTGAAGGTTGTTACATGAAGCCGAAGCATTTCTAAGACATGAACTTGGGTTTCTTGAAACATCATGACAACAATCAGCTTGATTCTGTTTTCCTGAGCTGGAGATTTCATTTTCTTTCAAAGCACAAGTTTTACCATCCTACTTTCAGCTTTGGTGTCCTGCCCATATTAATCTCTGCTTATGTGACCAAGAAAGCACTTGACCTCACAAGATGCTGGAATCCTTTCAGCCACTGAAATTGAAGCTGAATTCAGCGGTGCTGTGAATATTAATGAATGGGAAAAGGCTCCTCACTGCCTTTATACAGAACCAGACTGAATGGTTAAAACAACCAACTATAACACGTTTCTGTAGACAGAAGTATCTGTGTATAAAGGGGAGTGATGAAGGTCTAGACTTTAGTAATAATTACGTTTCAGTGACTTTGAGAACTTCATTTTTCATTCCTCCTGGTGCAATTCTTTTAACTGAATTTGGACATTAAGTGATTCATGTGAGATAGTAATTTCTTTTACAGGAGCTAAAGAATAACAAGGAGAGCAATAGTGGCCAAAGGAATTAGAGCTAGAATCTGGAAACCATGAAATGTGGTGTTTGTGTAAAGCTGATGAGAACAGATCCTTTAATCAGAAGTAAGGCATGAAAAATTCTGTTGGAAGCAGACACAAGGAAACTACATTTAAGCTCTTGCTCCTGAAAGAATTTTCCCTGAAGCAGATTTGAAAAGGAAGAGGAGGGAATAGCAAGTAGTTCCATATGACATTTTTTTTGGAAATTACTTTTCTTTCCAAGACCATCTCTGCTGAAATCAATTTCCCCTAATGGAGCTGCCCTAACTACTGTTCTATATTAAGGAGCCAGGTGTTCTGCTTGGTCTGTTTTGAATAAATGGCAGAGTATTTCTAAAAGACAATTTTTCATTTCCACTTTGTCATATTTATTTAGTCTGTTCCTGTTTCAAATTGATGACTTGGCTAATCTAAAATTAAAAGGCCTACACTGAGCACTCTCAGCTCTTGTTAGCTTTAATTAGAAATTTAAAGTGATTTTATCTCCCAAGACAAAGTTGATGTATATAGCATTTGAAATATACAGTCATGAACAAGAAACTGAAGGATTTTTCTTGGCCAAAGAATCTAGTCAGGATTTTTAATATGGTTTTACAATAGAAAGTGCAGTTTCTACAAAACAACATTGCATCAGGAAGCTTTCAGTTTGTCTGAGATATAGCATGCTGATGTTTCAAACAGGGTCAGCCCAGGTGGCTTTGCAATATTCTCTTTGTTCAAACAACCCAAATATTTCTTTCCTATTAATTAAATTAGGATGGATTTCCCTACTGTGGCAAGCTGCTGCCTGGGAATCCCATTCTGTTCAGCTCTCATGATGCAGTGTTGTCCTTCCCCCATCTAACAGGCCACTGCTGTCTGACTGCAGGGACAGCACGGGAGATGTAATCTGGCCCATAAGGGCCCTTGGAAACATCTAATAAACCACAACTCATGTGGTCAATCACGTAACAGGTCTACTCCCATGAGCATCTGCAGGAGTCTCTGAGTGTGTGAGTAAATGTCAAATAAGAACAGCAAGTGGTAATCTGTATCTTTGACCTCTGCGGAACTTCTGGAAGTTTACAGTGACCTATACTTTGATACAGGCTTGCAGAATACATTGGAAACAGAGAGGTAGTGTATAAACTAATTGTGTCACATTGCCTGATGCTGATTAGGTAGTGCTGTACCCTTGTTGAGATTATTGCTGTAGTAATTTCAGTGCTGCCTTCTTTAAGAAATGTTGGAGATAAAGTTGCTTCCACTAAGGAAATTTTCTAAACTTTAAAAAAAATTATTGGCTGTAAAATAAAACTTACTTTGACTAGATTTACCTTAAGTGGTCAATTTTATGTTGTTCAGATGAGCAGTAGAAATACAGAAGTACTTGACTTTCATCATTGTATGACACACTCTTTCAATGGAATATGGTCATGGATTCCTGTTGTGGCAAAAGAAGTAGGAAATTACTCTAGGTGAGAAATTATATAGGAAAAAGAAGTAGGAAATTACTGTAGATGGCTCTCTGTGTAGTAACACAAATCTACAGGCTAGTAGTACAGGACATTGGAAGTATAGCTAAGTTAGGAATCTTTCCTTGCTACCACTTTTGCAAGGGATTTCTGAAAGACAGTT
Source organism: Elanus axillaris (assembly GCA_026212715.1). Taxonomy (NCBI): domain Eukaryota; kingdom Metazoa; phylum Chordata; class Aves; order Accipitriformes; family Accipitridae; genus Elanus; species Elanus axillaris. The sequence continues at coordinate 39,415,154 of JANZLQ010000079.1, forward strand.
GGTAAGTGTCCGTAGATTTCTCTGAACAACAGATAAGAGGTGTGTTGCTACCCTGGTATCTAAACACCTTCAGTATTTTTCTGGTGGTTCATGCAAGGAATAGTTGTTGCTTGAGGTGGGTTGACATCACAAGAAAGAATAAGATGGAAAAGCTGGTGGGTTTAGATCAGGACATGGAGATCACTTACCAACTACAACCACACAGAAAACAGATGTGACTTGGGGAAAATGAATTTATTGCCAAATAAAACTAGAGCAGGATGCTAAGGAACAAAGACAAAAACTGAAATCATTTCCCCTCCACTGCCACAGGATCAACTTCACTCCTTCACTCCTGGCTCTTCTACCTCCTCCCTGCTAGCAGTGCAGGAGGATGAGGAATGGGGTTTGTGGTCAGTCCCTAATGGTTCCTCTCTGCTGGTCCTTCCTCCCACACTCTTCCCCTACTGCAGCATGTCTCCTCCCACAGGAGACAGTCCTCCACGAACTTCTTCAACATGGGTTCTTTCCATGGGCTGCAGTTCTTCAAGAACTGCTCCAGCATGGGTGCCTTCCATGGGGTACAGTCCTTCAGGAACAGACTGCTTCAGCATGGGTCCCCCATGGGTTCATATGTCCTACCAGAAAACATGCTCCTGTGTGGACTCCTCTCCAGAGGCTGCAGCTTCCTTCAGGGCATGTGCACCTGCTGTGGTGTGGGATCCTCCATGGGCTGCAGTGTGGATATCTTCTCCAGCATGGTCCTGCATGGGCTGCAAGGGGACAGCCTGCTCCCCTATGGTCTTCACCTATGGCTGCAGCACCTGAAGCACTTCCTCCCCTTCTTCTTCACTGACCTTGCTGTCTGCAGGGCTGTTTCTGTCACGTTTTTCTCACTCCTCTCTCTCAAAACTGGTGAGAGATGATTCTTAAATATGTTTTCCTAAGGGCACCACCAGCTTGACTGATGGACTGCTTAACTCTGGCCAGTGGTTTGTCCATTTTAGTGCTGGCTGGAACCAGCCATGCCTGGCACAGGACAGCCCCTGACCTCTCCTCACAGGAGCCACTCCTGCAGCCCCCACTGCAACTCTTGGCAATATAGTGGCATAGCTCATTTGGTAGAGAGGTTAATGCTTCTTTTTGTGTTGCATGTAGCAGTGCAGGTCCATAAGCCCCTTGAGCACAAAATCCTTCAACTGCACAAGAGAATTTCTCTTCAGACCCAAAGGGTGATAGTCTCCAACACCTCAGTTCACATCATCTTTGCCTGTCATATAAAACTGCTGTAGCTCTTGTTGGAAGTCCCTGGTTCGCCACGTCATTGCCCTTGTTGTGCGTCCATAAAGCCCTGCAGCTGTGACTAGTGCTGGCACACTCTTTTGTCCCAAGTGGCAGCAGTGACAATGTGCTTGAGCCATGTTTTTGGTGGCATGCACAGATTAGATGATGTGGCTTTGAGCTACCATGAGGATACGGGCACTCAGTGAGTACTTAGCATTTTGAGGTAGAGAAGACATATCCAGAAGCAGTGAAAGAGAGGGTACATCCCAGAGCATTGGAGCAGCCAGACAGTAAGGTCTTACATCTGGAAAGGACATTGAGCCAAAATGGGAGATAAGGATGTTTCCTAGTGCTCCTGTGATTCACGCTTGTTTAGAAACCTGTCCAGCCCTGGTTTCTGGGCAAGTTTTGGGTAATGAAGTGAAGAACTTGTTCAGTGGGATTATATGGGTAACCAGCTCACTGCTACATGCACATTCCCACAGCACTGGGAGTCAATGCTGCACCAGGCTGCAGAACACTGGCCGCGAGTGACTGAAGAGGAGACTTCCTTGTGAAAGCAAACCTATGATGGAGTGACTACATCAGTGGACAAGGGAAGAGCTATGGATGTCACCTATATGGACTTCTGTAAGGTCTTTGACATGGTCCCCCACAACATCCTTCTCTCTAAATTGGACAGATATGGATTTGATGGGTAGCTGGTTCAGTGGATGAGGAGTTGCTTGGGTGGTCATATCCAGAGAGTACTGGTCAATGGCTTAATGTCCAGACAGAGATCAGTTACAAGTGGTGTCCCTCAGGGGTCTGTACTGATATCGGATCATGTATCTGTGCACCCTCAGCAAGTTTGCAGATGACACCAAGCTGAGTGGTGCAGTTGACATGCCTGAGGGATGGGATGCCATCCAGAGGGACCTGGACAAACTCAAGAAGTGGGCCCATGTCAACCTCATGAGGTTCAATAAGGCCAAGTGCAAGGTTCTGCACCTGGGTCAGGGCAACCACCCCCAGTACCAATACAGGCTGGGAGGCTTCACCTCCTGAAAGCAGCCCTGCAGAGAAGGACTTGGGATACTAGTAGGTGAAAAGCTGGACATGAACCAGCAATGTGCGCTCGCAGCCCAGAGATCCAACTGCATCCTGGGCTGCATCAAAAGAAGCGTGGCCAGCAGGTTGAGGGAGGTGACTCTGCTCCTCTGCTCTACTCTGGTGAGGCCCCCCCTGGAGCAGTCTGTTCAGCTCTGGAGTCCTCAGCACGGGAAAGACATGGACTTATGTGATGGGTTGACCCTGGTGGGACACCAGGTGCCCACCAAAGCTGTTCTACCATCCCCCCCCTCCTTTGCTGGACAGGGGAGAGAAAAATATAACAAAGGGCTTGTGGGTTGAGACAAGGATAGGAGAGATCATTCACCAATTACTGTCATGGGCAAAACAGACTCAGCTTGGGGAAAATTAACTTAATTTATTACAAATCGAAATGGAGTAGGGTAATGAGAAATAAAACCAGATCTCACAACGTGCTTCTCCCTTGTGCTCCCAGCTAAGGTTTGAAGGTTATGCATCACCTTCCTCACCTCA
>JANZLQ010000079.1:39422645-39480103 GCA_026212715.1 Elanus axillaris
GCACCACCAGCACCAGCACAATCAGCACCACCATCACCAGCACCACCAGCACCACCATCACCAGCACCAGTACCACCTCCACCACCTCCACCAGCACCACCTCCACCACCAGCACCACCAGCACCAGCACAATCAGCACCACCATCACCAGCACCACCAGCACCAGCACCACCACCACCACCAGCACCAGCACCACCACCACCACCAGCACAATCAGCACCACCACCACCAGCACCACCACCAGCACAACCAGGCTCCCAAGCGTGGCAGCGAGGCCCAGCTCCTTGCCAGGACACTGCTGCACCCCGCTACCTGTCAGAGGGAGCTCCTCAGCTGCCTGCTCGGCAGGTGTGGGGGGTGTGGGTGTGTGGAGGGTCCTCGCCCCGTGCCTGTGCCATGCTGGGCTCCTGCCCCTCCCCGCTCCCCTACCCCTCCTTTGTAGACCCGCTGGTGGGAGTTCTCAGTCGCCACCCGCTGCTTTGTCTGTTAGCTAGGAGGTTCCCTCTTACCAGTTCTTAGGTGCATTAAATGTTGTTAATTTGTCTCTACCACTCTGTTTAAACAGTTTCAGTTTAGGAACCTAAAAGAAGTGCTTAAATGATGCAATCCAGGCAATGTTGTGCTTCCCCCTTTCCCCTGTTTCAAAACACAGAACAAACACGACTTTGTTGCTGGCTAAAAGAAACTACAGAACACATGGGTGAATGATAAGTTTTCTCTAGCGTAAACTGCTGAGGTCTGCTGAATTTCTTTCATATTGCTATTTGATTAAAGAAGGGGAACACATTTCCCAGTCCTTTTTAATTTCACTAAGTTCCTTGCATTGTTTGGAATTGTTTAGGCTTTCTTATTTTTATATACATGTTGACGATGTGCGTCTCAAAATCTTTTTACTCCAACTATTGCCAGATGCCCAGCTGCACAATGATGTGAAGTTCTACCTCAGATGGCAGTATGGCAGGGTTGCAGAGAAACAAGAAGAGGTTTTCTGCATAGCAAAATCTCAAACAGACTGAATTTTTCTTTTCCTGTTCTTTTTACCTACCTCTGTTCTGATAATATGTTATTTATTCATACAAAAAAAATGTCATGGGATATGAAAATTAATGCCACATGTATCTGTTCTTTCTTTCCTTTCATTGTGAGACGGAAGCAGAAAGGATACTTATGCTTTTTGATGACAGGTTGATTGAACTCTCAACTTAAGGACAATAGAATACATTTCTATAGGACAGCGTGGCATCGCTTTTAACATCTAGCAATATTGGTATATTCATGATTAGCTAGGCATGTATTCTCTATTATGCTTAGAAGGGAATACCTCCACTTCACTAGCATTTGATGTTTTGCAATCAGCTAAGGCAATAGTCTACAGTGTTAGACCTGCAATGTTTTGGGAACACAAACTTAGCTTTCAGATAAAACTGTTTTTGTCTATTGCCTCATGGGCACCAAGGCTATTCCCCAGACAAGTCCCAGTTGTCCTCCAGATGCCGAAGTCTGCAAGGGAGTGACAGGGGGACAGTAAGCAATTCAGGCTGATCACCGTCATCGACCATCTACTGCTGTTGCTCTTTTCTGATGACTCATATAATCACCTTGTTTGGCTCCATTTTGTAGGGGGAACAAACATTGCTTCAGTGGCAGGAAAAAGGGAGCAGAAGTGAACTGAAAATGACTGTGCTTTTTAAAGGAAGAAAATGTCAAGAGGTTGTCTTCCAGGATGACTGCTCTTCAGGTACACTGGCTGGGATGCAATCAAGTACTGCATCTGAAGTGCACTCAAGATAAATTCATGGTAAGTTCATATTAGGCCTCCACTTTGTTCCAATTTTGTATTTTAAAGTTAGAGTTTAGACACATCTCTTAGCTACGTAAGCCATAAGTTAGGAGGTAGAAATCAAAAAAATAAAACCCAAATCCTTGCAAATTCCACCGCAAGATGCACTGTAAATATATGTACGGTTTCCTTCTAATCAGTTTGCTAAGGGGAGAAATATATATGGAAATGCAAAGAGGTGTTTATTTTCTCCCAAACAGAAAGATTAGTTTACTGGGGTACATAATCATATTAATTTCATTGAGACTGATTGTAAGTAAAGGTATTTGTACAATGCAGTACAGGACACATGAACTATATATATAGCTTGTCAGGGACTCCTAACTATGCACACAGTTGCAAAACATCTGCTTTGCTGTACTGGGAAAGCCTGTTCACATTTCAGGGAAACGTCCCAGAAGAAATGGGACCAAAGAAGTGAAAGAAGGAAGAAGTGTATTCTTCTTATTTCCTATTCCGCCTTAAAACTAAAATGCATAGTAAAACATGTCCAAAAACATGTCCACACTCAGAAGAATTCTATCATGAATTGGTAAGTCTGATGGTTCAGGATGAAGAATAATAAAATCAAATAAGCCAAACTCCTGAATGGTAGTTGGGAAATGAAGGAACCCATGTAGGTAGAATAATTAGGCAGCCGATGATTTCAGAGAAAAGAGGACAGTTAAACAAAGTGAATTGCCTCCATCAGATACAAGAGGACAGACAGAAAGAGTTTCATCAGTATGCTGGGGAAATAGCAGTACTTGGTAGAAAGTCCATCTGTTAATAAATCAGGATGGAGATTAAATTAACAGCCACTTAGCATGGTTGATACACTGAACTTGCTTTTGCATTTATCTGAAGAAAAATAATAGACAAAGTGGATGGAAAAAAACAGTAAATGCAAAAGGGAATAACCTACTTAAGAAAAAAAAAAGAAAAAGAAATGGAACAAGATATAGGAAATCTGGGCACATATGGGTCACCTGAATGACACACATCCTTAGGTGTTAAAGATACTGTTTCCTGAATAATTTTCTGCCACTTACAACCATTTGAAAACCTTGGGCAACTGTGGAAGTACTGAAAGATGGAAGGAAAGGAAATATCACACTGCTTTTCTAAAACAGAAAGCAGACCAATTCTAGCAACAGCTGTGCTGGGTCTGTGGGTCCCAGCTCTCCCCAAAAGGCAGAGCCCATAGGGTCAGCCCCTCCTTCTTTTACCCTCTCCCTCTCAGCTTAAGGAAGCACGTCAGTGTCTCAAGCCCCAGTTTACCTTCAGTGATACGTAAGCTTAGGTGTAAGTGCTTAATTGGATCTGCACCCCTGAGAAGAAAATTATTTCTGAATATTTCAACTTAGACTCTTGGCAATGGAAAAGGAAAATGCAGATACACAGGAGGTGCTGGAGAAAGAGATGAATGGGATAGAAATACTACTTTGCTTGATATTAAACATCCGGGATTAGCACAGCAAAATGCAGATGATCTGAAAACTCATAGAGTGAAAATCTATTGGTGCACCACACCACAGTTTCAAGAGTAAAGCCAAAAATCTGCAGCAGTATAAAAAAAAACCAAAAATAAAAATAACCCTATTCCTCAGGCAGGATGCCATTGATTTTGTCTTTTGTATACTGAATAAACTGGGGAGATACAAAAGAAATCATGAGATTCATTTGCTATTTTTAATATACAGCAATGAATTCTATTCCTTAAAGTGCCCCAGCGGGTATAGATGTGGATGTGGAATAAAGAGATGCATGGAAATTCAAAATGATGAACAGCTCAACAAAAACTTGCAATCTACTGGCATTGTGAAGAATATCAGGATATTATTAATTGTGGTAATTTTTTCCTGTTTCAAGAGAGAGCTCTTCTCTGTTGGGAATGTAAATATACTCACTGCAGCTTTATTAAAGGGTTTCATAAACTAAGTTTCATTAAAGGGAAGATCTGCAGCATTTCATCATGCCTCTAATGTCTCATTTGGACAGATCAGCTCCTTGATCTAAGCTTCTGATACTTGTGTAGCCCTGATTCAGGGAAGCATTTATATTCAGAAACAGCCCTTAGTATCAGGCATAGAAACAAGTGACTTTCTAAATGGGAAAGGCCTCAAAGACATATTTAAATTCTTGCTTGTCTCAGGGGTTGCTTGCAGTCTTTTATGATGCTGTGAAATGGAAACAACTGTGATGATTACTGAGGTGTGAGCTGTGAACTGCAGCAATTTCAGCTGGAGATGCCCTCCTCTCTGAGCTTCTGACTGCCCTTATGTAGCCTGGTCCCAAAGTAACTGGGAGCCTGCTTTTACTAGGTTTATTTCTTTTTATTCCTTGAGGATCTAGCAATGCATAAAAAAAAAGGCATACAAACTTTTTAGTTCAGCTGTTGAGTAGAAAGTAGTATCTGCAGGTCTGTCCTGTGAGAAATTGTATCTTGTGGGAATAACGCTGTTGCATGGGAGGAGGCTTTCATTCAGTAGTGCTCTACTCCCATGGAGTAACTCAGCTGACATCTGCAGAGCATGATTTCCCTGCCTCAAAATCCAAACTTCCCTTTCTTGAAACTGATAGCAAAAGCCATTGAGAATACTTGTCCAGGTTGTATGCAAAGGAACTTACACTGGATGAATGAGATCAGGGACTTCCGCTTATTATGATGATCCTTGAAAGAGGGTTTCTTCTGGGATCTGCTATTCTGCTTCTGATCTTCCTTTTTGTAACTATTTTGTCCTTTACTTTTTGTCCATCAGGTTATAAAGTGGTTTGTGCATTTTGCTGGTTTTTTTTATGGTTGCCTTTTGCATTTCACAGAAGCATGGTATGAGAGAAGGTTTAAAAATACTCAGTTTAAAATTATTTCCAAATTAAATCCATCCACAGCAATTTGACTGGTAGAAAATAAGTACATAGTGTTACAAGAGGAATGTGTTCTCATTAGCCAATTAGGTGGGAAAGTATTTTGCACAGTCAGATTGGTTTGCAAATCTGCTCTGCATCTCAGCCTCTGCCACTGCTTTTCTGTGAGAGCTTGGGCAATCTGCTTGGACAAGCTTCTCAGGGCTGTGTTTTAACTCATGGCATGCTTTGCCTATCTTAGCTATTTAGGTTGTAACATTTGAGGGCCAGAAATTTTCTAGGTTTGTTACCTTAGGGGTTTTACACAGGTATCTATCCTCCCATTTCATTCAGAAAGACTAAGAGGAACACAAACACAGACTGTGTTTAAAATTACCTCTCAGGCTTCCTTACATTGCTCACATTGAACATTCAGGACAGGTTTTGGTGCAAAGAAAGCCAGTCAATACTTCTTCTTACCCAGCTTGGGACAAATGAAACATTTGGTACCAAGAATCTGCTAATCTACATCAGCTGTCCTATTTTTCACAGTTTTACTTCTAAATGTGATGGTCCTTTCTTATAGAATCACAATGGTGGTAAAACAGAAGCTCAAGCTACTGTTGGGTCTCCTGATCTGTTGGACCACAGGTAAGATTTATGAGGACAGATGATTGTGCAGGTAAAGCCCATCTCTGATGTGGCTTACTGGTCCTAAATTGACACTCACTGTCCCTGGGTGGCTTGTGGCACTTGCACCACCTGTTAACTCAAGCAAGGGGTGATGGACATGGAGCTCTCTCCTCCAGAGCACAGAATCCATCCCTGATCAGCTGGTAGGCGCTGAAGGTTGCAACCTCCTAAATTCTACTGGGGACTCCAAGTGGCCTTTGCCCTCCTGGGTCAGCACCGTGGGTGAGGAGTAGGCAGGCAGGGCATGGCAGGGCCCTCAGGCTGGTGTCTGCCAGGGAGCACCCCAAGGTAGGGAGGTCTGACTGGCTTTAGGACACAGGGCAGTACAGGGACACCCATATGTGGGGTACAGGGCTGCCCTGCTGCTGAAGCCCCACAGGGGAGGGGTGCAGGGCCCCAGCATGGAGGGAAGGGGGAGCACTTCTGCTTCTGACTCTCCTTTCTCCCTGGTTCTCCCTTCTGTTGCCATCTCTTTCTCCTCAAAGTGTTTCTCCCTCAGCCCCCACAGCATCACAGGAAACCTCACCCACTCTACCTATTTTTGCCCACTGGCATGTGGGCAGGTATACCTGCCCTGTGTGCCTTAGCTCAGCGCTGCATCATGGAGCAAGCACTTTTGTTCAGAGCTCTTTTTAAAGCTATTAAAATTTTAAAAAATGAAAAGAAACACGCACCCTGAAGCCTGAATAGCAGCATTTCTATCATCTGTTGTCATGACACACAGCTGACGTGGGAATATGGCAGTAAGGCTGACTGCTAGATGGGTTTAATTTTGGTGCAGAAATTTGCTAGAAGAAGCGTTCAAAAATATCTCTGGGTGGGATGAAAACAGGTGGGTGCTGGTTATGTGTATGAAGCGGGAGGAAATAGTTGTCAATCTTACCTAAGCATTACTCCACATCCATCAGCCCCTTGGTACCCTCACTACTCAATGGGGGAAATAAATGATACTGTCTCTCTCTGCTCCTCTTTCCTGTTACTTCTGAAGAAGGCACTGGTGGGCCACAGAGTTCAGGGAGACAGAGCACGGGTCTGAATAGAACCATGGTTGTCTTTGTCAAAACACACCTTGCCCACACAGCCTCTGTAAAGATGTCTGTACAGGAAGGCAATCTCAGTATCATCCACTGGAGCCAGGCTACGGTGATATCCTCCCAGGAGAGACTTCTGGGCCAGTAGCATCTAAAATGGCAACGGACATGGGAGACAGGTGGTGAGTAGCATATGGTCTGTAGGGATTCCTAGAGTGAACATAATTTCTGTGGTTGTCCATATAGGTGAGCAAGTGGACTCAGTAGCCCCGGTGGTCTGTTTAGCTGTGTGTTCCTATGCCCCACACACACCTTTGTTTCAAAAATGTCTTGTTTCACCCTGTCCCTAGGTAAGTCAGACCTAGTCTAGTTTTTAGACATTCCTGAGCAGTCACAGCTTCTGCTGGCTATGAAAGAGTGTAGGTGTTCAGAAATATTCTCTAAAAATCACTCTGCTAACCCACTTGAAGCTCATTTTCTTCTACTGCAACTACCCTCTATTAGTACATTTCTTATCTCTGTTAGTTGTCTTGACTAATGACTTTACTCACCTATACTAGTTTACTAACCCATTTCAATACTCTACATTACAGGAACATTTTGTGACTTAATTAAGTAATCAGTTAGAAGCTCGGAGGTCTTTGAATGAAAAGTGTTATGTTTTGTAAGAGCAAAATACTATGATTACATGACTGAAAACCACGATTCGGTGTAGGGACTTTCTTTCTCCTCCACATTTGGTGTTTGGACATCCATGGTAACAATGGTGGCAAAGCTGGAACTGAAGACTCCAACCACCAGCACTGAGAGGTTTGAAAGAGGACATCCACACTGCTGCAAGCTGGTTGTGTGGACTGAGACAGAGGCAGAGGAAGAAGAGGAAGAACTTACTTGGAGAGGAGATGTGCTGGAACAGAAGGACATGCAAGTCTGTGTGACCAGAGTAACTCAGAGCTCCTCTTGCAGTGTAGAGCTTGTACGTAACATAGTCATAAAGCTAAAGGAACTATAGCATTTCATTTTATCCCATTTTCATTGTGTTTCAACTTAGTATGAAAATCTGGCTTTTCCCATACCACTGCTGCTGTTTTCCCGAAGTGTGAAATGTTTTTTTTAAATTCCCACTTTAGGTATCCCAAATGAGAACCTTGGTGAGTGGAAAATTCGATAGCAATGTATCCTTTGTGTCCTTGATTTGCTTTTTGGTTTTGGTCCCCTCTCTTTGCACTCCTCTGGTTCTCCTGCTGCTTTCTGTTTCCAGCCTCTACTCTGAATATCCCATAATGTGCTCAATAAAAACTGAATAGTTTCCACTTAGAATTCTAAAAATGGTTTGCCATTTCCAGAATGTGACAGCACCAGTGTTATTGTCAGTCTCTTATGCAAATTGCCACCCTGTTGCTACTTACCAAAGTATCTCATATTTATCTGAAATCAGACTCCACACTTTTTCATACAGGTGCCCTGGGTCTCCTGACCTTCCCACTGGAGGTGCCCAAACCATTGGAGTTCACCTTGCTGCTGGCCAGCATAGATATTAATTATATAAGAGCTATGAGCTGTTGCCCACTGAGGAGCTGTTCTTATCAAACTCCTCCTGCTCCAGGGTACATCCATCTGGTTCAGTCCATCAGAATATAGCATGCTATGCCATTCTCCTGGCAAAAGTGTTCAGTGCCAACCTTGAAAGCAAGTCTGTGTTTGGTGGGTGACGTTAGGTCTACAGGGTGAAACTTGAACTGGTTACATGGCATGCTACCGTCACTTTTGCACATGAAAAGGAAAAACAGAACCAGGATGGTCTGTCTGAATTCTCTTCACCATTCTTTTTTCTTTTCCTTCTTTCCCATCTAAATTCAGAGGGCTGGGAAAAAAAATCAATTCTGAGTTTGTCATTAGGGAAATAAAACCATCTGGGAAAAATATAAGCTCTGGCTGTAAGGGCAATCTAGCTTCCCATGCTAAACAAAGACATTGATTTTCCCTTCCTCCTAGTTACTGCACTTCACATAATTTTTTCAAGCCACCTTGAAAAGGGAGCCTGGAACAGCATTCTTCCCATATAAACAACTCTGTCTTTAGTAGAAAGGTTTCTTTCCTTTACATGAATAGCAGCCATGCGCTTTCAGTCAGAATAACCTAAACAAGAAAGGACTCAATTGCATTTTTAAGAAACATGTTTTCTTTGTAGACTCTCTGCTGCCTGCTCCAAACTGAAGACAAAATGACTGACTGTCTGAAGACAGCAGATGTCTCAGAGATGTAAATGTTCACCACCCCTGAATCAAAGCCCCAGCAGAGATGAACACACTACTGTATAAAGACAATATTGACTGTCTTCGTGTTTGTTTGCTTTTTGCGTAGGGAGTTGAAAATGCTAGTAATGTTTAAACACCTCTTTAGAGTCATTAGAAGATATTGTGCAAATATAGTAATTTTTCCCTGGTAAGCAAGGCATGAAAGGCACATGTGCTTATCAGAATGAAACAGTTCCAAGGGAGGCCTTGATGTCTGTCAGGTGAATCATCTAATCTCCAGATTTAATGTATTGAACTGGGTAAATAAGTTACTTTTTGGAGATGTCTAAATATACATTTCCCTGAGAGCTTTTCCTGTCTCTAGGGTAAATAAATCATGCTTATATAAAGATTGTTTTTTTTAAAAGATATGATTACCTGAATAAATATTTGTGGTCTACTATGTAGTGCATGCACCAAACATACTTTATTCCATATGTTCTTCCCTGTAAAAATGCCTATTGACAAGTTGCATCAGCCATTTAGGATTTAATCTGTCATAAGATATTTCCCCCAGCTACTTAGAAGGAAAAAAAAAAAAAAACCAAAATAAAAGAGATACAAATTTCACAGTCAACAGAATTGCCATACCTCTTAGGAATGTTTAAGTTCTAACATAACCTGACAAAAAACAGGAAATTGAAATGCAAAACCAACCCCGTGTCCTTAATTCACCTCTTTGAGCTTTTTCTTATTATCATGCAGAAGAACACGGCCATTTCTGCTGTGAATCTTTGCAACACTAAGCTTCCCTACTGCATTTTCAAGATGACTTATTCTGGCTGTTAGCTACCTCCAGAACTGTTACAGTAGGTCATCTGGTCCATCTCTGCCAAAGTGCAATTAATCCCTACTGCACATTTACAAGGGCTTATTCCATCTAATGTAAATATCCTGTGTGAGCTGACTGTCTCTTTATCTTTGCTTTACCACCGCATTATTTTTTGGGTTAGGAATATGTTAAAAAAAATTATCAGATTTAATGAGGATCTTTCCCCTGCCACCATTAATTCTGTACTAAAAAGGGCATTTGATATTTCCCTACTGGTTCACAATGTCCTTTGCTGTATTTTCCTTTCCTTCCCAAAAGCCAGCATCTGGAAGCATTGTCCTCTTCTGTGACTCTTTGGAGCAGGGCAAGAAGTACTGCTCAGCCTTTGGCCTTCCTTTTGGGATGGGCCCTTTACTCTCAGATCCCCCTTGCAGGGCTGTTGTGCTTTGCCACCTGCTTGGGAGTCCTCAGTTTGTCTGCCTGGCTGTGCTCCATCACTTCCCAGCACTGAAAGGCTTAGTGTTAAAACTCAGCCAAGATTTATTCAGAAAGTGGCTTCAGACACCATCCATCTCTTCCTGCCTGCCTTTGCAGCTCCTACCTTGGGGACCCTGCCTGGATTTGAAAACCCTCTTGATGACTTGAGCTGAAAGCACGTGCCTCAGGTACTCATCCCATCCTATTTTCTCTGAAAACCATCCAGACTATTTGGACTTTGCCATCTCTCCTGAGGGCAGGGCACCTAAAAGACCCAAACTGGCTTTCTCCATGGTGCCCAGTCAGTCCCAGTAGCATTGTCCCTGCCTGACCTGGACTCTCACATGAAACACACAAGACATGTCTTGGCTGTGATTAATGCTGATAATGCCTTCACAACTAAGTGGTGCCGTGGTTTACAGGCAAGGCACAGATGCTCTGCAGAGATCATGCATGGCAGTCATGTGGCCATATCAGAGCAAGCCTATGAGAAATTTCCTGCTCTGCCCATTTTGGTGTGTAACAGCTTGCCCATGCCACTTCTTTCTCAATTAAGCAAGTCATTTGCCAGCTTGCTTTCTATGTTCTCAGTGATTTCCCCCCCTACATTTAATTTTTGCTAAGGTGAGAAAGGAAAATAGAAGGAAGAAGCAGAGAAAATATCTTCAGAGCTTTTATTTTCATTGATGTATAATATGTAAATTATGAACAGCACTAGTGGGAATGTATTTATTAAAAGTAAGTAGCAGTATGACTTTGTACAGCTGATTGCCAAGAAACAGGTGATAGTGTATTGCTGTAGAGTGCATTCTGCTGTTATGAAGGTGGGAATAAACTGCAATACATACTAACAGCCTTTAACATTTCCTTCATTTTAGTTCCCTTACCTTTAACCATGATGGGAAACTGAGACAGAAAGGAACTGCTTATTAGCCTTCCTAAGTGTATTGTTCATGGCCATCCTGCACAGTTTTGCTGGCATCCAAAGGACTGAACCAGGCACAGGCTGGTTTTGTATACTGTGGTGGAGCAGAATTAAGCTGTATTTCCCAAACATTGCCTGATTCTGAAGACAAGTATCTGGAGCTCAGGTCCTCCGTTGGTTTATATTTATAGGGAATTTTGCTTGGATGCCTTGAATTCATTGATAGTACAAAAGCTTAAATGCTAAGCACAAACATTTATATTCTTAATAGTATCAAGAAGAAAGGAAAGTAAAAGAACTAAATTACCTGTCCTTACTTAGACAACAGAGCATGTTTTTTCTGTTTATCATCTTACATCTTTTAATGCTGAACAAACAAGAGTAATTCATAAGCATTTTCTTCATTATTTACCCTTTGTAAAGAACAGTAGCATCCCCATTCTGCAGGTGAGTAAACCAAAGACAGAGTCTGTGCCTATTTGTCCAGTGTTCAGGTAACTGAAGCAGGGGCCAGCCTGCCTTCTCTGATACAGGGCTGGAGCAGAACAAAACTAATTTCAGTGAGCCAGTGCCAGAGAGCACCACAGGAGGGAATATCACCGTTTTCAACTGCTTCTGGTTGCACCTGCATTGTGATCCATGTAGGGACAGGACCTGCAGGAAAGTTAATCAAATTCACCTTTAAATGTATTGGTTAAATTGCATTACCTCACTGTGGTGGCATTTTTATTTTGATTTAAAATAGTCCTTAACTCTATTTATTTTAATTCACTTTGGAATGTAGTGTGGTTTACCTGATCTGATTTAAATTCACACCTTGAATTAGATCAGCTTACCTTTCCTCAGCATCCCCACTCAGGCAGGACCTGATTTTGTTTTCTAAGTCTTAAAGCTGTATTCTACGTTCTCTTCTCAGTGCCACTGGGAGATTTCTTATTTCTGTACCTCACAGATTGCTGCATGCCTTGCCATCACACAGTTAATTTAACCAGCTGTTAAAAGGTCTGTGATATTAGCAGCTTTTGTCTATGCAGTTACTGAAAAAGCTGGTGCTTAAAAAGAAGGTGAAAGAACAGGCTGATATACTTATTCACAGAGTAAAAATGATGAAGTAATGGAGTAATTATAGCTTGAAAAGTCAAAAAACCCCAACGTGACCACCTGTGTGACTTGGGGGACTTTCATTAAGGCGACCAACTGAAGAGCTGGTGTGAATATGGGCTTTAAAAAATCATTTTCTCTGCATGGGGGATGTGGAGGAGCTGGGTTTGCACTTGGTGGCAGTGCTCTCCCGTGCTGCCGGCAGCCCTGGCTGCTGCTGGTGCTGCCTGCAGAAGACATGGAGGGGGAGCGATGGCTCTGTGCAACCGGGGGCTCATAAGCTGCCTAATGTTGTTTCTTAATTCATTTGAAATACTGTTCCTCTGCTCTGATAGAGCTCTGCTGTTGTAGAGCTTCGATTGCTGTCTAAAGGACTTCCTAAAAGGAAAGAGAGCAAAGGAGGTGGTAGAAATGGGTGAAAATGTTTGCAGTTCAGGACAGGGAGAGCCTCTGTTACTCAGAGTCCCATGAGAGTAAGGACAGATGGTGGGAGGGAAATGGATGGGATGTCTTAGGGCCATACTTGATATTTAATTTCTGCCTGGCACAGTACAGACCCTCATGGAGTGGCCCTACTTCTCCCTTTCCAACCTTCTTCTTTTCTTTCTTCCTTCCCTCCCTTCTGCCATTACTTCCTCCCCTCTCTCCTTCCCTCATTCCTTCCCTCCCAAGCTGGCTGTACTCCTGTAAGGCAAATGCCATGCCTTCCCCAGCCTTAGCTGTGACATGTCTGAAAGCAAGGAAGCACACCAGCCTCCAGCAAACATGCATCGCCAAGGCATTTATTGACTGTCCTTCAGCTCTCCAAGAGGACAAGACAACTGCTGCTGGAGGTCAGGTTCATTGCAAGGTTGGCTCTCAATGACAGCACAAGAAGCCACAGGCTGCTCTCAAATGAAGCTCTGGTCTCTATGGGACTCACCAAAATTACAAGGACTGAGTGCACTAGAGCTGAGACAAGACTTCCATAGCATTATAGCTGTGGAGAGAGAAAGGGGAAATAAAATGTCCTTCAAATGCCCTGTTCCTTGTCTAATGGGACTCTTGCATTTAGACAGTGCCCTCACTGACTCTGCAGGTGATAGATGACAGTCCTATAGCACCTCTTTAGGATGAACTTACCGATGGCCTTGCGGCATGTGGTAACATAGACCTGCTGATGCCTCTGATGTATTGTTACCTGGAGAAAAGTAGAGTGAATGTGGTGTGGTCAAGTCTCACAATCTTATCATGAATTTCATAGCATTAGATGCTTTCTCAAAACTTCAGTCTGCATTCATATGCGGAGAAGTTCATGTCTCCTTCTTTTGAAGGGAATGTGTGGCTTTCCTGGTGGTGTGGAATGGCTTGAAAATGTGAAAAACGGAGGCTTTGATGGCAGAAGACAAGTTCCCATCATTTGCCCCAGAAAATGCAAGGCACTTTAATGTCATGATTTTTGCAGGCCTCAGATGGCCAGTGGTCAAGATGAGTGGAGTTGTCTCTGCTGCAGCCGCATAGACCCATTTTTAGCATAACAAAAGAAAATGTGCAAGGCTCTCTCAAGGTACATTTTTTGGTAATGCTCCATGGGGGAAAGAAATATATAATTGGAGGATTATAATGTTGGTGAAAAAAAAAACAAACCAAAAAATGAGTCAAAACTGACCATGTATAAGTATAGGGTGGAAATAGGAAGTCTTGTAAAACTTAGAGAGAATCTGGAGGCTTCCTTGTAAAAGCAACACAAGAGGGAAATCAAACAGCTTTTTACATGCAGTTTGACTTGTTCCTGAGAAGAAGGTGAGGTTTACAAGGCCAGCCTCAGTGACACAGGACAGCTCTTTTTCTACTCATACTTCGAGGTTGATTATGCACCATGTGAGTTCATAATCCATTCTAGATGCAGAGGTTAAGCATTCAGTGCTCAAACGGGCCCAAAGCACTAAAATCAACTTCCTTCCCATGACACACAGTGAAAGGTGAGGTTAATGTGGTTTATGTGGCTGATTGGGGCTGGTCATTCAGCAGCAGACATTGTTCATGGGTTTATCTATCAGCAGAGATGAACCTCACTGCTTTTACAGTTCAGTGGACCTCCTGATCAGCCCAACCTCAGTAATGAGCAAAGGCTGTGAAATAACTTGTATCCTCTATTAGAGACAAACAAGCAAGAACAACACCACTTAAGGAAGCAATATAAATAATGAATGAGTAGAGAAATATGGTCCTTTCTGACAGAAATGATGCTGGTTTTAATTTGTATTTATGGCACCTAAAGTAATGGGCACATGAAATATGCATGATGAGAGACAACCAGGAGAAAAATCCCTGCAGAACCCGACCATGATCCCTTGGACCCCAATGAAAACTTACAATGGGAAAAGTGTAACCAGGAAAAAGAAAGCTCCTGTAGGAAGAGAAGATAATAAACACTGGTAAAATACAGTGCATAGCTTTCTCTGATGCCAGGTACACTACTAGAAAATCAAAACACTATTTAGGAAATGAGCTCAAAGTGTAAGATTGCCTAGTGAGACAATCTTGAGCATTTGGCATAACAGGGACAAATCTTCATGGAGGAAAAGATAGTGTTTGTTTGTGTGTATGTAGAAAGGTTTTGTTTAAAATGCCTGAATCCCCCTTTCAGAACTCATTCAAGGTGGCTTTCTTCTAAATTTAAAGATAGTATGCCATGAATCAAATTAATGTAAGGCTGTAGCCCATCATCTTGAATCTTCCCCTAGAAAACTAAGTTTAGTTCAGTCAAGTTTTCTCCTGAAGAATATTTCAGAAATTTGTAAAGTAAGGACTAAAGTGATTTTAACTTTCATAGCTGAAATTAGCTTCTTCTAGGACTTTTAAAAATCTACAGAGGTGCTAATGTGTCTGAATATGAAGAATAGGCTATAAAATTGTATATTTTTTGATTGAGCTACTGAAAAATAATGTCCCAAACCTGCAGTCAATCAGATTGATTACAGGATTTTTTTTCCTGAACAACAGTGCAAACATTTTTGATTAAGCTTGACCATAAAATATGATTGACCCAAAGTAGCATATTGCATTTTCATGCCAGGAAACAATGGACTAGCTTTTTTAGCAGGGCTTGAAATGGAATGGGGTACAGGTGTTATGTACTCGAATTTAAAATGTAGATTTTTCTAAATAGATTTTTCCACAAAGGGGAACTGCTACCATATATTTCATAACAGGATTTCTACATATCATAACAAGGTTCCTGTACTTTCTCTTCAGCAACTGCCCAAGCTATGTGGCTAGAACACCCCAGTATGTGTGTGACCTAGGTTTTAAAACCACATCTCCAAGGACAGTGCCTTACCCATCACCATGTTATAGTTACGAATCATGGAAAGACTGTACAGAAAACTGTTAGTCCAAAAAGAAGTGAAAGATAATAGCCTTCAGATAAGTAAAAGGTTACAGTAAAGAGAGAAACCCCCCTTCGTAACAAGAAGAAATTAAGAGAAAAAACTTTATAAAGGTAAGGATAGCAACTGAGTAGATGCCCTGGTTACGGAGTATCCATCACTAAGATGTTAGAATGATGTCAGAGTGCAATTTCTGACCAACATGGCTTTGGCACAGGCAATTCTGCAGGATCATGACATTAACAGGCGTGTGGGCAGAAGATGAAAGAGGAGGCTGCTTGAGGTCTCTTTCAGTCCACTGCTTCAATGAGCTAGTGAAATGATCCCATTGCTTGAGGGTTCATGGAAGTGCTCAAGTTGTGGGATTGCCTTAGCAGTACTTACTTGAATTAATGCTACATCTAAGTCAGAAGGGGGCTGTGATGTGCAGTGTCCAGCCTACAGGGTGTACAGGGGCCCTTGTACACATCCTCTGTATGTTTGCTTCCTCCCTGGCTGAAAGATCTTGTCCATACAATGGAAAAGCATCAGTGAGCAAGAGTGAGCAGAGCTATGCTGGAAGCAAGAGCTGTAGGACAGCATAGGTGGGTGAGGGGTGCAAGCCTGGGCTCCCCTGGGAATTTTGCCTGCTTCAGGGCTCTGATGACTCTCCTGGCAGGTGAAGGTGGAACTGCTCCTTTGTGTTTTGTTACATGGGCCTGAAACCTCATGCATCTTTCCAGTGTTTTGGCAAAGAGGTACCTTAAGCACTTGCGAATTATTGTGTCATTTTTATTTCAGCTGAAAGTCCTCTGCAAATTCCATTTGAATCTGCAAAGAAGACTGGCCACCCAAAACCTCCATTTTCCAGAGAATTTGCTGAAAGGGGGAAAAAAAGGGGGGGAAAAAAAAAGGGAAAAAGGTCCACATCTAATGACAAACCCTTTTTTTGCAAGAACTTCTCACAGATGACACAAGAATTTCCTGTTAATATCTTCGGGGCAGATTCTTGTGTGATACAAATTGGAGTGTGTGTCTATGTAACCCAATCTTTCTCTCTCATTGATATTTTGGAAATTCTCTGTTAAGTGCCTCCATGTGCACAAAAAAATGGACTGAGGCTACAGTCATGCCAAAATGTATTAAAGGGCTACAGGATTGGATCTTCAGCTGGTGGAAATCAGTATATCTCCATGATTTTGAATGGTTTATATAAGCATTAGTTGGGCTATGCAGTTCAGCAGGGACATGGGAATTGCTCAGCATTCCTGTGTGAGGACTCCCTGACAGAGATTTCTCATTCTCACCTTTCCTTTCCCCAAAAGACCCCATGAAAGCTGTTCTGTGACATGCAGCAAATACTGGATGGCAAGCACTGTAGCAGAAAAGCCTCAGTGGGCCTGAGATGCACTGGGAAGTAGGGAGGGCTGTACAGAAGATCTCCCTTTCCAGGACTCTGATGGGAGGTATAAACAGGCAAGATTGTTCTTTGATCACAAGCTAACTGTTGCTTGTGGATTTCCTATTCAAAGTCCTGTGAGCAGAAGGCAGCATAAATGAAAACATGCCAGACTACTGGTAGAAATTTAAAAGCCCTTTACTTGTTCTTCAGAAGGGTCTCTGTACAATGAGCATGGATCAGACCTTACATGAGATACATGTACCATGTGCAAGTATACTTGTTAATATCTCTTGGCCTGCAAAGATATGACAACTAGGTTGTATTTGAATATTTGGAAAATCACTCTCCCACATCATGGAGTAGGACCAGACTTTTTGTTGCATTGTGCTCTGCAGGAATCCTTAGCTCAAACCAAAACAAGAGAATTGTTGCTCAGCAAATCCCAGGTTGACAGCAAAAGTGACAACGCTAAGTAACAGAAAGAAAGAGTACAACTGTCACTGCAAAATGAGTGTTGTTTTCAAAAGAAAGCAGTTTGGTCTGTTCCAGGGGTTTTGCTTTGTTCTCAATTGTGTAGTAGTGCGCTGTGATAGTCTCAAGATAAGCGGCAGCATTTCCAGTGTAACAAGAACTTCTTAACACTTGTTAACAGCAAAGCTAGTAATGACCTTACAGAAGCCTTTCCAAACCTAATGGGACTAGGATTGGGCTAGACATACTTGGAAAATCGTTGCAGTGCTGCCATAGCCCCTTTCGTGTGCATTTTAAAAAACGTAAGCTGGGGCTTATAAAGCTAAGATATCTCTGCTGGTCAGATAAGTGAATGTCCTCAAGGAGCCCTAGCTTTTCAAACTGAACAACATCCTCAATAGTGATAAATTCCCATTATCCCACCCAAACCTGTGATGGGTGATGTTGGCTGAAGGTCTGGTCCATTTTGCGGTACTGGAGTAATCCTGAAAAGGAAGGTATGATTCTGGAGGGCAAGGACTTGTGAGCTACCTTAAGTCTGTTAGGAATACCTGGAGTGGATTCCTTTTTCTCGCACAAGATGAAAAGGCAGTGCAGTAGATTTTGTACTATGGAAAAAAGTCAGCTTTACTAGGAGGATCTAATGCTAGCAAATTCTCAAGTGTTAACAGGTCTACTGTCTTTGCATTCTTAGAAACAAGGGCACACACAATTTGCAAATATACTTAGTAGGAAGAGCTGCTTAACTAATTTTACACTGTGCTCAAGCTGAATAGTTTTCAGATAGGGCAAAGAAGTAAAGCACAAAGCAGACTTGTAAAGACGCACCACAGCCCCAGTTGTATCATGCACAGCTCTAAAATAAGCAGATCTTTCTTTAATAAGTCACTTTGACTATTTGAATGTTGATCAGGAAAGCAAGTCTTCATGGAAGAAATGACTTTTTCTTTGCAGTGGGAAGACAGAATTTCCTGGAACATAGGCAGGGCAAGAGCTAAAATCCCTGATGAGTGTTATTAAGGACATTGTTATGCAAATGTAATACATTGTAGTTCTTTGGAGGGAGGATTTTCCTAACATAAGAGACTGTACTATTTTAACAATTATTTTAATAAAAACATTCCCAAATGCATTTGTTTAGACAGTTTTCTTTTCTCTTTTATCAAGCAGGAAGTTTCAGAATATATGGGTTTTGGAAAAGCCGATATGGAAATTGCATTGAAAAGAATTGCTTTGAAGTAACGGCATTTTCATATCTTATCATACTGAAATGCTGAAAAACAATTTGAAACACAAGGTTTCACTTCCCTATGTTAGTTCAGCCCATTTTTTTTCTTAAACATTTCTTCTAACATCAGAAAATCAGAACATCAGTAATATCAGAAAATATCAGCGCTGTCCTCCAAAATACAAAATCTCTGTGTGACCCCATTCTCACCGGGAAAATGTTTCAGCGGAAAGTATTAGCCATTGTCAGAGTTCATGAAAAAAATTCCTCCTACTGACTTTAACTCTTTATTGCTTGTCAGGACAGGACATTTTTCTACATTACATATTCTTTGCATCACACAGTAAAGACACTATGGTTCATGCTCCAGTTGTGTGCAGAGAAAATTGAAAAGCATCCAAAGTCTGCTGAAGTTCTAGAAATCAACGGCAAAGGCTGACCTTTTGCATTTGGGATGAATGTATCACACAGAAATTTCAGATCAGTGCCAGCTACAGCGTCAATGTTTTTTTCTAGTGCAATGGCTGATTGGCCATGAGCTGGACCAAAGCTGCCAAATTTATTTCCCAAAGAGGCCCGAGTGACACAGGCAGGGACAGGCCCTGCCTCCACTCAACTGCAAGGACGTGAGGTGTATGGGCTGCCAATTCAATCAGGCCTTCTCCCTGGAAAATTGCCTGGCTTTAGGCAGCTTATGACTATCAAATATTTATCATATTGTCAGAGGATAAAGCAAGGGCTAATTGATGGCTTCTATAGCAGAGCCCAACACCGTAGGCTGTTTGGTAATGAGTGAGGGAGTTTCCTCGGCACTTAAAGGAATGGAGCTTCTCAGCCCAGTGTCTTCTTATTTATCAAAAGCCCCAAGGCTGCCAAGCCATGAAAAGGTATTTGCCATGCATCCTGCAGATTGGAGAGAGAGGCACACCACACAGGCAAGCCACCCTTTTTGGCCAGGTAGTGCAGGCATAGCCAGGCCTGGGAACAAGCACCAGAAATGCTTCAGGTGGCCTCTGTCACTGCAGGTACAACAGGAGGGGAAGGGACACTGTTAAGACCCAAAAGATTTTGTACTGAGCTGAGGTAGAAAGCCACAACAACCGTTGGGGAAAGGATGCGGCCAGCAGCTCTGGCTTCTGGCTGGGAAAGAAAAAGAGTGTTTTCTGTGATCATCATGACGTTATGGTACTTTTGATCCAGGACAAGTCAGAGTTCACACAGAAAGCAGAAAAAAATCCAGTGAAAACATTAGGTTAAGGTTCAGATTTTTCATATTTTAACTCAGTTGATTCATTCTGTCTTTTTATTCATCCAGCTAGGTCCTTCCAACAAGATTTTTACTGCACAAAGAGCATGGGGCATCTAAAGAAATAAGGGTGTGGGGTCTGGAAATGCTTAGTTAAAATTTTGGCTCTTTCACTACCTTGTGCAGTTTCCAGCTGGCTAATTCATGTTTCTGTGCCTCAGATGGTTCATCAGCAAGGCAGAGTGACAGCAGTGTCCACACAGAAGTAGTGATAAGGGGAATTAAAAGATGTTCCTAAGTATGTAGAATATTAACAACTAAAAAGAGTGAACACAAAGGAGAAAAATATGCTTATTTTTACAATGTAGCAGCTATGTAAAGTGCTGAGGTCTCTGCTAGCTAAGGAATACAGCTTCTAGTGACTTTGTGAGGTCAGGTTTTAGGTTAGTCACAAGTTGGCAGCTGTCAGGCATAGCCATCTGGGTACATATTTGTGTATCTTCAGATTATGGTAAATTACTTGGGTTTGATGCCTACATTTGAAGGGTATTTAAGGGGTGGGTTGACTCTAATGTGGAACACAAAGGGGTGGAGTTTGTTCTGTCTATGGGGGTATAACTCCAAATCTATGGCCAACTCTTCTGAGTGGCTTTACAAAGCCAAAAAAGAAATTAAAAACTCTGTTGAAGAGATGTCGTTCTTGGTCAGTGTTATGTGAAGTTTAGTAACGGTTTGTGAGCACTCCCCCTCACCCCTAAAGAAAGGCCCCTGCTGTCCTTCTAGACATGAATCTTTAATGTCAACTATACTTGGGGAGGTCTTGTGCCGCTAGGCCAGAGTTTTGCACGAGTGTGGCCTGGTTTTGTTTTCACGTTGACTTCCAATGCTGTTGCATACAGCTTTGTTTCCTTGTGTAACATTTCCCACAATGTTAGAACTTAAAAAAAAAGAGTGGGGTTTTTTGCCATAGAGATAGATATAAATATTAAAAGCAGGCACAGATAAAATAATAAACATTCAAAACTGTGAACTTCGAATTATGCTTTGTTTTGGAATAGACTCCTCCAGCACGTGCAGATTCAGAGATATATGATTTTCCCTTGGTACTGAAAACCAGGAGGGTTTCTTCAAGACTTCTGACCACACGGCATGGTGTATTTTATTCAAACTCTAGCCCACACTATGCTGTCAGAAAAGGTCTCCCCCTCTCTCTGACACAGACTGTGGTTGTTTTAGAAAAACGAAGTCCTATAATTCCTGGGATGATTTCCGCTGCAGAGAAGTGATGAGCTGACTGACAGCTGAGTGCATGGTCATTGTCATGAGCTAGCAGGTGTGTCCCACTTTGAGGAAGGGGGAGGAAAGCACATGAGGTTTGTGTGTGAATGCATTTGCTCATCCTGAATTTCTGTTTTGGTGAGTTGTCTCTCTGTTAAGCAAATATTCTCTGCCTGACACTGAGCTGCTATTTCAAAGCCTTTTATCAGTTTGCACAGAGTAAGTCCTGACAAGTAAAACATGTTGGTACTCACCTGAGTCCCTTCAGGGGGATCTTGTGTGGGGAATCCTTTTTCTGTGTGGGTTGACCCAGCAATAGGGCTGTTGGTGTTTAAGCATGGCTTAAGACCCAGCCATTCTGGGGAAAAGCACTTGCTTGTAAGATAAGGTCACTGAAGCACAAAGCTAAAATGCTGGCTTCATAGCTTTCCTGAACAGGCATGGTTTTCTGAACTGGACTCAGAAAAACTGCCTAAATTTCTTGGTGGTTTCCCGACATAGGAGGTATGGCAGTGTATACCAGTATGTAGGTGCTACATAGTACAAAAGATGGTATATGTTGCTATAAGCTCTGTACAAACAGCTGTATTCTTCTTTCTCCAGACAGAAGTAAAGACATAAGGTATTAATAAAATGTTCTTTTGTCACCACATAGATTATTCCACCTTTCTTACTTTTAGGAAGAGGTGATTCCAGAGAAAAAACCCTGTTCTTATGATATGTATGATAAGACCGATTTTGAGATTATGAGAGGTGTTATTTTAAAATATACTTTCCTTCACTGTGTACATTTATTTCTTAACTATAATTCCCTACACACAGCAGAACCAAGTCAGATCCAGCTGCCACTCTGCAGTCTGTGTCCAAGCTAAGCCAGTCTCTGCTTTCATTTTTTACACAGGAGTTGGCAAGGGTGAAAATGATGGGAATGATACTCATGAGCTTTGCTGGCCAAGAGCACACTCCCAGAATTCACAGAATTAGACCCCAAACCTTATTTGCATAAGAAACCTGCTTCTCTTTCCAAAATGTGTGAAACAGCAGCATTAAGGCAACAAGATTTGTGACATAGCCTTTGGGAGAAACCACTGCACTGGTACATGTGAGGATTCACTGGGTGATAAACAATTCTCATCATATGACATCTTAACTTTAACAAGGAAGTGTGTTTCACACACAGTAGGCATCAATGCAAGATTATCCATTGCAGTTTATGGTGTCTGCTATAAGCTTCCACTGTAAGTTTTGGGAAGTTAGCCCTATTCTTCACTTGTAAAATGTGGGAAACTTGACAGTAAAATACCTGCTCCCCAGTCAACCTAGGGAAAGGTTTGCCCGTCAATTCCTTGCAGGATATAAGAGAAGACTTCCATATTTGCAGTTTCTGAGCTCCATTACAGGGGTCACCAGTTTGCCTGGAAACATTGCTGCTGTTGTAAGCAGTGTGTGTGAAAGTCTTAGAAAAGGCTGTGTAACTGCATTTTTAGCCCGCAGTATTTTAAAGCAGTCAGCTGCTTTGGGGTTTTGGCAGCATCATTAGACTACTGGACTTTAATAACTCATTATTGCATAAACTGTGAATTGGGCAAACACCCAGTTTGGAGGTTTTCAGATTCTGTTGATTAATTTAATCACAATTGAAAAGCTTTGCCAGAGGAGTATAAAGAGGTTTATGCAGTGTAGCACTTGTCTGCCTGCTCAGTATGGTTGCTCTGTGTTTAAATATCACAACTGAATCAGCAGTTCAAAACCCTTGAACTTTGCCGTTCCACTTAAAACTAACCCCAGGTTACTGGTGGCCCACAGCACCCCTCCAGGAAAGGTACATACCAGTGGAAGAGGAGACAAAAAAGAAAAGAAAGAACAAAAGGCTTTTAACTTGCGCCATACATGATAATGATAGAGTGCCTTCAAAGAGCACTGGGGTTTTTGAAAATCACAGGAGTGCAAAGAGGTCACCCATAGATATTTGAATTATTAACACATGTTTAACCATTAAAGAAAGATGTATTGATAGACTATCAATGTGATTAATTATTCAGTTACACAAAGTACGGCACAGAAAACAAATTAAGTATTCCCCACTCTTTGGGAAGGTTCAACCTTGAATAAATGCATCATAAAAGGATTTGTTACCACAAGGCTTGTTAATAACAGAGTATCATGGAAAATGTGTATGCGTTGGTTGTATTTATTTCGGTTACAAGATGAGCCTTCATCGCTTGATGTATAGTGAAATGGAATGGAGAAAATCACAAAGAACCAACTTTGTGTTTGACTGGAAATGTGGCAGCTGTTTAGCTTGTGGTGACCTACTGAACCAAACAGGTTTTCAAAGGAAATGTGTACAGCTATTTGAAGAAGAAAGTCCACCTAGTAAGATATCTCATAGCCTTGCCTGCATTGCTAATGCAGATTCTGTGGGAAGGAGAGAACATCCCTCTCTTAGTCTTTGTTTGCAAGAAAAAAATATTATGCTGTTGGAACTTGTAGCTCACTTTTTTTGATAACCATAGCAAATAAAAGCTTGAAGCATTGCATATCTACTTTGCAATACCGTCATGGCTGAAATTCCCTCAAATTTTGACTCCACTATATGGTTATTGCATAGTTTCTTCAGTCGTCGGTCAATTATTCAAACAATCCAAGCAGATTTTTAATATGAACTCCCCAAAAGTCCAGTATAAGCCCAGTGTATTTTCTCCATGTATATAATATTAGAAATGTTAAATTAGTAAGCATAGTTTTTGGAAGGTCTCCTAAGGCCTACCTTTATTTTATTTATACTTTGTGGGCACATAGTAGAGTTAGGTGCCTAATACTCAATAGTGTGCTTCATCAACAGCGCAATGTTAGGCTGAGGTACCTTACATACGCTTCTCTACCTGCAGTGTCAGGGGACCTGCGGCAGCAGGTTGGCTACGTGCCAGTGTTTTTCATGCTTAACGAGAAGCAGGATAAAGGCTGCTGATATATGTCTATCTGAGGCAAAATGAAGATTCTTGCTCCATTTCATAGTGTGTCCTCTTCCCCAGGCACTGGAGAGGCACCTCCCTCCCTAGCTGTAGCCTCGAGGGGACGCTCATGCTGAGCGGGAAGCAAATGACTGTTCACAGCCATCGAGGGGGCAGAGGGAGGAGAGAGTCCAAAGTCCACCTGGGACAGCCAGAGTGTCTGCGGCCTGAGCGGGAACCAGGAAACTTTGGGTACATCTGAGTAATAACCTGTGGAGTGAGCTGCACTAGGACCCAAGTACTGAGCTACATGCACCTCGTTCATGATGAGTCCAAGATGGGAAAAGTAATCTCAACAATTTGGATGCCTTATTTTTATATCACTGAACTTTTTAGATGCCAGAAAATCTAGTTTCGTTCTAGTGTAAAGGCATGAGATAATATTGTACACAGTCAACTGGACAATCCATCTGGAAAACTAGTATGCATGTAGAGGAAGGAAAAAGAGGAAAATACAGGAATGAAAAAAATTAAAAATAACATGTTTGTAACCAAGAATTGTACAACCAATTCTCATTGTGCTAGAAATTAAATGGAAAAAACAAAGAGCAATACATCAGATGACATCTAGTCTCTATAGTGTCTGAAGAAATGTATTTGAGGCATTTTTGTTGTTTTGTTTTTGTTTGACAGCTGGAGATTTCCAGCTTGTCAGTCATGTGTATAGCATTCAGCTTATGTATTAGTATAAAAACATAGCAATCATTCTGTAAGTCACACAACAGTTTGTTGCTCTATTTTGGCAATTGCAGTTGTCCAGCAAATGTGAGGTAGCAAACTCTGGGCTCCCTGGGAAAATCAGGCTCCAGGCTGGCTTGGAAGAAGTTCTCCCATGTATCTCACTTAGGAGAAAAAGCTCTTGAAAGGTGTTGGGGTACAATTCAAGCTGTAACCATGTCACAAACTGAAAACCTGTCTTTAGCCTGGTGGAGAGCAGGCAACCCTCTGTTCAGTTCTCTCGGTCCAGTGGGGCTGTCATAGACCTTGTCTTCCTCGCTTGTCTTGGGGTGTAGTGCCAGGGGAATAGAGGCAATTTTGGGGTGTGGCCTTGGGGTGTGAAACAGAGGGAGGCTGTGAAAGCGGGCTTGTAGTGTTTCTGAGGGAGAGCTCTCTGTTCCTTGTCCCATAATTTTAGGGAACTCGCTGAATAATTTAGTTCTAATAGACTGTAGGGACTTCTCATGTGGAACTCTTCTGCCAGTTAATAATACTTAGTATGTATATTGCTTTTTGCATCTGCAAAGCACTTTGCAAACATTAACTAATTAAGCCTCACAACACTCTGGGGACAAAAGTATAAGTAAGTTATTATTGTTAAGTAAGGAAGGCTCTTGGCTCTCCTCTTAATGGAAGTCTTGGGGGAGATCCTAATCCTCTACGCTGCAGCCCTTACTGGTCTTCAGTCCCTCCTGTGAGTTACATTTACGTGAATTCAGAAACAAAGCCATGCTCCTGCTCCTTGCACTTCCACAAGGAATTTTTAAATACTTTGCAACTGCTTACTCACCTCCCGCACCTACTCCTGGTGCCAGTGCAGACAGCTTTAGGGATTGCATAAGTCTTCTGTTACTTGTCTCCTGGGTCTCTTTCCTTCCAGAGAATCCAGCATCTTGAAGGGCTGCAGTGATCACAAGTGTAATGATCATCTTCCTGGAGGAGTCAGAAAGCTCTGGGGAAAAAAACAACCAACACTTTTAAGAACAGAATATGGGGAAAATCATGTGAATTTGCTACTTAGGAAATTAAGGCTGCTTAAAACCTGGTCTCAGCTAGTGGTAAAGCTCCCATTAACATTAGTCGTGCAGGAACAGCCCTGTAACA
The DNA here is from genome assembly GCA_026212715.1 of Elanus axillaris. Lineage (NCBI taxonomy): Eukaryota > Metazoa > Chordata > Aves > Accipitriformes > Accipitridae > Elanus > Elanus axillaris. The sequence goes on from JANZLQ010000079.1 coordinate 39,448,418, forward strand.
AAATTATCAGGAACTCCTGTATTTCCAGCAACGCACAGATTTTCAGCTTTCCAGAAGAGTCAGTGGAAACTACGTGCCTAAATCCTGCACATCCAAGAAGTCAATGGCGTTTTATTGGGAAAGCAGCAACCCCAAAATGCAATGCCAGTAAAAGCAATATGGACCGTTACTGTTTTTTCCACCTTCCAGAAGACTTTCCTGCAAACCCTGGACAGATTTTTGACTTACACTAAGGTTTGTGGCAATGTCTCATGCAGGGATGCTGTGCAGAGAGAACTGAAATCACTGACAGCCCCAGCTGTGGGCAGCTGAGGCTTTGGGAAGTACATGTCAGAAGCAGGAGAGCATGCCCCACACATCACATCATCCCTTTCTGACAAGGGATGCTCTGCATGGCTCTGATGGCAGCTCCATTGGAAAATCACATCCCCAGAAGTCAAATCTCTGCTCAGCAGAGCTCCTTGTGAGGATTTGGGGTTTAATATTTACAGTCATAATAATGCTGTTAATATACCACATTAAAGAGACCGTTTGAAGCTCTGACAAGGGGAGTAAGAGAAAGCAGAATGGCAGCTGCTCTGTCAGTCACTTCCTATTCTGTGGGAACCAGCTGGATGCTGTTATCACTTATTATTTACCATTTAAGCTAGACATGTCACAAAAAAAAAAAAAAAAAGACCTACATGGCCAGAAAAAAAAAAGCAAAAATGGTCTTTGGGGACTTTCAAAACTTTCTGTGGTCTGATACATATTTGAGTTGATGGTTTTTCAATAAATCTCTTCACTTCCTCCTCCTGCCACCTCAGCTGCCATATTAAAGTGATCTGGTTGACCACAGAATTACTAAACGGAAATATGCAGTTCACTTAGTCTTTAAACCACATAAATACCTAAGAGGGATTTCTCCAGTTTCCAGCATTCATCTTGAAACTACTGCTTAATGTTAAATCATTAGACCTCAGGCTTTTTTTGCACAACCCATAAGCAAGCACTTAAAATCTCAGTCATCTTCCACTAGAAGGGAAATGAGGATGCCCTGTTCAGTAAAACACCAACAGCAAGTTTCTAGTAATGCTGAAGAATCTTCAGAAAGGGTTAGTTATTTGGTTAAAAGTGCAACATGCCTGAAGATAATCTGACCTTTTGGAGATTCCTGTTTTCTGAGAGCTGCCCCTACCTGTGACTGCTTAACTATATGTTTTCAAGGGAACAAGCCCTGTGTGCACTTTACTGAGGCATATCTTGGCTTCTGTGCTTTAACTGTGCATGTAATGTTGTCTTCTCTCTTGTCTGGGAGGGATTCATGTGTGCACACCTTTATTTACTTAGCTGTTTTCTGCAGGGGAAAAAAGGAATCAAAGAAAATCAGTCTTCGATAAAGAATTTTACATCTAAAGTTCTCTAGTTACTCAAAAACAATTTAAAGATACATTTGACTACCACTTATACTTAGCAACCAGGGAAGCAGAGCGCTAGCATAGCCATCAGCAGGGACCGTCCTACACTTTCTTCTAGACCCTTCATGCATGAAGCAAACTCCCTACAGAGAGCACTCCACTCCATGCTGCCCTCTGGCATATCCCTCCTTATAACTACTCTCCATCGTGACCCCTATAAACACATGACAAGGGCTAAGCAAACAGCTGGTGTGGGGTAACCACTGCTTATTGTGCTCATCTGTGTTGGCTTGCCAGGGCCTTCTGCTCCCCCGTCTGCTCATTACATCCATCTGCTATCTAGTGTCTTACGACTTAAACCAGGCCTTGGATAGATAGAAATCACTTCTTTGTATAGTAGTACAATCTCTAGAAGGGCTGAACAGCATCCATGGACAGTACTGCAAGTTAGCTAAATAGTAATAATCAATATGGCAAAGAGTTGGAGGAACAAATTGAAAAAAGAACTGGTAGGCTTTTCCGCTTTAGCTGAGGCCCCCAAAATATTTGGAATATGTACCTCATTGGCAGGGAGGGACAGTTAGCCACCAAGCCAAGACCCCCCCTCCCTTAACACAGGTAGCTCAGATGAGCACAGCTTTTGAGACCCCTCCAAGGTATGTAAAGGCACTCTTGATTGGGTGGTTCTGGGAGCAACAAGAGAAAGCCCTTTCCTATGCACGGTCCAGAGAAGAGCATTGAAGCTAGTGAGGGGCCTGAAGCACAAGTTTTATGAGGAGCAACTGAGGGAACTGGGGCTGTTCAGCCTGGAGAAAAGGAGGCTGAGGGGAGACTTTATCGCTCTCTACAACTACCTGAAAGGAGGTTGTAGCGAGGTGGGTGCTGGTCTGCTGTCAGGTGGCTGGTGATAGGACAAGAGCAAATGGCCTCAAGCTGCAGCAAGGGAGGTTTAGATTGGATATTAGGAAAAAATTTCTTTACTGAAAGGGTTGTCAAGCATTGGAACAGGGTGCCAGGGAAGTGATTGAGTGACCACCCCTAGAGGTATTCAAAAAGTGCATAGTCATGGCACTTCAGGACATGGTTTAGCGGGCATTGTTGACAGTTGGACTCAATGATCTTAAAGGTCTTTTTCAACCTAAATGGTTCTATGATTCTATGAATTGCCTTTGCAAGCACATGTGGGTCAGCAGGCTTTGTCAAAGATACCCAGACCAGTCAATAGAATTTTGCCACCCATCTGTCTTAGTGGCATTTCGAAATCCAATACCTGCTTGCAAGTCAGTTTTGTAAAGGGTGCTGTCAAACTGCTCACAAAGTGATGTTTAAAAATACCTACTTTTTTTTTTTCCCATGTCAAATTAGCACTCCTTCAGATTGAGGTTTTTGCTGCTTTTTTGTAAGGGTTGTCCCAAACAGCATAAGGGCAGCAGTCTGCCCTCAATCTCCTGGACTTCAGGGAGATTAAAAAAGGAGATCTACAGAATTCTTTCTGCATTAGCAAAATTTATTTTTCTCCTTCCAAAGCATTTGTACAGAAGCCTGTTTTACTAAGGGATCTTTTATCAGCATTTCCACTTTTGTCTTGCTAGGTACAGTCGGGTTTATAACTGCTCCTACTACTCTTCATATATACACTGTTCTTGAACACCTGATGTTTTTGTGTTGTTTGACTACCTGCAAAGTCATTGTCGTTCATTCCTTATTCTGATAAACTAAAAGCAATTTTCTCCCTCCTGCTCCTCCAGCTCAGAAGAGCTTTAAACAATCAAAATTTCTGGCCTCTAAGTCAAATTATATTCTTACATGGTTGTGTATGATTTCTGTAGGCATTGCATGTACATTTCTGAGGGTAGATTTTGGCCCAGCAGCATCCTTCTCTGTGTGCCAGCGTGAGGGAAAATGAACTTGTATTGTAAAAGAAATTTATCTCAATTAACACAGAGTGGGAGTAGATCACGCATACACCACTGATTTCTGTGATTCAATGTTTTCACTGGGAGGATGGTAGTAATCTGCACAATTTATTTTTCTCTAAAAATCACTCTTCAGGCAAGATTTAAATATTTATGAGGGATACATGGGAATATTTGGTTTGCAAAGCCTTTGTTTCCCTTGGGAAGTATGCTTCCACCAGGACCTGTAACTTGCAGTCAGGCACCATGCATGCAAGAAGGGAAGGTGCAGTTCAAGCATGTGATTCATATTTGCAGGATTCTCAAAACTGGCTGGTTTACTCACACTCAGAAGTCATCAGCTTTTAATAGCTTCTTCACATAAAGCAGAAGTTTTATTCTTTAGGAGAAATGGGTGTGTTTCCATAATAAACCTGGTGGTAACATAGAGGAAATAGTGGGTCAAGGTGAATCCTGCCATCTAACCGTGATTGGGAGATTTGAAGATCCCACAAAACACCCATATTGAAGTATGGGGCTTGGCTCCTCTTCCATGCCAAATTCACAGGGATATGAAGTTGTTAGAATTGTTGACTGCAAAACCCTGGCTGAAGTTACTGTACATGATGCTTTTGCCAGCAAAGTGTCCTTTGATTTCTGTGTTACAGAGCTGCAGGCTGTCATTTGGGCATGATGGTAATGATATTGTTCCAGAGCACAGCTACTGCACTTATTCTGCAGACTTCAGTTATTTAAAGATGACTTTTCTTCAAGGAGAAGAGACAATATTTTAATATGGGAGATTTATATCCAGCACTGAACAAGCAGAAGCTCCATGATTTGGCTGCACTAGGTAAATTCTCCTGCAAATTCTCCAGTGGCTTCCTTTGGGCTTGGTTTGGAGAGTTAAGTCCTTGGAACCATGTCCTTCTCCTTGAGATCAGCAGCCTTGAGCCTAGTGTGTCAGGAATCCACAATTCTTTTCCTCCCTACAGATTTTCTGTTAAATATCAAGACAACAGTGGAGGGAGAGCACTGTTTCAATGAACATGAATTATTGTATTCAACAGCTACAGTAAACTGTTATTTTACATAGAGTAGCTCAAAGCATGGTGTGACAGAAAGAAGACGGAGATTTAAGTGCCCAGTAATAAAAACAACCCTACTAATCTAATCCTGAGATGAAGCGAGCACCACACGGTTGACAAAGCTAATTTCTGGCCAGTGTTACACCAGTCTAGCTCCCTGACACATTCAAAGCCCAAGTTGTTTATAGGGTTATTATTAGAGATTTCTCTCTTTCTGAAGCCAAGGGAGGAAAATAGTTACTGAGGTAAATGTTACAAGGCCCCCAGACTGTGTTTTTGTTTGTGACACAGTTCAGATACAGACATCTATTCCTGGTGGAAATAGCCTTGCTGGTACATTTGACAGCATGTTTCAGAAGGTGGTTTCTAAGCAGAGATTGGAAACAAAAAGGGGGTAGTTGAGCTCCTCAGGACTGAAAAGCAAGTCAGTCTGTCTGTGGTGTGCAGCACTTTCCTGTTCCCCCGAGGAGAAAGCTCTTAGTGCATTTCAGCTCCTGTGATGACAGTGATGCTATGTTTCAGGTTTCTCACTGCACTGCAAACACAATTATATTAAAGAAGTGCCTTTGGGTAGGAATACACAAGCGAAGAAAATGCATTTTTTTAGAAACAACTACTATTCATTGCAAAATGGTACATGATTTTGAACAGTGTAACTATAGTCAGTGCTACTTTAATCCATTCTTGGTTGCATATTTTTGTTCTATGTAATGGAGGTATAAGCCTGTTTTGGTCCTGTTACTTATATACTAGCTGCATGCCACTGAACATAAAAAATATATTCAGTCTAAGGCAGTTACCAGATGTGAAAATTTTTGCCCAGCTCTTCACTAGGGTCTTCCAGTGGCATAAGTAAATAGAGCCAAACGTGATAGCAGAAAACACTCTCTGAGAGCAGTCACAGAAATCCTGTAAGCTGATGGAGAGTTATACACTTCTTTTTAGCATATTGGTTATCTATAAATACACTAAGTGGGGAACGAGTTCTTTAGGGTGGACTGTTCATCTGTGCTGAAAGGGAAAACTTGAAAGTTGAAAATCATCTTGGATAGTGACAAAAATATTTAAATGTATTATTTAAGCGTTTATTAAATTAACTGCAATTTGGATCTCTTCTGACACTAGATAACATCCTGAACAAACTATCAACTCTGATACATGCTTTACACACCAACCGTATGCTGCCCAAAGGATGGAGGAGTAGATCTGAAACATTTTACCATCTCTGAATTCCAGCTATGAAGTGCAGTTTGCAATGAACCTGAAATAACAGAATTACAAAGGGAAAAACATTGCTATGGCAACAAAATATTTCTATTTTAAGTGAACTTAGTGTAAGAAAAGAAGCAACAGTGTGATTTAAGCAGAAACAGACTTTGCAAAATAAGAAATGCAATCATTACTTTAAAACTAAATCATAATCTAGCCCCATTTGTGATGGCATATCTACCTGTAACTCTCTTTTCTCTGGTATTTTTTGAGCTTGCAGAAACACAGAACAATGTTTTATGGCTTTAGAAACTGAGAGAGGGGTAAAATGAGGCAATCTCAGAAGACATAGCAGTTCCCTAACAAAGCTAGATACAGAATGTTCATGATTCAGGATATAAGGTCAAGATTACTCCTGGCTAGTGATAGGCACCAGTCTGAGGAGCCTGAATTAGGAGTCCCTATTGCCAGAACCTATCTCCATGTTCACTGAAGTACTCTACCCCTCCAGCATAACTATGTCTTTGGCTGAATTGCCAAGAGCATATTGTAAAGGTCTGTTTCTCCTCTGATTTTTGGGGAGCACAACAGATCTGTTTTCCTAGTCAGCTATCTCAATTACATGTCTAGAAGTTGAATGAGGAAAAAAAGTCTTAGTTCAGTTCAGTGGTTGACAAGAACTATGAAACCTTATTTCAGTGTGAATTAATGCATCTCATTTACCATTCTTCAAGCTGCAATGAGGATTTCTCTGACTTCTGGTTACTGCAAGCAACAGTGTCCACTTTTCCTACAGCCCTGCTGTAAGATAATGCTTTGGCCAAAGGACAAGATTCAGCATCTTCCTCTCATAACCAAGAACTTTCTAGTTGTCAGTATAACAGAATAAGGTGAAAACAAACTCCTTTGCTCTCCCCAAGCCTTTTTACAGCCAGATGGTTTGGCTCCTGTGGTTTTTTTTTGTTGGTGTTTTTTGGGTGGGGTTTGGGGGGTTTGTGTATGTGCTTTTGGTTTTTTGGGGGTTGGGTTTTTTGTTTGGGGGTCTTTTTTGGTGGTGGTGGATTTTTTTGTTTTGTTTTAAAGGACAGACCACTTTCAAAGAAAAATATCTGGTTAAAAATATTTTTGTATTTCTAGGTAATGTTTTCTCTTCTGCACCATCAACTCAGTGACTTTTGGGGGACTGACTCTTTGGCTGTTAAAGGCCAGCTGCCAAAACTCTGGACAATCAAAGAAAGCAGCAGCATTCCAAAAATGCTGCTATTATGGTAACACACAAAAAAGGAAACATTTACACAGATAATTAAAGCAATTAGTTTTGTTTTCTGGAGAATGACCTTACAGAATTTCCATGTGGCTGCTGGCTCCTGTTTATTAAGCTACATCTTTAAAAGGAGCAGAGATAAAATTCAGCTAAACTATGTACGTTAAGAAAGGAGATACTACCTATTTGTCAAAGAAATAAGATCAAATCTGCTTGTCAAAAATGCAGTACCAGAAATACCTGCAGAGCTCTGCCTCAGTCTAGTTTATCTGAGCCTTGACTGTACTGAGGTACCTTGCAAGGCACGATGAACATGGAGTACTGACAATTAGTGTAGATTCACATAGGAAAGCCACCTACATCCCTGCACCTGGCTTTACCCACAGGCTGCTCTTAGGCCTTCAGAGAATCTCAGCTGACGGCAAAGACTAAGAAGGAACCTTGATTATTCTGGGCTTTAACAACTTGGAAGTCCAGGCTATGCAGAAAGTTAGCAAGCCATGGAGATCATAGCTGTGTGGCTTAGCAGTGGCTGTGAAATGCCACCACTCATGTTCAAAAACACACACTGTGAAGAGCCATAGTGCTCAGAAACCACCCGAGGCTCGGGGGCTGCATGGGCAAGGTCCAGCCCTCAGAAAAAAGTCATTAGGCTGCATGGAGGAGGATACTGATTTGTCAGTGAGAGACCAGGGATGTGCTGTACGAAGCAGTGTTGCTGTCTGTGCCGCCTGGAGGGTTGCAGCCTGTTGCCACTAGCCCTGCTGAAAGAGATAAGGGGAAAGTTTAGGGAAAGTGCACTTCCAGCATATAGGTCACCCTCATCTTGAATGCATTGTCTCTTAGTGATCAAAGGTCTGAAAAGACTTAGCAAGCAAGGGATGTCATCTTTTCATCTACACTCAGCTACTTCAAAGGCTCTTGCTTTGCCATTAAGGCAAGCAGCAGTTTACTTTTCTATCTAGGCTGGGCTAGGATGTGCAGTGTCCTTCACAGTTTTGTGAACTTAGGAGCAAACCAGATGATTCAAAGGCAGTTATTTTTGCCCAAAAAAGCAAGTGATAGCTTAATTGGCCAATCAATTCAGAATAGGCACTGCAGTGAAATAAATGGCAATTTGATTATGTGGTGCTGCCACAAAATGCAATTTGATTTGACTTCAGGAAAGTGATGGCTTTTTCTTTAATATTTGGTTACAGTCTTTCAACTGAGTGTAACCAGGGGAGAGAAATGCTGATATATTATGATTTCTTCATGTTAAACTTGAACGTGTTTAATACTCATTAAAGATTAAATGACTTTTAAAATCAAATTGAGTGATTCAAGCTTACAGAATAAGGCTTAATCTTTGGCTGTTCCACCTCTGCAGAATAAAACAATCCCTGCAGTGAATGTGGTCTTTTTTAATGTATATTTATTGAACTTCTTTGGTAAAACTATCTTCATTACCTCTCTTTTGTTATGTTTTGTCTTTGGTTTTTTTTTGTAGGAAAGACTTTTGATCTACTGCAGTAATTTTGTTTACCTCACAGCTGGACACTCCTGGAAGAAGTAATTATATTCACGTTATGCCTCCTGTGACAGATTGTCCTAAGTAGATATATTATTTTGAAGCAATCAAGATTCTGATACCAGAGCATTAAATTTAATAGAATAATAGATTTTCAGAGTCTGAAGAGACTAGTCATTCCCTGATCATATCTCCTCTACCTATCCTAAAATTTCACTCAGTAATTCGTGCATGAAGCCGAGAGACTAATGGGTAGAGGTAGAATGAACTCTTTAAGCACATACCTGATCTTGATAAAAAGAGATCTTGCTGCCAGGTTATCTACAACATCCTTTAAGTTTTTCACAGGGTTGCTGTTTCCCAGAACACAGGCTTTGGTCATCAAGTACAAAACTACTTTTTAAATCATTTGATGTAAGTTCTTCATTTGACTTCATTTGATGGACTTGTTTAACTGTACCATTTGCTGTATCTTTCTGTAATATTTTCCCTGTTATTTATAATTTCTCCAGCCTCTGAGCCATTACGGACTTTATCTGCAGTGAATTCATTCCTCCCAATCATGTATGAATGAATCCCTTCCAGACTACACCCAAATGATGAAAATTCCTTACAAATTCTTGTAACTGGAGACCTCAAGTTTATCATGAACAGTGATTCATTCATTGAAGAGATGCTACATGGATGCATTGTGTTTGCATAGGATAGTGTGCTGAGGAATGTCTAGCCTCACAGAAAGTATCAGGCTGCCTTTATCAATCAGACTTGTAATGTTCTGAAAAAAACTGCTTCCAAGTTTATTGGAATCACCTGTTTTCTACATAATCATGTTTAATTATAATTTTATTTCAAGGGCCAGGAGCTACAGACTGTAAGATATTGAGTCTCTTTCCACATTTCTGCCTTCATGAAAGAAAGTCAGAAAAAAAAAAGTGCATTTAAAAGAAATATCTGGCTGATTTCATTCAAGGGACTTGCCTACTAGAGTCAATGGTGTTAGGCAGAGATGAGCAGGCTCCAACATACTAACTCTGCTCTGGATTGACTGGCAATGTTCAGAAATAATTACATTTTTGTAGGATATATTTTGTATACTTGCATTGCAGAAAGGCGTGGACTTGAAAAGCATAGAGGAACCCTATAGAAAAAAAGCATTCTACAGTAAAACATCTCCCACCAGGGATAGTTTCAAGCTGAAATGTATTTGTGCCACTCCCACTGATGGTCATTTTAAATGTACTTCTCATGGAAAAGTAATCTGAAGACAAGCTCTGTTTGAGAGCAGCATTTTCGAGCTGAGAGGAATGGATGATATGAATGGTGAATAGTACAAAGAGAAATAGTTAAGGCAATCAATGAATTTATGACTTACAGATAAAGACAGATGATAAAGATTATGTTAACTTCACTAAAATTAAATGTGATTTTTTTCTTATTAAATCCATTACCTAAGAAGCTAAATATGGTATCTGACTCACATGCAGGCTCTCCTTCCATCATTTTGCCTTAGAAGTGAAAAAATAAAATATTTTCATTAGCTAATTATAGAGGATGGGCAAGACTATGAGTGGAAGAGCACTCTTGTACTGTGTCTTCTGGTGCCTGTCTCAAAATTCATGTCCTGTTTTTCAAGCCAGTAGATGAAGATGTGGAAGTATCTGCTATGGCACTGTTGCACCTCCAGCACAGAGAAGCAGAAACACATCTCTATGCTCTCTGTCTCTGTCTGGGAGCACAGGGTGATGAACCTCATTGCTTGTCTCGGATCCAGGTTCCTCTTCGTGGCCATCTTTTTCTGCAAAAGCAAATTCCAAGTAATTGAATGCGGGGGTTATAGCCCCAAAACCACACGCATCAGGCCACCTATAAGCCAGTGAAGATCCTTGAACAGGAAGCATAGGGCATAGGAGGCTGATAGAGCTTAATGAGTGGACAACAGGCACATTGGGAAAAAATTTGATCACAGTGAATAGGTTTCATAAAGCACCTTCCATTGCAAACTCACATCCCTGTTGCTAGCTCTGTATCAAGACTCTTCTGTAGTTTGTAGAAGAACTGGTAAATAGCATGTGCAACATGCATAATAAAGTACACTGTGTTGTCAAGGACAAGAAGGATTTGTGGGAAATTCTCCCTGTGCAGTTTCAAAGATCAGCCTTCCAGTGGACTCAGAAAACACTCATGTGTCAGCAGAGGTCACTCTGGGATTGACCACTGCAGTGAATGGGAAGATTACCTCTAACACTATGGGTGAAGACCCATACATATTACTACACAGTTCACAGTAGGATATCTTTTACACTCACCACATTGTAAAAGGTGCTTCAGAGATATTGTAATGTTCAGCAAAAATCTCAGGTTTCTGCAAGCTATTCACCTATACATAGATCTGAAGGTTGCAACTGACTAAACAGAAATGCAAACTACCTCTAGGTCTGGTGAAATAAGGTTTGCAAAGTGTCCTTGAAAATAACATCTGAGAATTTTTGTGGATTCAAGAAAGATATTTTGACTGTCTGGTCAGATATATCTGATATATCTGTGGGAATTGATACAGTCTGTCTGGAGGTTCAGTTGATGTAGTCTTGTTTGAAAAATGCCATTGGCATGTTTATCCAGTTTACATTTTTCTGTTTCCAATATCTTCCCATTATCTCAAATTCTCAAATTGCTTAGCTCAAATTAGGCAAAATAACCTATTTAACCAGTACAATACTCATAATTTCATCATCTGATCCATCATTTCTCTTGTTAGCTGACTGTTCTGGAAAAGTATTTTCTGTGATAACATCTCTGGGCTTTGTTCTTTATCTCAGATCTTTGCCTTTGTTGTCTTTAGAGAAGATTATTAAAATTTCTCCCTCTTAGATGGCCCCAGATTACCGGACTCTTAAGACACAACCACATTGGACCATCAGGTCTGACGTGGCAAGATAACCAGTTCCTCCCTGAAGGAAGATATGACCACAGGGGAGTACGATAGGCCAAACAGCTGTCTTAAAATAATATTTAACAACAGGAAAATACAATCTAAAAAAAGATTTTGAAAATTGCAAAAAGTCTATCTTACTCAAGGAGTTGGTTTGTTGAGTGCTTGAATAGGGGCTAACTTCTCAAGTACTCTCTCAGGTCTGGGGTCATCTTACTGCACTGTTAGCTTCCCTTTTGTACTTATGGGACTTCCGTTAAGCCTAACTGAAATTTCTTGCTCCTTTACATGCTTGGACCCGTAACTAAACTTGTTGAACTCAGCAGGGAGTCGCAATAAAAGCATCAAATTGAACAGCTTTTGTATTGTGTCTGAAGTATCTGCTAGGGAGTAAATATCTGGTTTCAATTCTCACTCTTCCTGGGCACATTTCCTGACAATCCAGTTATTGAATTAACTCACTGTATGAATACATATGCATGGAGAAGACCGCTCAATAACCAATCCAACTTATAATACTCCTAAATTACTTCAGACAAGTCCATATCTACTACATAGGCAATTTCCATCTCTGACATATTTTGTATAATGAGTAAGACTTTGAAAGAGCTAAAATGAAAAGGATCGTTTACCTTCTATTACAGTACACTGTATGAAATCATCTTGATCTTCTCATTAAATGAAGATGATACATATTATATGGAATTGCCTTGAATTGCTCACTCATTGAGGATATTGGTCACAAACAAGAAAACACACACACTGCACGCAGAGCTGTGGGAACTACCTCTTGGGATAAATCCTCTCCAGAGAAGACAGCAAATCTAGCATGATACCCATGTGTGGTAACATGTGTCATGCATCTCTTGCTCACCAAAAATGTGATATCACAGACCTCTACGAAGACTCAAGTGTGCTAGAAGTCACAGTCAAGAAACTGGTTGTCAAACTGCTTGTTAAACTATATCTTGCCAAAAAAACCCCTAGATTTTGTGTCTGAGCTGACAGAAGTAGTGAATCATGGAGTCATTCAAATCAATAGCAAAATTCTCATATGCCTTGATGAAGCCTGGATTTCACACAAGTAATTTTAATTTACCAGACAGCATTGGAGCTTACTAAATCACTTCTGGGTACATCTGTTTTGTCTGTTTCTACCCTAAGATGTTCACAGTGTTTAGATATAAAGTTAACCTGAGTGGATTAGGGGTTGGAGGAGCATCTGCTGGAGTAGTTCCCTAAATACTTTGGGCTCCAAATATGAATTGTCCATTGAGGGATTTTTGAAAATCCTAATATTAACATTATATAATTTTTTACTGTTATAGTTCAATGGCTGGTCACACAAGAAATAATAATAAAGAGCATAACAATTCAAAAATGAAAGATAAGAACATACCAGAAAGGAAACATTCACAAAACCAGGTAGCTAGAGCAATGTGTTGGGCCTCACCATAGCACACATTGAAACACCACTTTAATGGTGCAGGAGAAATTACTACTTGGGGTGGAAAAATGTGAAGAATAAATGAATATAGGAACTGTGGACACAGAGGAAGAGACAGAAAGCTGGGTCAGCACATGTTACCTTGGCTGGATACCTCTCCCAGCTCTATAAATCTTCATTTCACTGTGATTTAGTAAGATCATGTGGTACAGTGAGGAGGACATGTCCGTGCCTTTGTAGTTCCCATGAAAGCCCATAGCTCCTATGGTCACCTGTTATTAAAGCTCTGGGTGAGCTATTGATGTCCCTCATACAAATGGAAGTGACTACCAGGAAAGGAATGTAAACAAAGTCACATAAAAGAAAAAGGAAAACAGCAGAAAACCCTACTGCTGTGGTGCATACCCCAGTTATGGATGCCCATTTCCTCCTGCATATCTGTGTTCATTCTTCTGTTTAAAATGCAGTTACTGTGTTATTGATTTCCTGGATATGTTTTTAAAAGCATTTAGGATTGGGCAATTAGTTACTGCTTAATGCAGAATGTCAAAACAGAGCTATTGATCCAACTAATTGATCAATTGATTCATTATTTCCTTCACAGCGTTTGATGTGGACCTAGTCCAAAAGAATAAAGGAAAGAAAAATAAGTTGGATTTTGTGAGGAATATTATATACCAAAAAGTTAAGGAAAGATTTATTAATCTTGAAAGGAAACAGTTTGGGGATAAAAGTAATTTTCCAGTAATTGCTTGTTTATTGAAGCAACCACTCAAAAGGAAAAGCTTACAACAGGGCAAAAGAAAGAAAAAATACTGAACAGTGAAGTGTATTTATTATAAACAGGACAAAGGGCATGCCTTTAACCATGTCATGAGAACAATTTTGATATATAGTAATTTTGTTCGTTCTGAAGTAAAACATAGAATAATAATTATTATAATTAAGGAATCAGCTGTGAACCAGAAACCCTGGACTTCCTCTGGAACCGGCAAAAGTTTAGGGAAAGTATGTGTGACAGAAAGCAGGATATGATCATGGAAACTGTTCTGGCCTCTTCATCTGAGATGAAGGCCTGCTTCTTCAGCCACATGAATAGAAGGGCAGGGCTGAGCTAAGTGCCACCTCACAGGGTCACCGAAATACAGAGATAGGGAAGGACCTCTGAAGATTGTCTTGGTCCAACCACCTGGTGAAGCAGGGTCAGTTATGGTAGATTGCTCAGTGTCATCTCCAGTTAGATTTTAATATCTCCAAAGATGGAGACTCTACAACCTTTCTGATGAACTTCTCATTTTTTTGCTTGCCTCCTCTTGTGGCAGCTGCCAGGATACATCTTTTGCAGGATGCTTACTGTTGCATTTCTCCCCTCATTATAAACCACATACACAGCTAAAGCGTCCTGGCATCTCTCCTCCAGGCGCAGAAACTACGCCTAGTCTTCCGCTGCACTGGTGCAGCTGGGAGACACACTTGGGGAAACTTTTCAGCTGGATGTTGCTTTCTGTCTCAGTCTCTGTTTAAAAAAAACCAAACAACAAAACAAACCTCACAAACCCACAAAACAACATTGTTTTGAAAAAGTACGCTGCACAGCTTCTCACTGGGCCACATTACCTTCTGCACATGTTAAAAGATTAAGGAAGTAACCACAATAGCCATTGCTAGTCCCAGAGTCCTTTTTTTTGGAAGATTTGTTGTCCTCAAAACATTAGAGATATGCAGCTGTTGTACTAGAAGGCCAAACAGAATATCATCAGAAATGATTAATTAAATAATGATGGATGTAGCTCATGAACTGTAACACATTAATAACTATTACAGCAAATTCTGACTAAAATATTCTACAAACAATCAGTTAAAACAAATCTGTAGCACAGGAGGCAGTTCAAAGAAGCTGAAACCCCAACAACATATTTAAAAAGCTGGAGAAAACAGGAGGTGCCAAAAATTGTTCAGTTAACTGCATGCTGTCACTGGATTAAAAATAAACATGAAGGGATAATAAACACCCAGGTTAGCTGCATGGCATTAAATTAGACCTTGGAAAATTAATTCTGTTTTCATTTTACTGGTGGAAAACCGATGTGGCCACTGGTGTTTGCCTAGTGCAAATACTTTTAACACAGGGATAAATACAGGGCATAGTAAGAAAGGCTAGAAAAATCTGGATAATTTAAAATGACTCAAGGTTAAGAGGCCTCTGAAATTCAACCTAGAGAAATTCAGGAGTAGCCAAAGCATTTTCTGAACCATTACTTACTATCTTCACGAACTTGCGAAGGACGGAGAAAATCTCTAAGGACAGGAGAAGGTCAAATGCAGTACCTACTATTAATAAAAGGACAACAGTATGACCTAGGGAAGTATAGACTTACCAGGGTGACTTTAAGACCTGGAAGATGCTAAACCAGATGATTCAATAATCAATTTGTAAACATCTAGAGGAGGATGAATGTGATAAAATACTTCCAACATTGATTTGTCAAGAATATTTCACATCAGATCAATCTGGTTACATCTTTGGGAGATAACTAGCCAAGTGAATAAAGAAAAGCAGCAGGCGTGACATATATTGACTTTATTAAGGCTTTTACAGTGTGTTGGGCCTGGTGTGCTCTTTAGTGAAGGAAAACACAGCATAGAAGAGATCACCATAATGTACATGGCTGGTTGGTCTATAACACAAAGACTTATTAATAGATTGCTAACTGGCAGCTTATTCCAGTGAAGCATATAGGTGTCTCTGTAGAACTTGCTTCATTCAAAGTTTTCATTAATGACTTGGTCTAAAGAATGTACTTGGAATTCATAGATAATGCTGAGCCAGGAGGGCTGAATTATTATGAAGAATCAAGGATCAAAACTCTTAATAAACTGAAGCAATGGTCTGAAATTACAGATGAAAATCAACAGACACAAGTGTGAAGTATTTTGATGAGGAAGCAGGAAGTGCAGAAATGAAGAGATTAACTAGCAAGCTGCAATAATGCAGAAAAGGGATTGTGAGTTACAGCTGATGTCAAACTCAACCTGAGTCAGCAGTCTGATGTTGCTGGGGAAAAAAAGGGAAGTCTCATTTTGTAATATACTGGTGAAATGTCACGTGTAAGATGCTGGAGGAAATTACTCTTTTCTATGCATCATCTGGCGGGCCTCAGCTAGATAAACATGTTCTATTTAAGGCATTATTCTTTAGGAAATTTATAGTAAGGATTGGAGAGAAGCTAGAGGAGACAAATAAATTCCTTAGGTTGAGAAAGTGTAACTGGAAGAGTGAACATGATAGTAGCCTTCCACAGTATGAATGATTGCTAAAAACATTTATGCACTACTCATCAGCTTTGTTTGAGACAAGATTTTGCTTCTTTGAAGCATTGTTTCAGAGAAACAATTCAAGCTGTAAGGGATAGAGGAGAACGGACAGCATCCAAGCAGCCTGAGTTGCCTTAGTGGAAGATGCTAAGAGCCAGACTGCTGTCAATGATGGTCCAAGACACAGCCCAGGGAGAATGGACTCCAAGAAGTTCCTCTTTTATTCCCCAATGGTTGCTATGGACATTTTATGTTTGAAAAGGAATGACAGAGCTATACCTTTTTTTTTTATAAGAAGGAATGGTATCCACTGAAATAAATCCATATATGTGCTCTCTGGGGTGAAGAACAAAACCTCAGTGGCCACACCAAGAAGTCAAGAAGAAGCGAAAGCCTTCCATTTCACACTGTATCCAACTGACCTCTGCGGAACTCAGTGCATCCCTGCTACAATTCTGTTGACACAAGCCAACACTTGAGTGATCAGAGCAGCTTCCTGGGGATGTGGTAGGGAGCCATATGCAGTGTGTTGAACAGAACAAGGTCTGACGTTGATAACATTCCCTGTTTGCAAGGACGCTCCCTGCCTGTCCCATCCTACTGGTCATGCTGCCACCAGACCATTGCACCAGATCATTAAATAAAAATCAGCAAATAAGATAGCACTTTGATATTTTTGTTGAACTTCTGGTTTACCACCTGCCATATCAACACAGCTCAATGCCAAAATCAGTAGCAACAACAGTCATTTGACGAGGTATGGTACGTGTTCCTCCCGGTGCTGAGAATGGAGATTTTACTGAGCAATTTAGGTACAGCTGCAGCTTTTTCAGCTGAATGCTGCAGCAGATGGAAGAAGCCTGTGTGTTCAGAAAACGCAGTGGTTTTTCAATACTAGGTGATTGCATGGTAAGTTGTGCATTCCACCCACAACATACTTTTCTCTATGCACTTGTATAGTGCACTTATGTAGTTAATTGCACACCTGCTTATACCATACAAGAGAGGAAACACAAAATATATTTAGATTCATTTTAACTTAATAAGTTGTTTTATTGAAATTGCCCACTATGTTTTCTTTGATTTTCAAGATGTTTGAAGGAATAGCTATTTGCATGTCAGAAATATTTGAAGATTTGCTTCTCCATGTTTTGAGGATCAAATGTGAAGGTATTAGGAAGGCAAGAGAAAAGAGCATGATGGAATGATGGATCTTAGAAAGAATGAAAATGAACAATGCTCTCCAGTTACGCTTTTACCTCCTTTTATATAGACAGTTATGATATTAAGAATCATTCACCACTCATCATGTTTCTCCAGCATTAAAATGAAGATGACTGTGATCATTTTTGCTGTTTCCTCCTGCAGTACACTAAAGATACATGCTAATATTGCTACCAATGGAAAAATAACCCATTTAGCTGAGTGCTTCTTGAGAGACTGTATTCAAAACTTCTTTCATTTCACACAAATTAACCTAGTAATGATTCCTGATGGCTGATCAAGTATCTGATGTATTCTGCCGTTTTGTAGGGAGATTTGCAGGCATGCTTCAAACTATTTTGTCACTTATTTTCACTTTCCATACCTTGAACTGATAAAAATGGTAGATAAGTACTGCTATATTTGACACTGAGACTGAACTACTGAAAACATAAAACTGAGGAAGACCCTCTTAGTTCATGAGAGGCCACAAATCCCAAAGATCAGATACTAGCCAACGTAAGTATACCTACTAGACCTCAACAGGGTTAATGACTTCATAAAAGCCACTTTCAGATTTTAGTAGTAGAACAGGGAGTCTCTGCTGCTATGCATTTTTCTCCTGCTCTGACACCAGCTAGTAGTGCTGTGGTTTAGTGCAGCTTGGTAAGACCCCACAGAACAGAAGGGATCTAAATGCAAAGGGTTCTTTGTTCTATCTCAGGTCTTCCAGAAACAGCAATAAAATTTGTTTTGAAATGATGAATGAAACAGAAACCAAAGCAACCAAAGCAACAGACCTGCAGAAAACCAACATGGCTGCCAAATCTGGCCCTGAGAACATGTAACTGGCAGTGCTTCCTATTTTGTGCCGTGATTTCTGTCTATGAGGATGCATTTCCTCCCAGTTCCCCTGTGCTGTGCTACTTCCACTCATCAGCCCATGCTGGACTGTCAGCAGCTACAGCCTTTGAGGTTGGTACAAGACTGCAGTCTATGGCAGGACTCTTACCAATTAAGTCCTTTCCAGCACCTCAACCAGATGTGATGTTTCCTTGACTAGGATGACCACTTTCATTCTTCAAAGAGATGGCAGCCTGTCTCACGGGGACAGACAAGCAAAGGTTTTGAGTAACTTGATGGATTTAAAGCAGCTAATTTTTTAGTGGCATTGCAGGTCAAAAGGATTCCTTCTTAGTTAAAAAAAAGACCTTTAATGGAGGAGCACCCAAATAAAAATCTGTTCTTTTTTTAAGCAAATAATGATGGAACAATATTTGGGTCTTTCTTTGGTATTTGTGTCACCTGTGGGCTCATATTCAGTTTGGGATTGGTTCAAGGAAATAATTCAGAGCCATTCTAATGGCTGACAGTTTGTACTGCAGCAAGAGTAGTCACCTCTGCCATTCTCCTTACTGTCTGTGGGAAACTGGCCTGATCACAGTAAGAATGAATATCCCTCTGTGCTAACTTTGTTGGGCTTTTTTCTGTTTGTTTTATGTTCCACAACAGCTCAAATGTTAAGCTCTATTTCAGGATATTAAATGAAGTGAATAATGCAATTTCAATCACCCAGTCACCTTTGAGCATACCACATTACCTAATAACCAAGAAGAGGGGGTTAGAGTAGTGAATTTATGTAACTGCAATAAGGCATAATAATATCTGAGGAAACAGTGGAAGGGAGAAATTAATTCACATATAATATATTAACAGGGACTAGGGATTCATAAAATTGAGCCAGATCACTCTGAAGATATTCAAACCTCAGTGATACAATTGAAGCTTACTTTATTAACTTCTGGCTGAAATTCACATGTCCTCCAGAAAAGTGAGGGTTGAAACTCTTCGGTGCTTGTGGCAGGAGTGCTGAGGATGAGATCTGGGGCAGATGGGAAAGTGTTGGTTTTGTATTTGACTCAGTCTCTGGGATGTGCCTCTGTTTTGATTCAGACCTCTGCAACAGATTCAAATACCTGGAGGTGAGGGTGTCTGCAGCATGAGCCCCTTGAGCTCTGGGATGGTCTCCTCCCACAAGGTCTTGATGAGTGTATGTTCATCTTCCACTGCCACCAGGTAGGTGCTGACCCACAGGAAAGGGATGACCACTGCAATTCCAAGGGGCTGCAGTACATATGGCCACCTGTTTAGACACACCACTGAAATGTTCCTGTGCTGAGTTTGGGGGTGAGAGAGGATAAAAATCAAGATTGTAATCTCTCCCCTTTTGTGCATAAGCAAGACTAAACTAAACTAGTATCACAGCAAAGCCCCACCACCTATGCCCAGATGAACATGCTGAAGTCTGCTGGTGTGGGAGAAACTTGAGACAAATTGAAAGAACATGGTGAAAGTTGTCCATGCAATTGTGGAAATGCCAAGGAAAGTCGATGCCAGGAAATCCTTTCCCCTCATTCAACTGAGCTGAAGTCTTTGCTCCCTGCCTGCCCTCACAGCTCCTGTAAGGCCCTGACTGCTCCAAACCATCCACATGGAGCTGCTTCCAGCAAAACTTGAAAAGAGATGCATTTTTAAAGACACAGCTCCATTTCAGAGCTATATATAGTGCACCAGCTTGTGTGTAAAGAGCAGACTGGGAGGGAAAGCAGACAACCAGAAAGGAAGTAGAGGGAAGGTGACTTGAAAGGCATTATGGAGTGTTAATTTTTTTGGTGTGAAAATTTGTGTATGGGCACAATCTATCTGTTTACATATATAGGTATAAATATGCACACACATATTTTCCTAATAGAACTTAGATTTTTAAAAATCAGAAACGAACTCCTAACATTTTCCCCCCAAAATAGCCAGTGGACCAGACTTATTAAGTCTGAAAGAAAAAAAAAAAATCTGAATTTTTCAGAAGGCAATATTTTAATTTCTTATCTAGTTTAATAGAAATCTCATTTATTGGGATACTAAAAATGGACATGTCTTCTTGTACCTGAAGATAATCTTGCTTCAAGATAGAGTAACTGTACATGGAAATTTCTTTTACAATTCTGTGTAAACCACAATACTATGCAAAAGATACATAAGTTATTTAGGTTTCTTCTGTGTATAATAATTTACTAAATGTCTGAAATTGGTTGGAGGTTTTACTACTGACTCCAACAAAACCAGTATTTTAACCAGTGAGTTTTTTCTTTTACGCATTTCATTAGGCCTAAGTTTTTTAATAAAGAAAAAACAAAAATGCTTTGAGATTTACTGGAGTCCTACAGTGTTCTAAATGAATTTTAATATCATAGGTAATGCTTGTAGAGTAATGAACAGCCATTTTCTTCTCTAAGATTTAACATATATATAAGTAATATACCATAGGTGTCATTATACAGCATTTGACCAACAACTTTCCCATAATGTCACTTCTTTTTCAGAAAATGCAGTAAATTTATTTGCTTCCATTGCCTTAAATTGTATTATTCATCTTTAAATATACTTGAGTCATGTTTATTCTGCTCATCTTTGATAGCACAATGACAGATTGTGGGTGATTCTTAATAATAGCACAAAATTATTTTTCTTTCTTTTTGTTTCTCAAGCAAGACATATTTCAGCTTGGACATTTATTTGAATAATATGGTATATAATTGTTTCAACCAGCTCCTTGCAGGTCATCTCAACAAATTATTTAGGGAGGCTTAAGTCTTTCAAGTGTATGCAGGACAGTTTCACAGTGAAAAACAGATTCAATACTGAAGAACTTTTGTGTTCTTCCATTCTCAGTTGCTTAAAGGCTCAAAGATAATTTGGAGGGCACAATGGGCTAGCTGGAAGATGACAGACCATAAGAAATGGATGCCAATTGGAGTCAGTAGAGGAATTTTCTCTGAAATAGCGAGGCAGCACAGAAGATAGGGTAGCCTCTCTATATACAAGTTTTGTCTATACCTATACCTATGTATGTATGTATATGTACATGGACACACACACATATATATAAAGTTAAGGGAAGTGTAGGTGAAATACTTTATGTGTAAAATAATTGTAGACGCAGTGAGGGAGCAGCAACATTGAGGAAAAAAACAGATGTTTGCAATTCAGATGAAAACCCAATGCATTATTTTCACAGTAACCCAACTAAATTTTGCTGCAAGGCCAGTTGTCCCCTCTCTCTGCCTGTCTGCCCAAACTGCAAGATATTCTGTGATCTCAGCTCAGTCGCTGAGATGTCACCCCATATAAATAATGCTGAATGAAAAGTACTGGTTCCTCTCTGGGAAGGCCAATTCTTTAGACTAGCATCCTCTTGAGGAACCTTATGAAGAAACCAAGAGGGAACACTTTACTAATTTTTGAGGAAGCTATGGCTACCTGGTTGTTTTGAAATAAAAGCCATTCTTCTAAAAAAAAAAGATATCTGTCAAATAAAGTTGATGGATTACCTATGCAGCAGGAAACCTCAGTGGAAAGGGATACATTCCAAATGCTGCCATTTAGAAAATACATGAATTTGATCAGAAAACAGCCCTGACAGGCTCAACAGATCGAGTCCTTCAACCAGCCTTGCCTCACTGCTTGAAAAAGTCACCTATAATTTCAGAAAAGCTGTGATGTTACCCCTTCCAACTTCTAAGTCCCAACAACCCACTATGTCAGGGCAAGCAGCTGTTTTGGATGCACTGTTTTCCAGGCAATATGTCAGCCCTTATGTTTGTCAATAAAGTCCTATGCTGCTTTTAGGGAGGTGTTGACCTAAAGCCATAGCAGCTCCTATCCATCTGAAGTAAACATCATATCTGACTCCCACTAAGACTTTAGGCAGATGTGATGCTCTCACACTTGTAAGAATGTGATATTTTCTGGTAGTCCCTGTTAAAAATCTCTTGGGAGATGTAGTTGTGTTTTAGTGCCAGTGAAGTGATTTGTGTTAGCGCCAGTCTTGAGAAAGGTAGGACACGCAACAGAAAATACAGCTGTTGTCTGCATGTCCTTATTCCCAACGAGAGCAGACCAGGGCAGGACTACAACCTGGCTTTGGAGCAGATGTCATTTATGTAAGCCCCTGGACTGTGTTTCAGATAAACCCTTTCTTTTTCCCTACTTTTTTCCTTAAATGAACATGACCAAATTAACAAAATCTGTGTGGGAGCTTGCATTTCAGCCAGGATCCTTAGGCACTGCTCATCTTGGCTCTCTACTTATGCAGGAGGCAGATGTGCTCCCCTAGTCTCTCAACTCTTGTTCTAGAAAATGCAAATGAGACCCCAATCAGGTGTCCAGGCCCATCTGCTTTGTTTTCGCCTCTGACTATTGCTTTTCTAAATTAAACTTTCAGTCCCCAGGCAGAAATATTCTGTCAAAGAAACAACCGAGCATCTGAGCGTAGGGAGTGGAGGGAGCAGCTGGGGCAAGGCCAGGGGATGAAGACCCTCCCTGGACCACATTTCTTCCCCCACACAGGGTTGCTGGCTCTGACCTTGCACAGGAGAAGGGTATGCAGAGGGAGACCCCTGCCAGATCACAGTCCTTGCTCAACAGCAGAAGCAAAAAGCAAATTATGTGGGAGGCAATTTGCAAAGGCCAGTTTGGGACCCAACTGAAATGTTTGTTTAACCACCAAACCTTGTTGTGCTTTCAGCTTAGCTCATCATCCTCACACTGGTGACTAGGACCTGTGTCCTCACTTGTCATATTTTTATTCCTATATTGCCACAGAGAACAGTTCAGGTAAAGTTGCACTTTCCAGTGCAGGGCCTTCTCAATTAGTCAACCTGTCATTTTAATTGCTCTCCCAACCAGTGTGTTGGAGAGCTGCTGCAATGGCCTTTATTCTGCCCCTATTGAGTTATCCTATTCACTCAATCAACAAAACAGATGTAAATTGTCACGGTACAACTATTAAATTACAAGGACTGTGATGCCCCAGTTAGGACAATTTCTTGCTTTTCCTGGCCCTCTGCCACATTGGTGTTAATTACATACACCTCCACCCCATTACCCACATCTGAGTTCCTACTGCGATTCTTTTATTATGACAAGAGGAAGTTAACCCATAGCAACAAAAAATCTCAGTCAAGTTTCTTCTTTCAGAAGGAACTCTTCTCTGGTCTGCCCAACCTTGCTCTCTACAGATAATGGAGGTAACAAAAGAAAATGGAGCCAGACTTCTCAAAGATGCATAATGAGATGGCAAAAGGCAAGACATTCAAGGTGGAAATTGGGATATTCTGATCTGATAGAAGGAAACCCTTTGTCAGCATACAGCTAGCCAAACGCAGGAACAGGTTCCCAAAGAAGCTATAGAGTCTCCATCCTTGGAGGAAAGAAAGTCAAAACTCAGCTGGACATGGCAATGAGCAACCCACTCTAACTGGACCTGTTTCTGGCGGAAGGTTGGATTGGATGACCTCTGGAAGTCCCATTCAAGCTAAATTATTTTGCAATTCTACCATTCCATCTTTCTTTCTCAAGTTTTTTTGGCAGTCCATGTACACTTCAACATGGATTTCAGACGACTTTCAGCAGCTTTAGCTGTTAATCTATGGTAAATAATGTGCACAGATGGTATTATTCCCTTCTTAAAGGCAACTTACTTCCATTTAACTTTACATCATCAGAAAAAGATCTGTGCTGAAATTAAATGAACTGTCTTTGAGCTGAAATGCATATACACACAAGGATTTGTAGTGGTTTGGTCATATATACACAGACTTCCAGATACACATGCTGACTGAACTCACAGTCATTGTTATTTTGGTGCATAATACTGAAAAAGCTTTGGTATCTCCTGCAGTCTTTCTAGGGGATCCTATAGGTTTTGTAGCTTTTAATCTTTTTGGGTTTTTACAGGGAAGTGTCTTATGGCTTTGTCATTTGGACTTTATGGGGATGACCCTAGCTGCAGCTACAGAAAACAGCTAAGTATCCCACATCTGTGGGGTGAACTGTATTTGCAGACCTCATGTCTTCCAGGCCTAGCTTCTTATTCTGAAATACAAAAGACATCTGTTTTCAGTATTGCTTATATCTGTTACAAACAGCAAACACAGATTGACCTAAAATGTATCAACACAGAGCATTTTCAGTCCACAGTATGACTACACTTTTATGGTCTATTGTAAAGCAATTTTTTTCTGGGTGTGTTTGTGGTAGAACCTCTGGCTAAATTGCCACAATGGGGCAAAATATTGCACTTTTTATAAAGTCCTCAAATTAGACAGGGAAGGTGGACAAAGCACTGGAATTACAAGACAACCTTTCAAAAATCTGAAAGCATGAAATTCTCCTTTCATGGCTCAGAAACACTAAGAGGTACTACAGCTAAAAGAAGGATTTTTACACAAATATATCTAAGAAAACATAGAAAGAGATCAGTGTCACTCAATTGTATGTTACAACAGCAACATGAAAAATGCAAGTAGTTCTAATTATTATAATTATATGATTACTCATACACCTAAAGTTTTACTGAGTTATAACACTAATAAAACAGTATGTGACATGGAACCTTCATTGCTTTAATAGCATGTTTAAATTGTTCCACTGAACTGATCTTTAAGAAGCTGTGGTAATCAAGACAATTTTCAGAAGAATTTATTGACATTTGGGGATAACACCCTTGTTCACGTAATGGGGCATCCTAGAAAACTGAAATTCAGCTAATTGAGATTTCAGAGTAAAAGTGTCCAAATCAAATGCCATATAAAATCTGTATATGAGGACCTAAATAACGACATTATTTTCAGACTTGTTATGTGTCTGTGTTTTCTGTTGGAGAAGCACCTGTTTCTTAGTAAAGCTGAAAATCTTATGATGCGTGGCTATATACGCCTTTAGATACTGTATTTGAATAATTCTAGTTGAAAGTAAGTGTCACAGTGCTATAGTAAGGCATCTGAAAGTAAACCTGTGATATTACACAATTCTTGGGGGACATTGTTGTAAATAACTGCAATATTTTTATAAGAAAAGTTTTGCCCATGCCAAAAAGCTTTTCCTAAAACCAGGCACTGGCTACAAAGTAATTTAGATTGTGAAAGGCCTTCTCCTTTAGCAAATGCACAGTGAAGTGAATTCCACTCAGGGGCCTGTTTTAATGCAGCCGTTCAGCACGTGCCTTACCCTAACACGGCAATCCCACTGAAGTCAGAATGACTAAAGTGCTTAAAAGTAGGTAGTCTTAAGTATGTTGCTGGAGTCAGAAGGTCTTCAGCTGCTGAAGAATTACATTGGAGAGATGTTTTTAAGGAGCAAGAGCCAGGATACTTGGAAGCTGTTTATAAATAAACTTTTCCTGACTATATTTTAAGTTATTTTGTTATGCATTTAAATAATTTATACTCTTAGAAAATAACTTCTATTTACTCAAAGTAGAGGTCAGCTGTAATGGCTTTCATTAGCATGAGTATTCACAGAGTGACTGTTTTCCTGTCTTTTCATAAATATAGCGGAAACCATTCAAAATACTGTTTTATAATTTTTTGGCTTGCAAGGTAATGAACCCTTGAAATAAACTTGCCAATATACGTCTCACATAAAATTGTGAGTACTGTCCTGGGTGGGTAAGAGGAAAGACAGTAGGTAGAGTCTGGGACTAATGTCAGGGTTCAACTCTACTTCATTAATGGTCAGCCAGGCCCTAAAGCAAAGTTGTGGAAAAAAGGGCAAATTGCAGAGTAAATGCAACAGGGTGTGGTTTGTAAAGAGCTGCTGCTTCTGCTGCCTTTAAAGAGCAATGGAGTTCTCTGTAGAACTGTGCGTGAATTTTTGTGCTACCACAAAAATCCTGATTCTTTACCAACCTTCCTGTTTCTCCTTCCACCTCCTCCTCCTAGCCTTTCAGCTCCGCTGCTGTGTAGGCTTTAGGTGAGTGATCTTTGAGGGAAATGAGACACCAGACTGGAAACAAAAGGCCCACGGCAATCTGATGTGCTCTTGACCTTCTGTTAAGGTTGTTTAAGTAGGTGCCATAAATAAGTGAAGAGTTCAGGGTAAGGCTTTTCAGCCAAAAAAGGTTTTGAAATGGATCTGCAGAGAAATAAATTGCTCTCTCTGTATTCATTGCCTTTCCTTCTTTCTTATTTGCTTGCATCTTGTTTTCTTCCTTGCTCTTTTGGCACTGGCACTCAGTTGTCACTCAAGTATGCCCATGGGGCTGTCTGAAAGGACATATTCCTGCATCCACTCTGCTCTTCTCCACTGGAGCTTTGCCATTCATGGCTTCGGGGCTGTGCCTACTCCAGAACTGCGGACCCTCTGCCAAGGAACCTCCTGGTTAGTTTGGCTCAGTGTGTTAAACAGAGACTACGTCACAAGTGTAAATTAAAATGGCTTTGCTCCTGAAAGGACACATGCAAAGCTTGCTTCCTTTCTCTGCTTTCCTCTACGCTGAATGAAATCTAACTTCACCATAAGGGATATAATTTTGCCATGGAAGTCCTGCCCACTACTCATATAACCTCACTGTAAAGATTGGGAATGATCGTAAAGTGAAAACCAAAACAATGGATTGACTAGAAATTTATCTGCTGCCACAGTGAATGAGATTATAAATACAAGTACTTTTAAAACATCCTTGTCAGATGTGAGACCCTCCAAATGTGCTGATTATCAGATTATATTTGTCTGTAAATACATTACTGCACAGTTTCTATCATTTGTTCACTTTATGAACCGTTGGTGTTTCAAGGATAATTTGTCCTTGTGGTAGAAAAACATATACAGTCTGATATATGATCAGCAGTGGAAAGGGCAGTAACATTTGTTTCCTTTTTCATAGCTAAGAATACAACCTAAAAGCCAAATATCTGGTACTAATCTAGATAGCGGCAGCAGCCCTTGCAGTTTTCTTAGGGCTGCAGAGGAAATGCAGTTGTTAATGGTGGCTATGTACCAGCTACCAGGATCCTACTAGTGCAGATTTCCAAATCTGGTCATCTGTCCCTGTGAGGCTTGGGATGGTGGCTAAGGATGGATGTAGTGACTCGCACGAGGGACACACACTCCAAAATTTTGCTCGTGGGCAATTTTTTTGTTCTGCCAATTCTTCTGGTTTTACTGTGAATCACATAATAATTTACTTCTTACTGCTCAGAGGTCTGAGAAATGCTGATAATAGTAGGGCCTCCACTTTGCAAATTGTTTTGAGACCCAGCCAAGCTGTGCAGAAAGAGCCAATGCTTATTTTTAAAATCTCACAGATTTTAAACAAATCTCATGATATTTAGAGGACTCTGGGGCTTCCTCATTTTTAAGTTCATTCAGTTGGTTGGGTTCCGCCACTTTGTTTCTTCCTTCTAGCTTGTGTTTTGTCCCCTTTAATCTGTAATTGAAGTCATCCCAATTAAGGCTGTCTTTTGTTCCTTGTATAAGAAGCTATAATGGAAAATCCACACTTGCCAGTAGTGATCTTATTTTAATTTTGGAGAGATGCTGCAACAGCTCAGTATACACACTGTGCATTTAGCAGTTAAGGAACAGCGCTTGTGGGAGACATATGTCTGGGTAACACAGGTTATGGTGAAAGGTACAGTTGGCTGTTAACAAGTCAGTTAAAAAGTTCTTGAACTTGACAGTTGTATCCTGAGCTAAAAGTTGACAAATACATATTTATTTTCTGTTGGAATTTCCATGATTACAATCTGCTAGGGGAGAATAACTTAATTGAATGCATTTAAGTAAATGCAGATTAGTAGCAAATTTTTCCTCCTTCTGAAACTCCCCAGGCCACCTCTGCCTATGGGCTGAGTGCAGGCGAGATGATGAGCTGCACAGCTTCATCACAAGCAGTCCCATGCATCATTGCAGGAGTCTGCAGGCAGGGATTTTGGATAGTCCTGCTGTGTGAAGGCCAGTGGGTAGGCAAGACCTGCATGTACATGTGTGTTGGTTAACATCCTAGGCAGAGAGGCCAGCCATCCAGCAATGCCCCAGGCATTTCCTGCTACAGGACTCACCAAACCACAAGTAATTTTGAGTAGTCAGTAGAACCTGGTCCTGTAGGTGCAGGAATGGTCATTTAGAACAGTCTTTTGTTCATAGTTAAGAGAATTAGGATATGCTTTTTATGTAGTTTAAGATAATCAGCAACAAGGAACTACATGCTCAGGTGAGACTGGTGCTGAGCTGAAGTACGAGAATTCACAGCCCAGCCCAGGGCCTTTGCAACAGAGACTCCCATCACCATCCAGACACTGACTGAGCATCCTGATAAAGAGCTTCAATTCCTCATGAGAGCATCCTCCTATGCAAAAGATCCCAATAAATCAAGTGGGGTTTTTTTGGTTTGTTTGCTTGCTTTTTAACAAACACTCTGTCCATGAATATCTGGTCAACACATCCAGGTTGGCCAGATCTTCAATTTTCTCCCTGTGCTTATGTAACTCTGGATTCCCAGTGTGTACACAGGTTTACCAAAGAAGCCAACACATTGTACATAAACAGACAAGTCCTTCTAAAGTCTGTGCAGTATTTAATACTGTGTGTCTCTGTTATAATGGCCCCAAGTAATGTATCTTATGTTATATATGCCTATTATATAAGCACATTTCTGATTGTCTCTTTATTGTGAATGTCATTAAATGTAATTTGAGGGGGTTTTCCCTACACTGGCATCACTGAACTGTGAAGCACTACAAAATGAAAAGTTAAACAAGTTTACCCAGTCAGCAAGAACTTGTTTTTGCAAGGCCTGCTGGAATGTTCAGCTCAGTATTTCTGAAGCTCTGTAGATTACCTGCATCTCATAAATTCGTCCAGACAACACTGCAAAGATCAAATAAGTTCTGAGACAACCATCTTGTTCTGTCTGATCTCTCCCTCTTTCCTCTCCTCATTGAAGGACCGTGAATTCAGTGAGCGAACAAGCAGACCCAGACAGTTTTCTGTCTGGCAGTACTTGAATTGCTTAGGCAATTTGCCTAAGTAAGTGGTTTACCCTCAAGATAATGTATTTTCATGTAGCGACTCAAATAAGAGGGCCTGAGGAACATGCTATACATCAAATGCATGAAGGGCAAAGCCATCTTTCTCTGTGTGACAGAGTGCTCCCTGATTATAGGGAGTCTGTATTAAAAACACATTAAAGAAATAACTTCTGTCTGTCTGGAGAACATTACAGAATTGTGAAACTTTTCTAGGGATTTTTTTTATTAATTTTTATTGGCAGAAACATGAGAAAACAAAATTAGTTATATTGCTTTCAAACTTGGTTTCACAGACTTTACCCACTGTTGGTAATTTTAGAGATTCTCAAACCTAAATAAAATTAGAGTGTGAATTATGTCATGCTGTCAATAACAGAGCCTCTTTCCCTATTTTGAAAATTTCCCTAAGAACTTGCCATGGCTTGCAGATCTTTCTTCTAGTAGGACTTCGGCTAACAAACAAGAATAATATTATATGGAATGTTAAACCCAAAAGTCTACATTGGGGATAAAAGTTATGCAATTAACAATGGATATCTATGTCAGCCAAGAAGGTTCTTAACTGTCAGCCATTTTATTAGCCATGCTAAACACCTGCAACTGCAAATCTGGGGTACTTGGTAGCGTAAATGTTATCAGATTGCTTTAATGGAGGTGCTTAAATATAGATATAGGTGCTTAAAAATCAGCAGCCACAGGTGAAAACATGACCCTTTTTGAACTGAGTAAAATAGAGCACAGTGACTTCTGCCCTCTGATGAACAGCGCATGAAAGAACTACAGTCCTGTACCTTAGCTGTAGTGTCTTGCTTTTCCTTTTTCTTGAGATGCTCTTGATAATATGCTACCTTTCCAAACCTTATACAGCTGGAGGGACTGTTTCAGAAAGGATTGGCCATGCCTCACTGAAGTGACAGGTCCAGGTTAGGGATCTTTTTATACAAGTAAACCTGAGGTGAAGTGCTAACTAGGCAGGGAGAGAGATGATTGACACTATGACTGATCAGAAAAACTGGATGAAAACAGCCCTTTTCTAGGAGCTGGAGTCCTAAATATCTCCAACTTTTTCTACCCTGTCCATCTGAAAGAGATGGGAATTGGAGAATTTCTGATAAAGTTAAATTAGGGCTGTCCAAACTTTCTCCCTGCATTTCTCTATCCACAGCTTTCAAATACTAGTTTGGCTGCAAATTATTGCTGTTATTTTTAAAACATGTGAACAGCTAAAATGCTTCCAAACTGGCATGCAATCTGTTCACCAGTGGCTGATGTGCTATAGAGGGCGATGTGGAAAGTACACTGTGCTGATTTTGAAAAATTATGTTTCAACAAAAATTCCTTAGTAAGACCCAGTGCTACATATCTATGGGACAAAACCGGACTTCCTTTCTGGGAGGACAAGCCAGATCCTTTACATCTCTTGCCTCTGTGGGATTTCTGATACGCCCCTCAAAATAACTTAGAAAGCTCTGTGGAGCTGGTTGGTCTGACTGACTTTTCTTTGCTGTCTATAGGTGGCAATGCCATGCTGTTGACAGTGTTATCACTAGTGATCAAGTCTTCAACACAAATAGTCTTGCAGCTATCCAATTCAGTAGAATGGGACTGAAATACAATATGTGACAGAGGCTGTTTTTCTTTTTTTTTTTTTAGTACTTGACACTTTTCTTAAAAGCAAGGGCACATCCTTGGCTGCCCTTGCGTAATTCTGCACTACACAGTAGCAGTGATGCACAAACCTGTCCTACGAAAGTAACTTGTGCAGTCACCTTTCCTGCTAGTTGAGAGAATGCATAACAGATATGTGTTGCCTTGTGTTTCAGCTTTCCACAGAAGGGCCATTTCTGGAGGATACAGAGAGTAGAAAGTATGCATCAGTCTTTTCTGTCGGTGTGGCTCCTTGAAACCACACTACTGTGGCCACTGGAGACTTGAAGGACTGAAGAGCATACAGCCATCATTTGTACCTCAAAATGTCTTAGGTGGAGCTTTGAAGTGCCTTCAAGACAAATTTCATTACCCAGTCACTGGGTTTGGTTCTAACACAGAGAAACATGTTGCCCAGAAACACGCCACCATCCTTTCACATTTATATTTTCAAATTTCCAAGTTGGGCACAAAAAGGAGAACAGCTTAAACAGAACATGCAGCATCTCCCATCTCCTACAGCATTGTCGTAGTTTAACCCCAGCCAGCAACTAAGCACCATGCACCCGCTCACTTACTCCCCCCACCATGTGTGATGGGGGAGAAAATCGGGAAAAGAAGTAAAACCCGTGGGTTGAGATAACAATTTAAGAGAATGGAAAAGGAGAAACTAATAATGATAATGATGACACCAATAAAATGACAACAGTAATGATAAAAGGATTGGAATGCACAAATGCTGTGCAGTGCAATTGCTCACCACCCGCTGATCGACACCCCATTAGTCCCCAGGTGGGATCCCTGCCCCCACTTCCCCCAATTTATAAACTAGATGTGACGTCCCATGGTATGGAATATCCCTTTGGCCAGTTTGGGTCAGCTGCCCTGGCTGTGTTCCCTCCCAACTTCTTG
>JANZLQ010000079.1:39480203-39490753 GCA_026212715.1 Elanus axillaris
GCTGCCCTGGCTGTGTTCCCTCCCAACTTCTTGTGCCCCTCCAGCTTTCTCGCTGGCTGGGCATGAGAAGCTGAAAACCCCTTGACTTTAGACTAAACATTACTTAGCACAACTGAAAACATCAGTATGTTATCAACATTCTTCTCATACTGAACTCAGAACATAGCACCTTACCAGCCACTAGGAAGACACTTAACTCTATCCCAGCTGAAACCAGGAGAAGCATCGTAATACAGTATGGGATTACATACTACACACATTGCATACTGCAATTCTGTCTGTGCCAAAGGATCTAACTACACACTGAAATAGCCAGTGATATGGCATGCTGTGCAGGGCACCTCACTACAAGTGCTTCGATAAAAAAGTGACACTAGGATAAGTAAGTAGACTCTTTAAAAGTGTGTCTAACATGACAATGATGTGTTTGCCTGTTAGAATAAAATTCCTATAGCTCCATGAGTCACAGCAACTCTGTTGCAGCTCAAGATTCAACTTTTTGCCCCTTAATACCAGTGCCTTCAGGTTGCAGGAATATTTTAGAGTCTGAGTTACAGATAAATTGCAGACAAAATACCTGATGAGCAACCTGAAAAACATTTTAACAAAAGTCAATGCAGTAGAAATGACTATGGGTTAAGTTTATCAATTACCCAGCTCTTTCTCGCCTGTTGACCACAGCAGGCTAGACCTTTCTGGTGCCTGCCTAAATTACAAAAGGTCCAAAATGGTTAAAGCCAAGCAGTCACAGGGGGCTACCTGATGAAATTGATCTTGAAATGTGGGCATACTTTGGAGTGGTTGCAGATTTCTTTCTAATTTCCTTCCAGGCTGACATGTGAGCCTCCAAAGTGTACTTTGTGAAAAGTTTTATTAGCAAATGTACCGATTTTTTGTAGTACTGTGTTTCCTGTGTACTCTTTTGAGATTATCCAAACTTAAAAAATGAAAATGACCTCTTCCACTTCAAAGGTTTTGGAAGAACATTACATAACTGACCATCAAAAGAGAATGCTGTATTCTTCATTTGGGGGAACAGTAATAAATATTTCCATAGCAGAGCCTTTCCTCAATTTTAATTTGATGTCAGTATATCATAAATGGTTTATCTAGTGCTTATATCTCAAAGAGAATAATGCTGTCCCCCAGAAAGCATGTGGTTTTCTCCAGGGTTTCATAGCATCATTTTACATTTTATGTAATACTATATACAAATCTCCTTCAAGGCAAATATTTATTCTAGCCCCTACTCAGTTTCTTCTTGAAATACTTAATTTTGCAGACCACAAGAAACAGCCCTGTGTATTGACTGACAAATGACAAAACATATTTTGGGAAACTCTGCCATGACTAACAAATGGAACCATTAGAAATGCACAGCTCTAAAAAGACAAAACTGTCTGATGGTATCAATTTTTTTGTTTTTAAATTCTTCATGCCCCTCATGGGAGAGAAAATGGGAGAGAAGATGGAGCTCTAATTGCATTCCAGCACTGCTAAAAGTTTCTGTAATTCCAATATGAATTCTTTTCTCATTCTGGACTGTGATCTTGGGTCATTGGGTCTGTTTTGTGTGGAGAAGATATAGCAAAAAAATAATCTCTCTGTACCCTCTTTCATTAGGTTGTAGCTGTTCTCTAAATATATATCTCAACCATCCATGGCCTGATGATAGTACCTCTTTTCTGAAGTGCACTGAGTACCTCTTGAAAATGAAAGACCCCCCTAAACAAAAAACCAAACCAAAACAAAGACTTGAGGTGATTGCAATCAGTTTGAAATGGAGGGAAAACAAGACAGAGGAATCAACACTCCAAGTAACCTTAATCTGGGAAAAATGCTGGCAGTTCAATGTGGGTTTTGACAAAACCCTTTCTTTCTTTACAGAACAAAAGTGTGAGCAAGGAAATGAAATGGCCTGCTGTTTCCTTTGTCTCACTCTGTGCCTGTGCCTTCCCTGCAACACGCTCACCAGAGACACAGTTTGAAAGTGGATGTGGAGGAGATGTTCTAAAGGAGGAAATAGGGTTCCTGGCAAATGTGAAGATGTCAACCGATTAACTGACAGCCACAGTCTGAGAATGAGCTTGCTGAAATGAGCTATTGAAACAGGTCTGTGCTGTGAATCTGTGTCTCTGAATGCAGCATTGCTAATTCCCTTGCAATGGAAAATTGCTGAGACTGTAATTTGTGTGTTCAGCCTCTACAAAGAATTGACAGAAAAGATGAGCTTAGAATGAGCTTGCATGTGTGCTATTATGATAGCTGTGTGTGTTTGCCCCATGCATTTATGAAGTTCTTGCAAAAAGTGTCAATACAATGAAAGTCAAAATACTGAAATCTGAGTCACCTTGCTTTATCCTGACTGAATCAGAGCAAGAATATGCAGTTGCTTCTATCCTCATCTTAAATTATATCTCTTGAGTTTAGACAACAGCCTTTATGAGGCCAAAGCTGCCACTTAGAGCTTCATTGAGCAAATGTACCTAAATAATGCCAGTATCAGTAATAATGAGAATGAAACTGAAAGAAATATGACTGAGGAGCCCATTTAGGAATGGAACCTGCCCACGGCGGGCCCTGGAGCCATGAGAGTAGAATGAGACAGGACTCCACATTCCCTTTCTGCTCTCTCTGTGTGGGCACAGAGCTGGTTTTCTACCTGAGAAAACCAGGCTTTATGACTTGCAGCATCCCTGCACAATCCTGAAAGCCCAAAGCTTGTAACACAGTGAAGACTGCAACTCTTGCTCCGTCTAGTTAAAGACTTGAGGCAGATCAGAGGGTATCTGTGTCCTCAGACAGCTGTTTTAAGGTGGTAATTACCAGTAGCAGATGCTGAACTTTAACATTTGCATCTGCATTACAGAATAAGCAACCCCTTCAAGAGCTGCAAGAAATTCCAAGTGAGTTTGAATTTTTACCATCATTATTTAAAAAATTTCAGGTGTAAATGTGTTTCGTATAGTTTAAGAAAACTTGTCTACTTGGAAGAGATGAATACTTGAAGCCATGGTAAAGTTATTGCAAGTACTGATAAGTCAAAGAAACAGTCTCATGTTTTGATTTATTTAAATCTTAGCTAATGCCTAATGATGGTCACAAATTATTTCCCCATTTCTTTTGTCTTTAAATCCCAAACTCATCACAGTGCCATTCACATAAACAAACAAAAGTTCTCTAGGAAAAGTGTGTTAAGAGATAGAGAGCTGTTATCAGTGATTTGTCATCAGACTGTAAGGCTGTATTGAGTGATGTACCACAGAGGATTTACCCTTGATGATGGATTTACAATTAATGACCAACATGCTGGAATAGAAAGCATGCCTGCAAACATGCAACAGGCAAGCAAACTGGGAGGCACTGCCACCAACTGGGGGGACAGGATAAGAATAAAAAACTGGAGAAAATGAAGAAATTACTTCTTCAAAAAGAGAGGATGGAGTATAGAAGAGCACAAGGCAGCTTCACAAATACAGAAGAGAGATGGAACAGCTAGGTAGTATAGCAGAAATGGTATAGGAGTTCACTCTGCACAGCCTTAATCAGAGTACTGTGTCTCATTTGCACAAGAGAATTCCAGAAAGCTGTGGACTAATTAGACTGAGGCAAGAAGAGAACAACAAAAATGTTCAGACCTTTCAAAAAAATGTGATATGCAAGAACTTGGAAGAAATTGAGTTTTTTAGCTTCAAAAGAGATAGGGTGAAAGCAGGGGCATGACAAGTCTTAAAAGATACTAAACACTCCTGCAAAGCAGAGGCAAATTGTTTTTCTCTATCTGAGGACAGTAACACAGTGAAATCAACTGTTTGAAAAGGTTGTGATGTCTTTGCCTAGTGGTGTTTTTTATGAATAGGGCAAATGAACGCCTCTCGAGAATGAGAAAAAAGTGCTGATCCTGCTTTGGGTCAAGTGCATGGACAAGATGACCTCTTAAGAGCTTCTTCAGGTCTATTTCCTAACATTCACATACAGTTTGGAGTGTGTAACTATGATCTCACAGAAATGGAGAGGAGCTTCAGTGCTTATCTCCTTCACACTTGAGCGGGCTCTACAGTTCTTTTGGATTCCTTTCACATGCGAACTTCTTCATTTTGGTGATTTGAATTACTGTTAGATGAGAAAAAAAATTATTTTTGTACCGTCAGTAGATTTTGTCAGATTGGAATAGGGGAAAAAAATCAGTGTAGGTCACAGAAAACCTTCACTCTTCTGTGAAAGAGAAAGTTTTAAAGTTACCAGCATATGAATTCAGGACATTATAGCAGGAGTACAGATTAAGCTTCTACTAACTGTTCTTTTTAGAATTGGTAGACTAGAAATCATTGATCCTAGAAAATAAAGAACTAACAGACAAGAGGAAAGACTTCACTGTTAGGACTTTTATAAATCGAGGAGTGGTTTGTGATATAGTGCTTTATGCTATTTCTGTGTAAAGTGATATAAAAGAAAAGTATTAATACAGATACAGATTTACCAAGGCAAGCTAAGAAGACTAGCAAGAGTGTGTGCATTGAATGTAACCCTCTGTTCCACGATTCACTGAGATGTGGTTCCCTGTTTTATTAAGAGCTTGTAGATAGACATATACCATACCACTTTGCTTACTACTCTCCCCCAGCTGCCATTTTTCTTCCTTCAATAAGCTCTTTTCATGTCTATCCCACAGTCACTCTAGTATTTAGGAACATCAGCTTGCCAAGCCTTGCTAAAGGTAGTGAGGAGTGAGGGTAAAGAAATGCTCCAGTGCTGCTTCTTTCTAAAGCCTGCCACATCTATGGTTTGTCTTCAGGTCAGAGGATTGTTTGGAGCAGGGTGTCATGGAGTGACCATAGCACAGGTATGAACTAGCTCCTTTGTATTTCTGCTACCCTCTCTAAGGTAGCAAGGGCACCAAAAGGGAAAGGACAGCACTCAAATTGCAGAGTCACATAGTACAGCTCCATTTTCCCTGCAATGTGCATCCTGCCCCATCCTTTCCCTTTGAAAAAACTGGTACCTTTTGGGGGTTCTTTTCCCTCTGAAATGGACATACTGAAAGTGAATACGCTATTACCAAAGCCAGGGCTCATGTCATATGAGGACACCTCCAGGATAACAGCTCTAGTGGACCAAGATATGCAAGGTAGGCTTTCATTTGCATAGCACTTCACCATTTGCTCATGGCTTTTGAAGCCTCTGGCTTTCTGGAGAGGTCAGCCCAGATCACTTTATGTTACTTAAACAATGCTCTGTCTTTGCTGTATTTTTCTTAAAACTGTGTAACTTAATTAAAATGAATTATTTTTTCAGATGATCTACTCAAGTGTTCTCAGTGAGGCCAAGGAAGTGCTATGTAAATGATGTTTGTTTGATGTGATTCATGGTTAAAGGTAAGCGGTATCCTTAGCAAGACTGTACAGACACCATTGCCATCATTTCTGTGAGAAGAACTTTAGACAATCTAGTCTATCAGGGAAAGCCACAAGCAAATCAATGGTATTTATGTTTCCTGGCTTGTAAATATAAGAACATCTCTCCATGTACCATCATAGTTTCCTAATGAAGGGTGAGTATTGGGTTCCCATCCATTATGTCACTGTTGCTATTACTGTTGTTCTTGCTAGCACTAGGTTGGAAATGTTTATAGTCATTTAGGACATATAAGTGCTTCCACTAGCACGAGTTGATGTCAGTATTCAATATGTTTCATAGCTCATTGTTCTTGTCAATAGTTTCTGAATCAATGTTTCCACTGCATGCAAAATCATGCACTTTGCACTGGACCCACTGCACCAAAACCATGAAGGTGTCCGTATGGAATCTCGATTCTCCGTTGGTTTACATTTGCTTGCTGCCTGGCTCCTTTAGACTTTGGTGAGGTCCTCATCCCACAGGGGATGCCCAAGCTGCGTTGCAAACCACAGGAAGAAATCTCCCATGTGTGAGCAGAGGGGAGCTACTATCAAGGTCCACAGACTGTGCTGAGCTGGTACAGCTCTTCAGGGTAAATGCAACTGCTCTTCATGCAGGTGCAAATCTCTGTCATCTGAAACTGTACCTCCTAGTAAACTTCATCAGGAAGTCCTGTAGACTCTAGCCTTCTTGTCTGGCTCCTGTTGGTTCCCCATCTCCAGCTAAACCTCCTCAGCAGCTTCTACATGGTTCCTTGTTTGCCTGTTTTCCAGAGGCTTTCTACTTTTCCTATGAGGGCACCAACCAAGTTCAGCCATGAGATTAGGGCACTAAGGGGCATGTCTTGATAGCTAAAGCAATCCCAAAATGTAGCTCCAGGGTCCTTGCTAGGTATTCTCAGCCCAAAGCATGTTGTCCAAATCCCAAGCCTGTGGAAATGAGCAATAGCTCAGACCTGCGCTTGTCTATCAGTGCTGCAAAGGTACTCTTAAATCACAGGGTGAATGTACGTCAAGACTACAAAGGAGTATGATACTCAGAAACAAGGTCATCAGCTTGTTCTACACAGTGGTATGGAGCAGACCTCCCCTCCAAACCCATAGCAGCTCTGCCTTCACTTAAATGAGAAATGAACTGACCATCCCCTGCACCTATGTAAGAGATGGCTTGTAACTCCTGGAAACATAGACTGAGAGAACCAGCCTGAGGGAAGCATGAAAAGTGGTGAGAAACAAAAGTTGGTAATGATAAGGGGGGCAGAGGCCCTCCAAGACTTTCCAAGGAATGTCTCAAACACTCCCAAGTACCCTGAACTGAATAATGCATGTCTGGTGCTCAATGAACTGATAAGGCTAACACTTGACCCATGTGGGAGGAATAGCAAAGCATGTGGCTGGAGGAGGGGACCCTGTGGAGACAGGAGAGTTCTGCCCTGGTGCAACTTGCAAAGTTTGTTAACTCTCTGGTTTTGGGGCCATTGTGTCCAATGAATGAACTTTGCCTCATTATCCGTGAAATGCATATTAAAGTTGACACCCCCGCATATACTAATGAAGATTGCAGAGACCACACTAAACATATGTGACTACAGCACCCCTCTCTCAACCCAAATCATGCTACACATCACTGGGGGGAAGGGGGAAGAACCTGAAACAAAGCTGCCACCATAGCAGGAGGGCTGGTTGTACTGATATGTCAAACATAAAGGGGGAAGATAAGTGCCACTGAAAAAAGAGAAGAAAAGAAGTGAGGAAGAAGAAGGAAAATGTGTGGAATTCCGCAGAAGAGCACTCTTACAAACCAGAAACCTTCCATTGGCTGGACCAACTCTGGAACCAGGACTGGTGATCTCTTTATCTCTCTCACTCTCACTCTTTCTCTCTCCCCACTTCCCCCTCTGTTTCTCTTTTCTCTTAGAGTTGTTAAGTAATGCAAGGTGCACCTTGCCACTTGCCATAATTTGTTATATACCTAACCAATTATAAGAAAACCTGGTTTCAGACCTATATTAATCACTGTGAGAATCTAATAAATATTTGTATGCAGACCTTGAGAGTTGTCTCACCTTAGTCCACACCTCTGGGGATTTGCGAATCTGAGTCACTCACTTTCCTCTTCTGAGTGGGTCATGACAACTGAGGACATTCCTGAAACTCCTAGAACTCTTGAAAAGATCCCTTTTTTCCAGATTTTCTTTCCCTGATTCATCAGCTGTTCCTCAGTCCCCTCTGGGGGAAGACGTGTCTCTCTCACTCCAGTCTGTTTTAGAAAGAGATTGCATTTCCTGTGAGCCCTCATGCCATCCATCCACCACAGCCTGTATACACAGGCAAGGTGATGGCTAACAGAAGGTCACATCTGCAATGGGCACTACATTCACAAAGGTGGAGCCTTGGTTTCCATTCTCTTTCTTAATGGTCAGTGTTTGGTTACTACAGAAATGAATGCTGCCATCCAAAACAGTGCACTTGAGACTGCTCTGGGCAGACTCTGTCTTACCTCCCAAAGACCTTTCATTACTTAGCCCTGGAGCGGTTGTCTCCCAACATTGATTTTTTTGTGTGCCCCCACTAAATGCAATTGCAGCTGAATTACAGGATTTTAATGAATGCATAATGGGAGCTTGTTCTTTCATTTCTGTATGTACACATGTGCATGGAAACAACAGAGAAAGATGGAATGGAAGAGAGCAAGTGTGAAGCTTGTGTTAGTAAACAAAAATAATGTAAAAATCACCAATGCTGTTTTCAGGAACCAAGTGCATAGATAAGGAAACACACACAGTACTCTGCCCTCCTTGTCACTATGCCAGAACTCAGATTTATGTTCGATTTGGCTCAGAGTTTCATACCAACAACAATGGCAGGGACCAAAAGCGTCAGAGGTACAGAAAGCTATACCCCAAAAAGTTCATGAGCTCTGGTTTTACTTCAGTCTTTTTCCAGGTCAGAAAATAGCTATTGGCTAGATATGCTTTTCCAGGTAGAAAAGGCCAGAACACCAGCCAGTGACCCTCACGCAATAAGCCACTCTACAGTGCAGGCGTCTGCAGACTGTCCTCCCAGTCCTTAAACAAAGATGCAAGCAGCTGGAGTTTGAGATAGCTACTTCTACATAAAAAGAAAAGGCAAACACTTTTTCATGCAACCTTTCAGCTCTTGGAACAAAGCAAGACAAAAGGTCTTCAATGCATCTTCCAGGTCAGATGGGACCCTTACTGCCCATTCCACCTGAAGCAGTGGAGAAGCCCTCAACAGCGGTCCTGGGGAAAGACCTGGGCCCTTGTGAATGCAGACTCTGTCACTTGCTCTCATCTGTTGAGCACTGCACTGGAAACTTCTGCACTAAGAAAGGAGAGCACTATAACTCACACTTTGACACCTACACTTCATCCTGTAAAAGCCTATTATTTAGGATTTATGTGAGTGAAGTGAAATTCATCCCATGTGGAATGTTAGCCAAATCCTCATTGCTTTCTCTCCAAGTTTTACATAAATCCAGATGTTCTGATGCACTGAGAGGGACAGGCTCAGTCTGTTATACAGCACATATGTGTGCCCCCTTTATTCCTTTGAAACTTCAGAGTTAAGACTGGATTTTAGACTAGCATGATACAGATCTGTACTGAGATAAGGGCATGCAAGAAATCCTGCTTTCCTCTCTCGTTTTGCTGTTGCCTCATCCAAGCTACCTGCCTAGCATTGTCAGAGCCCCCAGAGTCCTCCTGGGAGGTCTGGCTCCTTGGGCAGCTCTACCGGGGCTGCAGCTCATCCACTGGACAGTCTTGAAACCAAATTACTATGTGGCTTAGACTGCAGGATATTCCAGTGAAGAGGGAATCTGTTTTTTACTTTTAGGTAAGCACATAGATTACGTTCATTAAAGCATTGTGAGGCAACTTAGATGAAAAGCCTTGGAGGTCAATGCAGACACTTGTCTCTCTGTCTTTTGTGTTGTGACTAAAAATGGATTACACCAGTTCCTACTGAGCCAAAAGGGACAGAAATAATGGTGGGATAATCAGAGCAATTCAGCTTTAGCAGAGTCAGGGCCTTAGTCAGACGTTAAGGATTACAACAAGGCAAGGGAATGCCTGTATGGAAGTTCATTCACCCAGCTGTATCTGTCAAAATAATGTCACTGACTGCTCATCCTTCTGACCATCCTCCCTGCTTCAGATGCCATGCCGCTGACCGTGGAAGTTACACCATACCTTCCAGGCAAACCCATAAGGTGTCTGCCCAGCTGCAAAGCTCGACTTGAAGCCTGCTATCAGTCCAGATAGCCCAGGATGATAGGAGACCAAAAATATATTTTTTTATCCTTATACTTGAAAATTTGAAATTCAGAATTGGATCCAGATTGTAAAGCATGAGCCTTGTTGCCTATTTTCTGTATGCCTTATCAGGGTGTGATGGGTTGACTCTGGCTGGATGCCAGATGCCTACTGAAGCTGTTCTATCACTCCTCCCTCCTTTGCTGGACAGATGAGAGAAAAAATAAAAAAGGGCTCATGGGTCAAGAGAAGGACAGGAGAGACCACTCACCAATCACTGTCACAGGCAAACAGTCTCAGCTTGGGGAAAATTAATTCAATTTATTTCAAATCAAATGGAATAGGGTAATGAGAAATAAACCCAAATCTCAAAACACCTTCCCTCCACCCCTCCCTTCTTCCTGGGCACAACTTCATTCCTAGCTTATCTAGCCCACCCCCACCCCCAGCGGCACAGGGGGATGTGGAATGGGGTTTATGGTCAGTTCCTCACATGGTATTTTTGCCACTTCATCCTCCTCAGGGGCAGGACTCATCACACTCTTCCCCCGCTCCAGTGTGGGGTCCCTCGCACGGGAGACAGTCCTCCATGAACTTCTCCAACATGGGTCCTTCTCATGGGCTACAGTTCTTCACAAACTGCTCCAGTGTGGGTCCCTTCCACAGCGTGCAGTCCTTCAGGAGCACAAACTGTTCCAGCGTGGATCCCCCATGGGGTCACAAGTCCTGCCAGAAAACCTGCTCTGTGGGCTCCTCTCTCCACAGACCCGCAGGTTCTGCCAGGAGCCTGCTCCAGCGCAGGCTTCCCACGGGGTCACAGCCTCCTTCGGGGACCCACCTGCTCCAGCGTGGGGTCCTCCACGGGCTGCAGGTGGAG
>JANZLQ010000079.1:39497356-39509242 GCA_026212715.1 Elanus axillaris
TCCTCTCCTCTCCTCTCCTCTCCTCTCCTCTCCTCTCCTCTCCTCTCCTCTCCTCTCCTCTCCTCTCCTCTCCTCTAATCTTCATTCCCCGTTTTTTCCTTTCAGCTCCTCAGTCTGATGAACTAACAAGAACTTGCAAAGGTGCACAAAACTTATGACCCCACTTCACTGTTTTTCCCCCACCTTTTCAGCACTGTCTCCTACCAATGCATGCTGCTGCAGGAGAGCTCTGGGCAGGATCTTGAGGATAAGCCACAGGTGCCATATTGGATTAACTCCTGTCTGATCTCCAGAAAGGCAGATCTGTGGCTGGATGAGTGTGGGAGGGCCTGCCACAGTTTTTTTGAGATGAATACAAGCATGACTCCTTTGGGATGCACCTGCACTCAAGATGTGACTCTGCACTCACTGCAGGCAATGTTTGGTGGTCCAATGCTCCCTGTATCCAAAAATTGTCTGTGTTCCTCCTTGTGCTCCTCAAAACTATCCCCAGCTCTGCTTTGCACCAGTGCCTTGTCAGCAGAAATCCGGGCTTTGTCCCTAAGCAAGCTCAGAATAAATCCTTACTTCTACATCCCATGTATCTCTTCTCCTTCAACACATGGGGGCTAAATGCTATAAGGTGTCCTGGTATGGACTATTTCAATGACAACCCATTTCCTCACCTGTTAGTAGAGACAGTGTCGGGAGACTTACTCATGTGTGTAAAGTTGATCATACTTGTAAGTTTTGGGATGTTTTGGGCCTTTGGCTCAGCTACTTGAATGTACTGGCCAACGGGTTGTGGCAGGGTGTACAGCACAACAGGACTGCAGAGCAATCCACGGGATGCAGAGGACCTGAAGTCCACACTACATACATTACAGGGACTTTATTTTGTATTAGCTGTAGTCTGGAGCTGTGGGCTGGACACCCATTAGTGGCTGAGACTCATCTTCTTCTTGCTCCACTTGCTTGATGAGAGTGCCCTGCCATGAGAACCAAACTGCAGTAAATAGCTGCAAACAGGAAACATATTTCAAAGCACACCCCCCGACTGAAATATTATGAGAGTATAGTCTCATTTAGCAACTTACAGCAACCAGTTTTCTCTTGGGCTATATATGAGTTTGGGGTCCAAATAGTCTTCTCGATCTATCCTCAGCTGCTATTTCTCACTGCCATTATTTACTATAGAATCCTTTTGTTCTGATATTTATTCCATAAAGCATTTCCAATTATAGCTGGCATCAGGAATTCTGCACAAAATAAAGTCATATTGGAGATTTCTTTCATAAATAGAACATTAGCCAAATATTATTCCTGCCTAGGCTATTATGAAAAGTTAGGCCTTTTATGATGTTTCCATAACTTAACAGCTTAAACGGACTTCTGCTGTTTATGTTACAGCAGGGAATACACATAGATGGCAGGGCCTCATGTGGTATTCAACTACTGCACCCAGCACCTCCCCCCCGCAAAGGATACTGCAAAATTAGACAGGGGTCAGAGGAGGGCACTGAAAATTATTAAGCACATGAGAAAACTGTTTAGGAAGACAGATTAAAAAGACTGGGATTGTTTATTTGTGAAAGGCTATGAATAGTGAATAAGAGGAGATGTGATAAGAGCATACAAATAATGAATGTTACAGAGAAAGCAGAACAGAAACCTCTATCCTTCCTGTCTCATAGCATGCATGACAATAAAGCATTCAAAGAAATCAAAAGGTGGCAAATTCAGACCTGATAAAAGGAAATATTATCCCATACAAAACATAGTTAGACTGTGGAAGTCATTACCACTAACTGCCTTGCTGGCCAAGAATGTAGTTCAAAGTTAAAGTTCAAAAAGAAAAGAGAATGTGTTCTTTGTATAATAAGCTATATAATAGTAATGCAAAAGGGGGAAAAAAAAAGGTGTCAGAAAATCTTAAGCATTTCAGAGATGCAAACCACTCAGTAACTAATAGAACTAGGATGAGATGGGCTCTGTGTTTCCTATCTGCTTTTCACTGGGTTTCGTTAACCTTCCTGAAAGCACATGGATTGACCTCTCTCACAATGCATCCATCTGGCATCACATATGGAAAACAAAACACACGGCACCTGAAATGAATATGTCAGTCTGTGAACTTCAGTGCTAAGGAACCTGCAATTACTACCGTCTTTGCCTGCTTAGCCACAGTGAGGGTAACTGCCAGCACACAGAGCGCAGCATCTTAAATTGCCTTGGCTCAATTTACCACAGCTTATCTGGATGCACCCTGTGACAATAGGAGGCAAAATGCTGTCATACTTAGATGGTTGTCACTTCATGCATATTTCATAGTCACAGAAAAGGTCTTTTCCGCTCTTCCTGCTGATATCAGTAGAAGGAGAAACAGATCTGGGTTTTACAGCTTGAGATCCTTCCCTATAATGTACCCTCATAACAGCTTCTTCAACATCAGGTCTGTAGCCTTCCACACATCATGGACATGCAACAG
Organism: Elanus axillaris; assembly: GCA_026212715.1. NCBI lineage: Eukaryota > Metazoa > Chordata > Aves > Accipitriformes > Accipitridae > Elanus > Elanus axillaris. The sequence goes on from JANZLQ010000079.1 coordinate 39,499,824, forward strand.
TGGTTGCAAATGAGAAAAAAAGACCCTAAAGCTATAGCAGAAGATAAAAGTTGCAGTTATTTTGGAATGGAACTGAAAGGTTTTTATCAGTTCAGAATCCTAAAGGTGGAATGTTATAATTTAGCTATACCCATAGTTTGCTTTGCACATAGGAATTTGTTCCATTAACACTTTAAGTAAACCTTTTACTCGATACCATGCAATGCTGGTGCTCTTCCAGCTCTTCCAACATTTCCCTGGTTATCTTTTTCACTGCTTGCCTGGTTTCTAGGCAAAGAACCAGCTTCAGGAGGAGATGAGAAAGAGACAAATGTGCTTTGGGAGGAGGGAGGAAAACTTTTGTTGTATAGAAAAGAAAGAGTGAGAATGAGAGCAAGTGACCTATGGGGATAACTCAGTTCTTTGGGAAGGTTGCCCATCGTTGAGATGAAAAGTCCCTTTTGGGCAAGGTGAATACAGGTATATATATGAACAGGAGCCACACATTTCTCTTATGTGTGAAAAAGGCATTTATGATCTGGATGGTGGATTTTGGATGAGACAGCAGTTCATTGGTGCTCTCCTTTGGAAGAAGGTAGGCAGGTAAGCAACTACTTGCGCCTGCACAATGTACATTGAAACAAGAGTCAACCAGACTCTTTCTATCAAACAGTTTTAATAGTATTAGCATGCACATATCCTGGTGACCACAGTGCAATTAAATTAGGAGTCTGAGAAGAGGAGCAAAAGAAGGAACAATTCTTTGCTTCTTCCAGCATGGATGCATGAAACAGCTTGAGACAACTCAAGCTGCTTGAGACTACTGAGTCTTTCCCTTAATCATTTTTGAAGGATTATTAATTTTAGAAAAATGCAGTGGAAGCCTATGACGTATTTTAGGTAATTCCATATATTATACTCATGTAACTGTTATATATTAATGATTACTGCAATACCACTTGTTTTTATATGCACCAGAATAATTAAGAGTTACTGAACTACTTAACATTTTTTTTCTAAATATGGTTCAATTTTTTTAACCTGTTTCTCACTTTGGAGCAGGCTTTGGTGATTATTAATATTTGGTTTATAGGCTTCGTTAATGAAAATGTCTGTAAAGTCATTATGGTTTTATAAAAGAAATTAGCATTTATTTTAAAAATCATAACATAGACCAAATGAGCACTATTTGATTTGGAATATTTAGAAATAGTAGTTTTAAACTCCAATTTTAACTGGAATTTTCCTTTTCATGCCAGAAATAAAAATGTCACTTTAATCTTTTGACTGGCTCTGAATGAAAGACAAGTAGACCAGGGAAAATTGGTTTCAATCAGCCATATGGTACAGCTGAAATATACTAATTTTCCAAATCAGCCTAAGGTTCTTGGGCTGAAATTCAGGACTTGTCAAAGTATGGGATCAAATGAAGATAAGAATTACTGTGTTAGACAAATGCTTCTTAGAATCTCAGCTCCTCCTTTTTAGAATAGAATAGAATAGAATAGAATAGAATAGAATAGAATAGAATAGAATAGAATAGAATAGAATAGAATAGAATACAATAGTTCCAGCTGGAAGGGACCTACAACAATCATCTAGTCCAACTGCCTGACCAATTCAGGGCTGACCAAAATTTAAAGCATGTTATTAACGGCATTGTCCAAATGCCTCTTTAAACACTGATAGGCTTGGGGCATTGACCAACTCTCTAGGAAACCTCTTCCAGTGTTTGACCACCCTTTCAGTACAGAAATGTTTCCTAATATCAAGTCTGAACCTATCCTGCTGCAGCTTTGAATCATTCCCACATTTCCTGTTGCTGGATCCCAGGGGGAAGGGATCAGAAGCTCCCTCTCCACTTCCCCTCCTCAGGAGGCTGCAGAGAGCAGTGAGGTCGCCTCTCAGCCGCCTTCTCTCCAAACTAGTCAAGCCCAGAGTCCTCAGCCGCTCCTCACAGGACATTCTAGCCATTCCACCAGCTTTGTGGTGAAAAACCCCATCACATTCCTCTGGATGCATTCAAGGACGTTAACATCCTTCTTAAATTGTGGGGCCCCGAACTGCACACAGTACTCGAGGTGAGGCTGCACCATCGCTAAATACAGCAGGATAATCACCTCTCTTGACCGGGGCTGGTCATGCTGTGTTTGATGCACCTCAGGATGAGGTTTGCCCTCCTGGCACACTGCTCACTCGCACGGAGCCTGCTGCCAGCCAGCACCCCCAGATCCCTTTCTGCAGGGCTGCTCTCTGGTCACTCCTCTGTCTGTTTGTACTTGTGCTCTGCATTGCTCCATCCTGGGTGCAGAATCTGGCATTTGGACCTGTTAAATTTCATCCGATTGATGACTAGCAAATGCTCCAATCTATCTAGATCCCTCTGCAAGGCTTCTTGTCCTTCAAAAGAGTCAACAACACCTCCCAGTTATGTGTCATCAGCAAGCTTGCTAACAGTGCAGTCAACTCCTGCATCCAGACCATTGATACATCTGTTGAACAGAACTGGCCCTAGAATTGAACCTTGAGGAAGACCATCAGTGACCACTCACCAACTAGATGTAGCCCCATTCATGACAACCCTTTGAGATCTGCCTTTCAGCCAGTTCTTCACCCAGTGCACCATGAACCCGCTCATCCTGCAGCTGGACAATTTGTCCAGAAGGATGCTGTGAGGGACAGTATCAAAAGCCTTACTAAACCCCAGAAAATCTACATCCACCACCTTCCCTTCATCCACTAGGCAGATGACCATATCATAGAAGAATATCAGATTAGTTAAACAGGACTTGCACTTTGTGAACACGTTGACTATGCTTGATGACTGCATTATTCTTTAAACAATCTTCTCCATAATTTTTCCAGCAACTGAGGTTAGACTAACAGGTAATAGTTCATTTCTAAAAAAGTTAAAATAACTGAGAAGAGAATGTACTTACAGTCTGTTGTTTATGATAAGTAGATATTACAGACTTTTTCCAAGAGTAGCATTGACATGTTTTCTTACTAGTGAATGATAAACTCTTCTACAGGAGTCTAGTCCACATAATGTTGCTGAAAAAAAATGTTCGTTGCTCATTTTAAGTGAATCAGGGAAGACTCCTGCATGATGCATGCTGGGTAATCTGCTCCACTGTTCCACCTGAATGAAACTGAGCTCCACCATCCCCATCCAAGTTAGTATTTGGTGTAATTAATGAGTAGACATCATATATGGGGTTATTTTGTCCCCTGATTCACAGAAAGTCTCATTTTCTTAGAATACCATAGCTCATATAAATGAACACAATGATACTCTGTTCTTTAGAGCCAACATTTTATCTGTCGTCTCTTGAAAGGAGAGAGAGGGAGAGAGGGAAAATTCCTGTCCATAGCAGTTTTTCTCACACTCAGCTCTTTCTAAAACAAAACCAAACTGTTGATCTCAAGCCACCTGGTAGTATTCTTTAAAGAAATCTTCCCAGCATGTTTTCATACTCACCCAGAGAGCTGGAGTTCCTGGAACATTTTATCAGTTCAGTGGGAACTGGGAGGCTAAGGAATATAAAAGACACAGTGTTCTTTCAGGCAAATTCTTCCTGTTTTGATAACACCATCCTTTATGAAAATAAAACGTCTTCGGTTTCTGCTGATTCAGGGTCTTGGACTAGTTGTGTAATTTAGACTCCAGTTTAAAAAAGAGATCTCCATCTGCATACACAGACAGTGAAAATAAATGGGAAGAGGGGCTGGTTCTTATATATTGTGTAAACATTTTGATAACTTTGGGGAAAGTTAGTCTTGAGTTAAATCAGGAAGTGACATGAAAAGCAGCTCAAAACTTTGCTGTATGTCTCTGATTTATTTATATATGTTGTTGCCAAAGCTATTAACATAATGTCAAGCATGTAATGATAATCTTTAATAAGATATCTCTGACAATGGAATAGAGCCTAAAACAAGGAAATATCATGGTTAAGTGCATCATGTGCTATAATGCACCATTAACAGCCGTTATACACCAGCTACACACAGAAAGAGATGCTATGGATTATCAACGAAACGCTTTCAAACACTCTATGGGACTGCTCCACCTCAGGCTTGTAACAGTCAGCCCCTTCAGGGACAGCTAGGCATTTTTTGTCAAGCCAGATGATTACTTCCTGGGGCTAGGTATAAGGGTTGTGAGTAAACTCCAGTTACGTGAAAATTTCACCTGGAAATGAAGTTTTTTTCCTTATAGATCTGGGTCAGGACTTTATTTGTCTATCTTTTTGTATGTAGCAAGCACTGAAGTTTTCTGAAACAGCTGGACACTTTTGCTTTACTGCACAGTAAGATTTCAATACCACTGACACAAGACTGCATATACCTTTACTATCTATTTGAAATGTGTAACTTACAAGACTTTTTTTTTAATATACTAGGTTTAGCACATCATCCGAAAAAAGCACAAACCCCCTGGCACCATTCTTACATGGATCTCACTTCCATCTTCTTGGGGAACTGTTTTGATGTCTCGCAGATCTCCTCATATCATATATAAAGTATGGATTATCCCATGTCAGATCTCTGCCTTAGGGAAAAAAACCCCAACCTTCTTTTTGAGTCTTTGGACAGTATATACCCTTTATACCCAGGCAGTATATACCCTTTACTGATAATGCATTTGGAAAATAAACCAAGCTGGGCATCCCTCACAGCAAGTTTCCTCCTCCTCCTCCTCTCCAAAGCCCTCCATGTCTATGCCCTTTCCACCTGTGAGGTTCTGTCCCTGCCCAAACCCTTTCCCATCCCAGAGCTGACATCCTTACATTGTCACCTGAAGGTCTCCAAGCCCTGTCTGCTCTTGTGCCCCCCATCCAGCACTGCTTCATCACTGAGGGTGTCCTTGAGCTCACCTCCTTCACAGGTCTCCTCACACATACCTGTAAGCAGAAACAGTCTGTGGGCAATGGGTTGCAACCTCCCCTCTGTCCTGTGACAGCATTTATTTCCTACAGTTTTGCAACATTCTTGTCACAGTAAGCTGCCATCCTTCAAGGTGTCTATAAATACACAGGGGCTGTGGGGGGAAATTCTCATAAGAATTTAGCACTGGGTTAACTAGTCTATAATGAAAAAGGAGGGCAAGCTCTACTACTCTTGTCTAATTATACTGCACCATTTTTTCTTGCCTATGTCTGATCTCTGAAGGCAGAGGCCCTTTCCAGACTGAAGAATTCTCTCCAAATTTGCCCTACACCTCCTGGGTTCAGGGTCCCATCGTACCTCATGCAGGAATAAAACCAGGGTTGGCAAGAAAGTGCACTCAAGGAAGCCATTGGGGTTCTCCTGTTACTTGCTTTGAAAGATAATTTGGCTGACTGACTCTCCAGCACTAGAGAGATTTCATTTGCTTCACATACAATTCCAGTATTTCTATTTCCCATACACACTGTGGTTCAAATGCCAGTATACTTAGCGCTGCCTCCTAGAAGATGATGATATTCATGGGAATAAGCAGATTAAATCCTTTGAGGGCAACCACGATAAACACAGCTGGGGTTTATAAGTGAAACAAGTCTGGGGGGTTAGCTTAGCCTCATTAAAGGAGCAGTCACATCCGAAAAACATCTCTTGAAATGAGCTGTGGTCTCTAATCATAAAAGCCCAAGGGAAAAAAGATTGACAAAAACTGAAAAATTCAGAGAAATTGGGCAGTCAAAATTGCCCAGCATCTGGTCTCATTCTAGCTAGCTTTGTAAGTCCCTAACCCATACAAGCAGCAAAGCTGAACCTAAATTTTGAACCAGTTATGCTTTGTAAGAGAAAAGAAAAAGCCATATAGCACTTAACAGCTATTCAGATCAACAACGTAAGTACATTTTCTTCAAATGTGGCCAAAGAGAAAAGCAGTGACATTTGTTAATAGAAACTAACCACTCTTTAAAACTTGTTCTCTCTACAAATCTACAAAGAATATAGATTATCACAAGGGCTAATTTGCCACAAATTACATACTGCAGTCACACAGTAAGTGGGCCTTTGAACAACAGGGTATTAACTTTTCTATCTAAAAAAAAGTGTCCCAGATTTCCCTTGACGGTAAGGTATGGGATATGCCATGTAATTTGTTTTTCTAAAGTCCTTGATCTTATCAAACAGGAGGCATTTTGCACTCCTATTGTCTTATAATGTGCTTTTGTGTTTTGGTAACCATCATGTGAAATATAAGAACTTAGGCTTCAGAAACCAGCCAGTTCTAAATAAAGATCAAGGCAAGAACAGACAGTTGACCTGAAAGTTTCATTTCACCCTAAATATGCAATCTGAAGAGTTCAAGTTTCATTTTCTAATTTTCTTTATTTCATTGTAGCTCATTCACATATGATGCCACATTAAGTAGTTCAATCTATCATGACAGAACATTAACAATAAATGTCAGCTAAAAAGGAAAAGTTGGGTTGCTCTTTCCTTGTGGGAACAAAAGTGCTCCCTGAAGAAATGAGGATGAAAAATCATGTCTGCAGACATTCCTGTTTCTTCGGCCAGATTTGTAAATTAAGGTGTTCCCAGCACTTTTAAAAGGCTCATCACTGTTTTTTATGGAGAGGCATTGGATCATCCCAATGTAAAACAGTAATGTCAGGGATTTGGCATAAAACTTCCCACAGTTCTCTCCCACCACATACACTTCTATGTTACTGTCACAAAAACTGTCCAGGTTTCTGTCCAGCATTTCCTTGAGACGATGAAAATTTCCCCAGCTACATACCTCTGTGATTGTCAGGTGACCAGCTAGCTACCCATTGCCTGCAGAAGTAACATCATGGAGATAACTGACATTTTAAGGAAAAAGGATCATGACTTGAACAATTAGTTTTCCTTGACCCAAAACACAATGCTTAGCTCAATACTGGGTATTTGAATGCTTTTCAAGTATCATTGTTAGCGAAGTTTTAAAACAAAATGTTGTTCTAGAGTGAAAAGATGAAACATCTCACTTTGAAAATGTCAAAACACTGTGTTCCAGAAAAGATATCTTTTCTTTCAGCTTCAGCTACATGACAAAGTAGACACAAATTCAAGAATTATTTTGGACATTCCAAACCTTCATTTTCTGGCAGACCTAATTCCAACCCTAATATTTCATATAACCAGAGACAGTATATAAGCTCGGCAACATTCAAGATTACATGCTGTAAACTCCTCTGAGTGCCCCTCCAATTTTGGGACCAGCTTTTCTGATGCCAGCAGACATATTTGAACTATCATTTTCAATTTTTTTTCTCATTGGGCAAGTGAAAGCATGTAAGGTAATGTAATTTGAATTTCAATTAATGTATTCGGGCTGGAAATTGCTTCATGTCTTCAACAATTAGATTAAATAGCTATTGTCAGCACTATGAGGGAAGAGCTTTCTTATTCTAAATACAGCTCAGCAAAAACTGCTGGAAGTAAAATTTCTCAACTTAAATCTTTTGTTTTTCCTCACCAAGCACACTTGTGTTTCTCTGAAGAGGACCTACCCCCCCAAATAGTCCCAAACGGATGATTCCCTGACGATATCTTTGGAGGTAGCAACTAAGTGGCAGCTCTAGCAACGGTGTGGGTAGCAGGAACTTTTCACACTTGTTCACATCACTGGCATTTTCTTCAGGATGCCTCCAGCAGCATGAACAAATCACGTCTCTGCATGTGCAAGACAGTCAGAATATACAGACCAGATCCCACAAAGTCTAATGCATCTGCTTCAATCCTTTCAGGAGAAAAATCCAATTCACCAGTAATTAACTTTTTGGAAGCCATAAGAAGGACCCTGAGGACATGTATTCTTAATGACTACTTCAATAATTAATTTGCTAAAATCATCCATGAAATACCAAAGTTTTGCTACTTCCAGGCATGAGTTCCTGGTAGTCACATGTTTTAGGCTTGCAGAAGTCTGATGTCAAAATCTTGCCTTCTGTAACTCATGTATTTGTTAAGAAATTATTCCTCTTCTAAACTGCCAGAGGTGATGGCTTATATGTGTGCTTGATTTTGCAGTTAATCAAGCCCATTGAAACTGAGGGGCATAGAAGCAATCTCAGGCAAGTCTTTGGAGGATGAAGTCATGCAGAAATAAAACACAGTCTGTAGGTCAGATCTTAATGGAGATTCAGAAAGACCCAGTTTCAACTTTCTGCTCCTTTGTGGACTCTCCCTTTGGCCATGGAGAAGTTATTACAGCCCAGACCCTGACAGGATTGGCCTGTGTCTTTTTTCTGATAGCTGTATCTTTGAATGAAATGGCAGCAATAGCAGGCCTTAATTTACAGGAGTTTTTTTGAAGGTGGGTAGATAAAAATTTGTAAAATGTCCCAACACTAAAATAGAGAGATTTACACAAAACCCTAAGATGGGTGACTGTGCAGGTCTCGCAGATTTCCTTGACTTCTACCAGTTGGAACCTGCTTCAGCAGTCACACTTACTTCTATGCTTTGTGTGAGTCTGACAGATGTGGAAATCATTACAACCCCACTGGAACATGCAGAGAAATCTGAACAAGGATGATGCTTACAGTGACCCTTGAATATGTGCTTTGTTTCCTTCTGACATTAAGAAGTAATTTAATAAATGTAACATATTGTACTGATTTTAGTTTTCAGGTCCCTTAATGCCACAGAAGCTATTAAAGGTATTTTGGGGGGAATTTCATTCTTGGATCAGTTTACAAGGTATTTGGGTTTTTTTATATTAATTGAGAAATACCTCCGTGCCTTTGTTGTTGCTTACTCATAGCTGATATGATGTAAGTATAAAGTTACAATACATTTAATGAATAATACCAAATAAGAAATGAAAAATAAACTCAATGATGCTATTCCAGATACATGCATTGCAGCCAGGAGGCACAGATTCCACTTAGTCTTCATGCGTCATGGAGAGTGAAGAAACTCCTTCTATATCCTTGTCTTTTGGAACAGAAATTTGACGTCATCTTCTACTCATTATTCCTGATGTGAGAAAAAAACCCATTATTTTCCTTTCAGGATACAAAGAAAGTATAGAGTAGGCATTAGTGAAGCTGGAACTTTTGAAATTCACACAAAAGAGACATAGTTTCACCTAATATGTTACAGGTAATTCTCTGGAAAGAACAGCAGCTTTTCTTCAAAGTCTTCTGTGTAAACCATTAGAGATATTTAATTACAAGTATACAGCCAATGAAGTTACATACACACATATAAGTTCACACCACATACACATAAGTGTTTGTGCTTTTACACGTTTGAAATCATACTCAACAGTGCTGTTGGAACATACCTACTTCACCCTGTGTCCTGGGTTCAGCTGGGATAGAGTTAATTTTCACAGGGACCTGGGAGGGGGCATCAGCCCAGCCGGTAACAAAGGACCACGCAGCCGTTCGCTCACGCCCCCCGCCCCCCTCCGGTGGGATGGGGAGGAGAACCAGAAAGGGAAAAAAAAAAAA
>JANZLQ010000079.1:39509342-39532888 GCA_026212715.1 Elanus axillaris
AGGTCAGCTGCCCCGGCTATGCCCCCTCCCAGGTCCCTGTGAAAATTAACTCTATCCCAGCTGAACCCAGGACACCCTGTTTCTGTGATTGCAGGCTTAAAGGCTAATTACTGAGGAGAGTTTACGGCCATTGCGATGATACTGGTCATTTTCTGAAGTGCATTGTTGTGTCCCCTTCAAAATAATTAGGACTTTGATATGCCTTTGCAGTAGTTGGCTAAAACCACTGCAGCTTGTTAGGATGCCAAACACAGTTAGACACAGTTAGATTTTTCTCTGGACGTGGTAGGTGTCTAGCCTATAGCTGGGGATCACAATAATACTAATTAATCTCCATGAAGCCAGCTGCTTTGTTTATAAGCAATGAGTTTTTATGCTGGGTGGGCTAGCTGATCGGCTTCATCAACTTATTGCTTTTATTAAGAGTGATATGTCAGTATTTGCCATCATGGTAAACCTTGTCAGGACCGATGCTCGTATGGAAGTTGAGGCTTTGATTAGAACAGAAGCTGTGTAGTTCTGTCTACTTGAAGCCACATAATTCTGTCTACACTAAATCACATAATTGTGAATAATGCATTTTCCTATCACTCTCCATACTTTCCTCTCTCCCTACCCACCATTCCTGTCTCTTCCTTTGCTTCCCACCCCCCATTATGTACACAGAATAACAATACTTCCTGTATAGAGTATCTCCCCCAGGGAAAACCCCAGACACTCTATGTATATCATATATACATAGTCAAGTAAAAATGAAATGGCTTATAAGCATTTTGCTATTTCATAGTAAATGGTTAAATTTTTAGACATTAGCCACTTCTTCTGTAGGTCAAGACCATCCAAAAAATAGTCATCCAGGCTGTTCTTTATGGTAGGTGTTTTCTCTGATCCTGGCACATCTTCCTTCTGCTGTTACCACAAAACTTGAAAATTCCCTTTTCCCTAGCTTTGGACCCCAGTCTGTAAACAAATCCCTTTTAGAAGCCACGGTGGGTCCTGCTGCAGCAAAAGTACTTAATCACTGATCAGACTTTAAGCATGAGTAGCCTCACTGAAATCAGTGGGACTGCTCACGTACCACAGGTGGACTCATATCTCAGTGTAATGCCTTGGGCTGCTGCAAGCATATTTTGTGTCATGCAACTGAATACAGCAATGTACCACTCTAAAACAGTTCTGTGCTAACCACATCTGAAATCTAGGCTTCATGTTAGGCCAGGAAAGCTGGCAGTTTCAGAAAAGCTGTGTAATACTCAGGTAATTTTTTCAAAATATGTTTTTAAGCTCCACTTAATAACTGTATTCTGGAAGAAAACACAGACAGGTTTCTTTCCAGCTTCAAAATACTATATGCCTCTAATCCTAGAAATACAGTTGACTAGAGCAGATAATATCAAGACTGAAATTAATTTTAGTTCTCTCCTTCCACTTTGGTCCTTCCCAGGTATGGGCTTGGATATAGTTGAAAGACACAGTTTTTGAAGACAAAATGCACTTCTTCCTGCAATTACGTGGAGAGCTTTTTGACTAAAGTAAAGAAGTGGGAAGGAAGGTCTCTTGCCACAATGTCCTTGTTTTATTTAGGAACATTATTTACTGAGTACTCCTTCACATTTTTAGAGAGGCGGTCTTCCTCCCATGCTTATTATATAACATTACTTTAGTACTACAGTGATAGAAACAGATGCTAGATTGCTATGCTCTTTGACACTGTGATCAGCTGTGTAATGGCAATATCAGGGTACCCTTAGGACATTAGCATTCACTATTATATTTAGGTTATAACTTCAATCCCATTTGTTTTCCTGGAATGGAGAATTTGTGGTAGAAAATCTGTTTTTAAATTGCTAATCAATGTGAAGGAAAAAAAAAAGGAATGTATTTGCACTAGGATGGCATACAGGTGCTTTTTTCAGTGGATTACATGTGTGTGTGTCTATAAATACATACATAAAATACACATTTAAATGTTCATTTATGTGTGTATACATGTATATACATAAAATAAATAATGAGAGTGTCTACTGGCAGATGCTGTATAGGAGATGTGGTACTGTAAGTGCTTCACTACAGTTGGCACTTAGGATTCTTTGGGTATCTATGCATCCCAGCCCACTCTTTAGTTCCAAAGACAATTATCAGGCTTTTCAGATATTCATCTAAGCTAGGAGATTACAAACTTATACACAAGATCACCAGGTTTAATTTCCATACTCAGCAGAAACACAACAACTTGGGACTTAAAATAGGTGGCATCACAGTCTGAGGGTGACCTGCTTCTTTCTTGATAAAAAGACAGTTGAGTCACCAAGAGATGCCAAGTGCTCCAAGTTAAACAGCTGTCAAGAAGTGTCAACCTGCATGAAATTATCATGAAATAGTCTCTCTCCAAAGGAGTTTTTAGACTCATAGACCCATGGAACAAAGCTGCTGGAAGGAGCCACAGAGGCTGGCTGGATCCCAGTTGTTGAAGACCCAGGGTTTTTTGCTTATTCACTAACATAAATAATGGTGTAGGGGAGCTTATCAATGGGGATTTCACTTTCCAAAAATGCCTGCCTCTCCCCATTCCCCTGAAGACTACAATGTTTTTGGAACATATTTTAGTATTTTCCAATACGGTTCCATACAGACACATGCATATGTTAAGACAGTGTTGCTCTGGGGCTCATAACTTTGGTATTAGACATATAGAAGAAAGTCATGAACTAGATAGAGAGTGTGAATTAGCACAAAAATTGGGTATGAAAGTGCCAGCACATCAACTCACCAAAATGATCTGGAAATGGCCCTTCCTTTGCTGGTAAGTTACTGTAATTGTCTCAGGCAAACAAATAGCATGAAAAAGCACTTGGAATGGAAAGTACATCCTATGTCACACAAAATACCATCTTTATAACACAGAGAGAGAGATGTAAATCTGGCAGTTCCCTGGAATACTCCTCTTTAAACTAAAATTATTAACTGAGTATTAATGTGCCATTTGAAACCAGGAAGCTATCAAATGAGTACAACATATCTAATTTATTAACGGAACTGGGAATTGTATTTAACAAACCTGAGTGATCTGAATGTATCCTGTTCATTACATTTTCACAGAAAATGGAAAGCACTTACCAAGGAGTCTCTCAACAACTCATCAGGTGTCATGTGCAAACAGAGGAAGTGTAGATGCAATGTCTGACAACAACTCTGTTTCCTTTGCTCAAATGCCCCATGTTTGGAAGGCCTAAAGCTCAGCCTTTTAAGAGACTTAGACACCTGGGGACACATTCAGGTGCCAAAGAATGATGCTGAATGTCCTCTGAGATGCCTGTGGGCATCTCGTCTGGCCTTCAGTTCCCATCCCAGAAGAAAGGAGATCTACTGAACCTTATACACTGATATGCAGTGCTTGGAGTACAAGGGAAGGCTGGATTCTGTCATTCTCCCAGGTGTCACAAGATCCAAACTCTTTATTTGGATTTTTCCCTACATACATAGGCAGCACTCCAGTTCATGACCCAAGTTAACATTACAAGAAATTTTTGTTTGTTTTATTGCTGGTAACAAGGCTAAATTTCATAGATTTGCTTTTACTTGTTATAAGTGGCCAAAACTGTAATTGCTTATTATTGTCCTCTGTGGTACGTAGATCAGTGGACTACCTTGTATCAGATCTCACTTGGACTACCATATAACTTCTAGAAATTAATCTCAACACTGCTTTAACTTACAGCAGTCAAGAATCTACTGCAGCCTTTCACAGATTCTTTCAATGCTGTCAATAACATTCAGTTCTCTAATACTCCTTTTCATTTTTAATGTTGACTTGTCCAGTTCTAGCTTCCAGGCATTGAGACATACACTTTTCTCCAAGACACCAAACACACCAAATGCACAGTCCTCACTTAAGCAGTCAGAAGTTTCGTAGTACATCAATCCTTAACCTTCTTTTCGATCAAGTAAACAGACAACATTTCTCAAGGTATTTTCCAAAAGTATGTTACTCTTGTCTTTGATCACACCATTATCTCATTTCTGATCCTTTCAGAGCTGAATGCTGTATTCCAGGAGTGACTTTACAGGAGTCAAACACAAAGGCTGAACCATTTGTCTGCTGTGGCTGCTGAAACCTTTCCAGATACACAGTCTTCCCCTGATCTGCCTCCATGTGTAAGCATGGGCTGAGTTTTGGCTCTATGACTATGAATTTGGCTCTGTTAAATGTGTTTGTTTGGACAGATGAGTTTACCAAGTGATTGAGGTCACTCCTTCTCTCGCTGTTTAGCTTTCTCATCAATATTTGTGTCATCTGCTGTATCTGTTGGTAAAGATTTTCATTTTTCTTCCATTGTCATTAATATATAGTATAGCCAGCTTTTAATCCACTTAATGTGTAAGCATGTTGATTTTGTATTGTTCTAATTTCTTAATCAAAATGTCATGTGGTATCATACCAATGTTTTACAGAAGTCCAAATACATTATATTAACACTATTACCTTTAACAGTCAAACCTGTAACCCCAGCAGAAAAGATATCAAGCTAGCTTTACATGTATTTTTTTAAATAAGCTTATGTTGAATGTGCTACATGCTCCTACTCTGGATACCCACACCAATGGTTTCCACATGTATAAATGACCCTGAATAATGTAATTGATTTTTTGTTAGCATACAAAAAGAAAACTGAGAGAAATGCATTTCCTACAGATATCATTCCACTCAGTGCATGTACCTCTTCCCCACATTAGTTGCTCTATTGCATAAGGTTTTAAGAAGCCTATTTTTTAATGGACTGCAATTCAGTCTGCAGGGATTTGGTGACTGGGAGTGGGGGTGGTTTATGGCTTCATGGGCTAGCTAGAGATGTATGTGCCAGCGTTTATATGTACAAATTAATGTAGTTTCAGTATTGGAGGTGTTTTAAAAATAAATCAGATCTAGAATTCAATTTTTTTTTTTTGAGCACAAGATATGTTGGATAGATATTTTGATATATAGATAAATTTGGAGGCTGATCTTTACACATTCACACAGACAGTAAGTGTGGCAGTGTGACTGTCCAGTTGTAGGACAGCAGAACATTCTCAACACAACAAGAGAGTATTTTCATAGCAACATGATGCATAGCTTACTACAGCCAGGGAAAATCAACTATTTATAATCAAAGGAAGTTAAGGGTTTGTATTTTCCATACTATCTTTCCTGAAAGAATCGTATTAAGAACGTCACACTTGCAAACAAGGGCACAGTTAAGACATTCATTATCAGTTGTGAATAGGATTCATTTTAATGATAATTCCACTTGCCTACACAGTGTTCTTAGATGTTAAAAAAACCCATGGGATTAGCCCAAATATTGTCATGGTAACAGAAAGAAAGGGAAATCATTCTAAAAGGGTTTCCAATAAGCAAGAGCAGCTAGCATTCAGTAAGTAGCCTTCAACAGAAGTTGACATCTGTTATTCATTTGTTGTTTCTAGGTTTGAAGAAAAGCAGGATAATTGGAAATAGTACAGTGTTCTGGGAACCTATTGAGTGAAAGGGCTCTTAGTGCTTTTTAAATATTGGTCTATTTGTCCTTAAAAACATTTAGCATGTACCTTCTTTGTCCATTTATAAATTGGACAAGCTAGTTGGAAGGTTGTCTTGACTCAGTTATACTTAAGCAGTGAAAGATCAAAGCAAGCTTCTTGCTTTTAATAAAAGGAACTACCATCTCAGCTGAGCAGGGAACACCTATTTTTGGAAATTGAGGAGAACATGAAGATGAATAAATTGAATAAAGTTATTTGTTTAACTCATATTGGGGATAGACTGGGAGACATATTAACCTGCACAAGAAACCTGCACCACCAGTACTGGTGCTTTCCACTTCTTTTGTTCAAGCACACCACTGTATCTTACACACCAATGTAAGACAATCGTCATGACTCTACTGGTAAGAAAGAAGCAGAACAAAATTGAGTTACGAAACCTGAAGGAAAAAACGCAAATCAAAAATCAGTCATATTTTTAACACCAAGGGTGTTACCAGTGAAACTATACCATTGGATTTTCCCATACATGTAGTTTTTAAGATGCTCTTTGCAACATTTCTCAGAGGTTGATCATGGGCCACCGAGCATGCTCTGCCCCAAATTAGAAGCTTTGTTGCTCAGCTAGACTAGACAATGCACCAGAAAAAGCCCTTTTGTCCCATGAATCCGGGAGACATTTATACACCAACTTTCTTGGGAAGTGGTTGATTTGAGGCACATACTTCTTTTGCAGTAGGAGTTTGGAAGTTAGTTTGTGGTTAAAAGCCTAGGCATTTTGTAGGAGTGAAAGAAAGACAAAAGCAATGATTTTACATTATTTATTGTGAATATTATTTCCTTATCTCTTCATAACAATGAAGAGGTAAAAAGAATAAGGAGAGAATAATACAAGCTTAAATCTTACCTGATGCTCCCTAAATCAGAAGTCTGGTAGGATACTGCTGTACAGAAGATTTGTTGATGTATTCTTAGAGAAATAAAACCTAATCTAGATAAATTTCATATACTTCTGCCTGTATTAGAAGTATTTCAGAGTTCTCAAGGTAAGTAAAAATACATCTGTTGAACAAAGCAATTAATGACCACTTCAGTAAAGGCTGCATAATCTGATATTTTAATAATTTGATGTTGAGATTACCTTTTGTGTCCTTAGGGGTAGATACTGTACAAACATAAGAGAAGACACATGGACAGATTTGTAGAATGTACCTAAGTGTCTGTGGAAGCACCCTGGCATCCACCAGAATGGCTAATTTCTTAATTATCTTGACATCATGGCCAAAAGTTCCTTCTGTAAAGAACATAAAATCCATATTGACTGAATGAACTTTTGTTATTTTGATTCTTTTTACAGCTTGCAAACAATCATAAATTTGTCTGGCAAAATGAAAATGTTCTTTACTGTTTCAGAAACTAGTGCCACTAAATTAGCCTTGAAGACAAGCAACAGAAGGTGCCAATCAACGTATGTAACTACCTGGCCAAACATCTATTATTTATCCTTTTCTTGTGCTTTCCACACAGTGTGCAGGGATCTCAGAGGTCCAAGGTCAATAAATATTCCAACACAAGAATCTTCTTTGTCATATGATGGAGTGATGGACCTGGACAGAAGACATCAGGTTGTCTGGATGATTTTTTTTTAATATGGCTGGCTTTGCTAATAAAATCAGCAAGTGCTTGTGACAGCCAGTAAGCCAGACAATGTATGTCTGCAAAATAGCTCCAACAGTTCTCTGTATGAGAGTATGTGTGTATACATACATACACACACAGTTGTATGCCCACACACCCCTTGAAATGCCCTAAACCAAATAATTAAATGTATAGTGGCCATATAAAATAAGATGCAAACATAGAAAGGTAGTGAAGTTCTGCTTCAATATTATAGGTGTTTTTTTCAATGTGTGCTCAGAGGAACGGTTTTCTGACTCAGGGCTGCAACACAGTTTGCCCTGAAGCTCTGATCATCTCTGCAACATCCTGAAACATCACGGTTTGGGCTCTGTTAAGGGTCAGTACAATGGGTGTCACTTCACTCATTTCTAATTTTCCTCAAGAAGGCAACAGCAAATAAAACACTCACGTCAAGAACCAACAAAGAGACATAAATAAACACCTTTCAGTTTATAAGATTAAACCAACCCCCCCCCAAAAACCCCTAAAGCCCCCCCAACAAAACAGCACCAAGAAAAAAACTCACACAGAACATTTCCAAAACTATTTAAACTAAAAGATAACTGCAGCATGGCCCCAGTTTCACCTGCAATGTGCTACTTGTACTCTTTTTTTCTCTCCAGACTGGCAAAAATACATCTATAAATTATTGTTAACATCAACTTTCCCAGTCCTACTCACTCAGGAAACCTCTGGGACAACACTAAGATGTCCAGTAACTATAGATAAAATGCTAGATGCAATTTGCAATTTGAAAGCAGACCGTTGGAGCAATTTTCCATAAAGGGCCTGTGTTTCAAAGCTGTTTCATTTCAGGCTGCATTCTGTATATGCAGACATTGCCTTATGCACACTTTGGCACCTGATTTCAGTGTTACAATAGTGGGTCCTGATCTCCTTGACATAGCCTCCAACTGAATTGGGCATGACATGGCTCACAACTCCTGCATTCCCCGCCCCAAGATCAGATTGCTTGCGAGTGTAATTCAAGCTATCCCCAGATTTCTCCAGCCAGGGATGATGGGGAAGTTCTGTGCTGCTCAGCCCAGGCTTACCATCCTGCCCGGCTGCCAAGGAGCCTGTTACGTTAACAGCTATATTTACCAGCTTTTCAGCAGCCAGAAAATTCTTAACACTAGGGCAGTTTGGGTACAGTCATATCATATTTGTGTACACAAAAGGAAAAACAAAACCCAAAGCATAAAAATGATTGAGTGTGGGGGTCTTTGTTTATAAAGATGTTTTGAAAATACAGCTCCTACTTGTTCTTGTGACTGTTTATCACAGCAAGGCAAGCCATCATTTTCTTTTCCTTTTTCTTTTTTTTTAAATTTTATTTTTACTCACTTCTCTGCTGTTTTTAGGCCTTACTGCCTTCTTCAGCCTTTGCTTGCATAGCAACTTCATACACTGGCAAACCCTGAGGAATTTTGTTCTTGCTGATGTGCCCCCAGGGGCGTAGTGGTTTTGCCAGTGCCATCACACTGATGTCAGACTCCATGAGTCTGGCCGCTCGGCTGGGAGCAGGTGGGAATTAGTCAGGATGGGGCAGCTTGCACGTGGGCCAGGTTCCTGAGGGAACCCTCCCTCTGTCCCACCACCCCTCTCATAGCTCCCGTTGCCCATCATCAGAGCAACCATGTTGTCTCCAGGGGTCAAAAACAGGCATGGGGAAGGCAGATGGACCTTTTAAGTACCGCTGCTTCAGCTCCCACAGCTGCTGGTGGTGGCTTTGCAGGGGAAAGGGACGACAGGGATCAGAGAGCAGAAGTCACCGGTGTTGTAGCAGTCTTTACTGCTGTGTTGAAGACATTACCAACTTCAATACATAGACAGGGATAATCATGGTATCCTGCCAGCTGTGGAAATCACCTCAGATAGCTGGAGATCATATAATAGGGCTGGAAATGAAATAGGAAACTGATTTATTTTCATTGTCCATTACTGCAATTCAGTGCAATTTATTTAAGGCCACTATGTCTCACTCTAAAGGAAAATGCAAACATTAATCTTCATAGGCTGTATCTTGGATACCAGTGGTCTGGATAATTAGTTTGTTACCCACTGTGCGTGTGCAGTTTTTTCATGTTCAGCAAGAAAGATAGGAGGCTAATCAGCTGTGGTGTACATGTGGGCTTGTATACACATCACAGTTTAATGAAACAGGAGATGGTTGTTATCTTCAAATCAGTGATGCCCTCAGTTTTCTTTCAGAGCTAGTTTTTATTTCTTTTGAACAGTAGTTACATTCTTACATCTAAACCCTCAATGTTTCTACAGACTTCTCATTTCTCTTGCTTGGGTTGTCCAGAAATCTTTGCGGCAGGACTAACATGGAGAAGAATACAGGCCATGGTCTGAGTCTTTGCCTTATTTTTAGGACAGATTTTACTGTCCCTGTTAACCAGTGCACCCCTAGCTTACATGTCCCATGCAACAGCCTTTGAGTGCCTTTCAAGGTGTAGCTACATCTTGACTATGGTGTGCATGTTCCCTGTACAATGATCCTGAAGAGCCAACCATTGCTTTATGAAGACATACAGATTCAACAAGCAGCAGCCCATTCTACTTTATATGGAGCTGAAATAAAGACCACCACTGGGCAAACATTCAGAGACAGTGAAGTAAGCAAAAATCACTGACTTCTGATTTCCTCTTGACCCCATGAAAATATCCATCCTCCAAAGTAATACTGGCAGGGGTTAATCTGTGTGACCTCTCCCACTGTCAAAGACAAAGCTATGAGAAATGAAGGCGTCTTGCAATACAAAGGAAGACAAAAAGCTCGGCTTTTGCCAGTTCTGCTGAAACTAGAGGAAGTCACCAATATTTCCACCTTGTTGGATTGTGAGATTTTGCCTCCTTTACATTATTCACATTCCTCCTTGACTGCCTTAGGGCTAGGACTAGAGACAGTTGGTTTTGCTCTGCTGGAGATGGTGTAATGGGAAGGGGAAGACAAGCCACCCAAAGACAGAGACTTTGCTCAGATAGGATGCGGACACCAGTATCTTAGTGATGTCACATGCTAATTCCTGCTTTCCCAGGTAGCTGCCAAATGACCTCATGATGCTTCAACAGCATCAGTGAATAATATTTAAAATAAACTAAAGAGAAAAGTCAGGTGTAGATGGTAGATGAGTGCACCTGTTAATGGCTTATTTGCTGAACAGGTCTTCATGTGCTCCTCAAAAAGAGCTGTACCCTGGAAAAATTCTTCTCCCACAGTGAATTTCATATCAAAGACAAAAGCTAATTAATTTATATTGGGTCATCAGGAGCAGACCCTCAACAGCCTAATCAAGGCTGACCTAACCTTGCACCCACCTCTGATCCTTTCTGAAGGTCCCTTGCCCAAGCCTGGCCAGACTGGCTCCTTGAGTTCCCCTGCAGCCAAATGGGCTGGGGGAGTTTGCAAGATCAGGTCTTCCCTACTGGTCACGTTTGTCTTTCTAACCTTGGCCCAGCTGGGAAGCCAGGGGTGTGCAAGGATCACAGCTCACTGCTCTTCAGTTGAGCCCTGGAGCCATGCTTTCACACTGGGCTCTGACAGACAGACACCTTTTAATGCTTCATCCCTCCCTACTGGCTGTTATTGTGCGGTTTGTGGTTTATTCTCTAAATGTCTATGAAAAGATTAATAATTTTACTGCTAATGGGCTGTGGATTATAACCAAAGATCCACAAAGGCTCAGGGCCAGACCTTCTCATACCTGCTTGTGCCATCTAAAGACGCCGTAGAGGGGAGAGGAGAAGCTGGGGAGGCAGCCCCCTACCCAAGGTGCCTGTGTCCCTCTGCCCACATGCACATGCACACACACATGCACAAGTCATGGCTGGTCTAAGTCCTTCCACCAGCCTGTTGGTCTCTTTGCCTTAAAGGCTCTCCAGCCTTGTACAAAGCCAGGCTTGATCACACTGATGTTGTCAGAGGAGAGTCCCTTCCATGGACACCCAACATTCATAACAACACAGAGTTAGCTACTCCCAGCCATTATAAGCAGCATCTTTAAGTGTATCCCTTATCTAAGTATTTATAAAGGTCTGAACTTTGAGCAACCCTTTGTAAGCGTAAGTGAAACTGTCCTGTAGACAGCAATGGCCCTGGACTTGTGTAGATTAGGACTGCTGAAGAATCCCAGGAGACCCTGACAGCTGCAGTAAGATACATGCAGCTTGGATCAATTTAGGATTAGTCTCCGTCCTTTCTTAACATTTAAGTATAGCCAGGAAAAAGAGCTCACACTCCAGTTTTGGATGACAGAGGTGAAAGTCTCTGTCTGGTCTGCTTCTACACTTTCCTGCACAGAGCTACTACCCACAGAGAAGTAAGTCTTGGGCCACATTTACTTTGCCTCATGGTACCCACTTGGTATGTGCAAATTGGACCAGGGAAATAGCAGGAACCAGAACATAAAGCTGATGTCTACCCCCATTGACTATTGACTTAAATGGAGGGTCAGTGATTGATACCAGCTGGAGATTTGGCCACTGGTCTGCTTCACGTAGTACAGATTAACTTTCGGATCAGCCAAAACAACTTGTGAAGTTAGGTCTATTTTGTTGAGCAGTGCTGGCTGAAGAAAAAGAAAATAAAGAAACTTTTCTGGAAGCACAAAAATGCTTTGTTTTGGGTTTGGACTTAAAAATCACAAGAACACGCAAACTCTGCATGCAATGAGAATTTTATAGGCTGCACAGTTGTCACTAATCCAAGCTCTGAATGTTGTTCAGGCAGGGTCTCCTGCGACCAAGCAAGCTATTTAATCCCTGGCTCAGCAGGAGGAGACCACCAGTGCTTTCTCCTCACCATCTTTGTGAGTGGCAGCTGAAAACACAAGAGAAATGTCATTCAGTGCCAGTTGACAGGACTTGCCTGCCATTGTATGGTTTTGTTTTGGGGTTTTTTTTTGATAAATCAAAGAGAACAAGCATGATGATCTGAAAGGATAATTAATTATTCAGGTAACATTTCACTTAAATGGGCACCTATGGGGAGGTACCAGGAAGTGTAAGAATGAGCTCACAAATGCTGTGAAAGACTGCAGGGAACTAGGAACAGGTCTGACGGCAGCATTGCTCCCTTGCACCCTGCTCCCTCATCCTTCCCAGTACTTTTCTGTGGCAGAAAATCAGGTGGTATCAGCCCTCATGTGCACTGCCCAGACATGGTTCTCTGTAACAGCACTTTTCTTAAGTTATTCATCAAATGTATCTTTGTTAGGGGTGCAGACGTGTCCTTCTTGCACACATAAAGATTTTTGCCACTTTTTTGGATGGCAAAACCTTGAGAGAACAAGCCTGTCTTCAGTAGGTGTTCATAACCACAGGGTATTCAGAGTAACGAGCATTGATAGTAGTGGTTTATAACCCAAAGTACATGGGTACATCTATTCAATTGACAGCACATGCATCAATCACTCTTACTCCATCCTGTTGTCTGCCATCATGAGTTTCTCTGGTGATGTGTCCTGGGAGCAATACACTGAGGAAAGCATCCATCCATCACAGAGTAAAGCTGTTCTGCCACTGCTGCTTCACCAAGGCCTTGCACACCACAGCAGAAAGCAAGCTGCCACTGTACCTGCACCCTCCATCCCAGGCCCATCACCTAGAGAGGTGAAAGAGAAGCTTGGTGGGAGTGGGGAAAAGATACTTCTCCTGAGAAAGAGAAGTGAAAGAGTTCAGGAAATGCTGCCCTCTGGTCTGTTAGCTAAACATCAGGATTTATTACCAAGTATGGGAGTGCAGCTTGTAACTAACCCTAAGAGAGACACTGAAGATTGCTAGAAGACGGCAATTTTTTGGATGCGTCTCAATTAATTTGTTGCTTTGCAGACTGAAGGCTAGTGAGCCTACAACCTAGGAAAACATGTGAGGCGCAGACTAATCTCTGCAACACTCACATTAGAAAGCAAAGCAAAACCATGACCTCTGTGAAGTCAATGGGAGTTTTTCCACTGACTGCAATGGAGCCAGGATTTCAACCTAAGTTTTCCATAATGAAGGCCAGATTGTCCCCTTGATTTATGAAGCATGGGATTTTTCCAGCTTCAGAGCACATTGTCTCTTGTTTTCTAACAATGCATTCAAAAGCTGAAGTACACCTCCATGAAACAAAGGGGGATACACAAATGCATTTAGATAAAATAAGCTTTATAGCAATGGGACATGATGTTGACTGAGTTTGCCAATTCCACTTTGTGATCAATATAAATGCAAACCACAACATCTCTTTTTTTTCACAGGAGAGTGCTGTAGTCTGAGAAAAGGAGGATCATGGCATTGACCTTATGTTCTGGATGAACAAGCTGACATGAACAAAGAAATCCCATGGTGCCTGTCTCCAGTTAACTCTTTGTTTACCATGCTGGCCTTGCTAAATTTACTTGAGAAAATAGTAGCTTTTAAAAGAAACCTTTTCAGTAACTATATGCAGTTCTACAGACTTCTGAGAGTCCACCAAGATCTCCAGTTTACTAGGGTAGTAATTTCATTTTTAAGATCTTACATTCTAATTTGAATAAGCAATTTTCTTCTTTTTATTCTTTGCATATTTTCAAGTCTTAATGGAAAAAGCATGGAAAATGTGATCTCACAGATGTGGAGGATTTAAAACTAAGAATGGTAATAACATACAAGATCTTATTTTTTGTGTCCAGTCTTATGCCTTTGAGCTGCAAATGCTCAAGGTCGCCAAGACCACGCACACAAGTAAGTCTTGAATTCAGGGACCTCAGAGTTCCTTTGCAGCGCATTAGCGCTTTCACTTTTAATGTGATCATCAGGTGGCATGAGGCTGAAAGATGCCATTTATGGGAGGGCCCTATAGAGTTTGATAGTTTGTTCACCATGGAAAGGAGTGAAGTGGTTAAAAAAATAAAAAATAAAATCCATACAGCAGGGCCCTGGAGCTATTAAACACAATGTATAGTAAGTGCTAGAGTGTATGCTTAGGAGCAAAGGAGGCAGGCAGTACTGAGAGTATGTCCTTGGGCTCAATGGCACTGAATGGGCATTAGGGGACACAATGCAAAAAGCAATTCAACATGAGAAATTCCAGTGAAGTGATAAAAAAGTTAATAAGAGCATTGAGTAAATGAACAAGGAAGAAGTGAATAGGAGAGGAGATAAAGGTAATTTTACCTCTCTGTACAGTACAAAGCTGACTACTAGAAGGATCTTGCACAATTTTAAAATGACACTGAAACAACCAAGAAACTGATACTAGGGCTGAAACAAGTAGAGCATTTTCCAGACAAAAATGTAATAAATTCAGCTTATCTTATCAGAAAACAACTGAAGTGAATAAATAAGAAATAATCTGATGATGGAAGGAAAATAGGCAATGCTCACAAGATCTTTAATTTAGTGCAGAAAGGCACAACAAAGCCAACATGTGGAAAAAGGTCAGATATATTTAGATGAAAACTGAGGACACACCTTTCCTTACTTGATCCAGGAAGGACCAGCCATTAGACACACTTCCAAGGGAAGTGACAAGTATCCACCTCTCCCTGTCCACACTTTAAGTATAGCTGCCTTACAGGAAAGCACACATAAATAAAACAAAGTTAATGGAGCACAATATAGCCATACCTAGATGAAATGTAATGCCCTGTGATGTAAAGAAGGTCAAACTAGATGATCTAAAGGTCCCTTCCGGCCTTAAATTTCATAAATCATTTCTACAAGCTGTTAGTGAGCTACCTCCCTTTTTGGACCAGGGTTGGCTCTGTTTCCCACTCCAGTTTCACTGTGATGGCAGCATCCAGGACAATTTCAGGGCCAGGATCAGTGCAAGTGCCTGGGAAGAGGTTCATGCCTGGCATCCCACACGTCAGGAGCAGCACAATGTAGTGGAGCATAGGCCTTGGCTTTCAGGCTTTTTGTTTGTTTCTGAAGCTGGTCTTTGAGATTTCAGTGTGCTGGCTAGCTTATCTTATTATAAAAAGTGCATCTGTCAAAGGATCTGATACACCAAACTCATTCTTAGGAAAGCCCTGGGAGCTAGTAACCACATTTGTGGGACCACACATGCATCTGAATCAGTGGCTTTGCACCAGCTCCATGCTAAATGGGCCACAAGTCCCTGTTGAACCCCTATGGAACAATACCCTAAAAAAAGGTATTTTAGGTAGAAGGATGCTGTACCTGAAGGCTGTTTGTCTCATTCAAAAAACAATCTCATTGTTTCATTCATCAGGCAGCTACTCCTTGCTTCAGGGGCTGTGTGCAATGGAGAATACGCTTTTCTTCTTCATCCTGCCAAGCTCTCCAATGCATTATCATTTCTGTGTAGAGCTGATTGACTTGTTAAGAGATTCAGTTTCTGTAGTCATCACAACAAAGACAGACGTCCATCAAGTTTGTTAGAAATTAGCGGTCTCCTTTCATTCAAATTCAATCACAAGTGAAGTTTAACTTGCATTTGTGAAGGATGAGACATTCTGATACAGCTTTATGGTTACAAAAAAACATATAATGATTTTGATACTGGAGCCAAAAGGACATCCTCAGACAGGAAGAAAATTGTCTCCTTGGTAATATTTAAAATACTTTTAAAACCTTGAATTGATGCTTTCCCAGCTCTTGAAGGGCATAGTAAATTCTCTAATGTATTGGAAATTATATCTAAATGTAATCAGCAAAAGCACTAGTACTGTTTATTTCCAGATGAGACCTTGAAAATCTGCCCTATTGTTGAGATGTCCTTGTTACACTTTCATCCTGTTAATTAATTATTTAACACAATTATCCCTTCTTGCTCTGCATGTAAGTAGGTGACTTAATTATATTCAAAATCAGTCTGCTGCAGTTTGCTGACCACAAAA
Organism: Elanus axillaris; assembly: GCA_026212715.1. Taxonomy (NCBI): domain Eukaryota; kingdom Metazoa; phylum Chordata; class Aves; order Accipitriformes; family Accipitridae; genus Elanus; species Elanus axillaris. The sequence goes on from JANZLQ010000079.1 coordinate 39,525,377, forward strand.
GTCACTGCTAGCTTGTATTTATATGTGTAGAAATACATACGTGCAGACATATTTGCTCATATAATATAGCTGATTGATAAATTTTTTTTCACTTAAAAAAAATTAACTGGGTACTTTACCTTTCACATACCATTACATTAAATACATGCTGAATGCAACAAGGAGCAGAAAAATTTAAATATTACTTTTGGATTTACATATCTCTGTGTGTGCAGGGGGATTCTGTGCTAATATAAAATGCACATTTTTTTTCTACAATTGCCAAAATTTTCTGCAATTAAAATTTAAAGTATTAAAATTAATCAAAAGCAAAATAATAATTATTTTCTTTCATAACTGACCGGGAAAATATTTAGTTCTAAATTTATGTGACATACCACAGTTCCAAAATACTTATATGTATAAAATGTAACCACAAACCATCCTTAAATGCCTTTTTGATTACTAATATCCCATTTCATTTGAGGCTTGACTTCAGGCCAGTCAGCTAATTGGAATTACTCCTGTGGAATTCCCTAGGCTTTGGGCAAATTAACACACTTTAATGGAAGAAAGAAAGGTCTTGGTCTTTGGCACACACTCGGCATCATACCGGAGTGAGACAACATACTAAGTCTAGTTTTGTTCTGCTTTCTTCTCTCTGCAGTATGAAAGCATGTGTGAAGGAAAGTAAGGCTGTGTTAGTTGTCTCCAAGTTTTTTGGGGCACTTTGAATTGTGTGCAGTAGCAATTGAATTGCACTCTGAAATGTCAATGAGCTTTTCACTAGAAGAAATCTTCCTTAAATGTGTCCTTTGCCATCAGCAAAGTACAATTTTAAAAATTCTAATCCAGGAAATGCACCACATTTCGGAAGCTGTGGGTGAAATGTGAAAATTACAGTCCTGAAAATTACAGTCCTGTGTTTGGATCCACATGTATGGAGTCTTGCTCTTGAGGAAAAGTGGGTGAAATTAATTGGATGACCATTACTAGTCTTTCTTCTTTCAATCAAGTGGAAATGTTTTGGGAAAATTTAAGCAAGGAAGAAACTTGTTTGGTTGCGAATTATCCTTCTGGAAAAATTATACATCTCTGCAAAATTTGTTATTAGGCCATTTTAAAGTGAATAGTAGAAAAGCAACTGGAAATTCAGTCTGGTCTCTTTTGTGGATTTAATTACCCTTTTAAATAGTTTATTTTCAGTGGTTTTAATAACTTGCAAATATTAAGCAGGAATTATTATATGCTCAGAATAATTTTGCTGTTTTTCTTAAATCAGTATTTTCCATTAACAATGTTCCCTTCCCTCTGCTCTGTACAGAGACATTTCTGACTGGCATAAAGCAGATGAACTCAGCAGGCTGTTCCTATGTCCCTAGAAGCAAACAAAAACAAAAGGCCAAAACAGAAAAAAAAAAAAAAAAAAGATTTCAAACTTCCTTAAATCAAAATGAAGCTCTTGGCAATAATTTATGTAATGTGTCTAGTGAAGACCTCTCAAGATTACCATTCAAACCTTGCTGCTTCTGCTACTCTAGTATTAACCTTTTTCTTTTTAGTGAGAATTTTTCAGATTCTGTGAACAAAACATTGAGATTTTAATGAGGACCACTGTCCTCTTGAAGGTGATTTCACAGACTGTTACAGCCGTGGTGTTAATTAGAGGGAGCTAACAGATAAAGACTAAAATACAGTTACTACTGTGGAAAATGCATGGTTTTCTCAGTGCACCAATTTTTTTTCAGTAGGAAATTTTCACTTGCTGCAGCTACAACTAATGTTTTCTCTCCAGTTTTCATTTCATTTTCTTCTACAATGTTTCCAGTAATGTTCTAAACTATTATTTTGATGACAGCAGAATGACATCCAAGAAAAATTGCTTAGCAATGCAACATTTTAAAATATGGGGTTTTTTTTTCATGTACCTTTCCCCTCCCTTCTCCCAATTTACTTGGGCAAAGCAGTTTTTGAAACCCCAGGACACTTCTGGACTGGGCAAAAGAAAAAATTGGCAGGAAAGGTTGTAGACAGCTTTGTGATTACTGTGACAAAAGATGCTCCAAAAGATGCAGTACAATTTGGGAGTCAATGTGCTAACCGGTTCCAGCTGTTTGCATTGTACTGCTTTCTAAAAACAGGTGTGCAGCTATGCATGATACCCCTGTTTCCCTGTTCCTACTGGTGTCATTCTGCCTCTACATCAGTCTGTCCTTATTTTCTGGTGATAGTTATGAGAGACAAATCAACACATACAGAAGAACAAATGATAGCGTACAAACCACAGGAATAAATACATAAAGGTTTAAATGAAACACAGTTTATTGTGTCAAGTGTGAAGGTAATGGTGAGCTGTCCTGCTCATAGCTTCAGAGGTATGTCATCATTTTTCTGGTTTAGGTACAGTGGATACAGGCATTTAGTAAAGCTGTTAACTCCAGTTATTAAGTAATTTTGCTCTAGCACCTTTGCCATCCAGTAAAGAGGGCTATTACACAGTACAAATTACAAAGGCATCTGGTTATGCTTCAATTTGTAACAAACAGCAGTGCAGTCCTGAACCATAGTACCATCTCACTGTACTAAAAAACCACGATGCTTGTATCAAAGTTTGTAGGGATGCTCTCTGAAGATTATGGGCTGGTTATTTGTTAGAGATTGTAATGGCCAACATCCCATCCTGCAGCATTTCTGCATGGAGCTCTGCTTACGGGAAGAGAAGTCAGTGCTCACATGCTTGGGATGCATTATAGTTTCTCAAGCTCAAGTAGGAATGAATTAGTTGTCTGCCACATGTGATGTAGGTGGCATGTAATGTATATGTAGTACACAGCATAAGGAAACTTTTAGCACAATCATCTCCCTATTCAGAATATCATCACTGTATCAATAGCTTAACACTGTGAATGGTGGCTTTTTAAATTAGGGAACATACAAGCTGGTTGTCTTATGCCTGTGCCAGATTGCCCCTGTTAGTGCTATCTACAAACACTCTTGATCCATTGCTGCCTTGAACACAAGTGACCTGCAGAGTGAGAAACATCCTGCATCTACCCAAGTCATTTAAGACAACCAAGCACCTCTTCACAGAAACTTCCTGATTTCTGACATTACTGGTAGTTTTTTCTCAGGCTGCTAAGGTTTCTCCCCCTTTCTGCCTGAGTCAGCTGATATGTCCTGCTAAGATGGACTATCCCATCTGCAACCCTCTGCATTTACATCCTCTGCTTCTTCTAAATCTTCATGCACTCCTACACATGCTTTTTTTGTTTATTTACCTTCTCAACCTCTGAGCTCAACACAAATGAACAGAGAAGCAACAGGCCAGCTTAGAAGACCACAAAAGCATCAAGAATAAGCAATTCTCTTGCCCAACAGTGTTTCTGAAGAGAAATAAGCATCAGGCTATGTGAACATCAGACTCTACCTTCCTGAAAAAGAAGCTACACATTTTGCAGACAGAACTAATGGGATATACTATTCATTTGTGTCAACACAATATTTTAAAATATTTTTTGTATACAGGTGGTTTTAAAATGTTCTCTGGTGGCATAAGGCTCACTTGTCCTCATTCTCTTCTGCTCATTGTTAATTACATTATTCCACATAAGCAGTCCACAATCCACTACAGACTAAAATCTTTGCTCATTTATAAATTGTGTTTGTTTCTGTCTGATGTGCTGACGTAAACATCATCCCCGGCAGAGGAGGAGCCTCCCTCAATGTAAACCGCTGCTTGAAGCTCTCATCCAAAGAACATCTCCAGAAACACTGGCTGTAACTTATTAGTTGGGGTTTGTTTAGTTTTATTTTAATTTTAAAAAATAATTGTGAGTGTTCTGTTTACTCACTGTGGTTTGTACTTTCTTGAAAACATTAATTATTTAATAATTTGGAAGATAATTTCACTTTGGAATTAATATCTTAAATACTTCTTTCTATCCTAGACTTATCAGCTTTCAGGAAAAGACATTGTTTTGTTTATTTTGGTTTAGAGATGAACATACACTGGCATACAAAACACATGAATAAACATGTAAGAGTTTAAAAGAAGCCTTAGTTTTAGTTTAAATGTCAAAGTGAAGATAATGGTGAGCTGCCCTGCTCATCACTTCACAGGAATGTCACCATTTTCCCATTTTAAGTACTGTGGAGACAGGTATTTATAAAGGCATATACAGTATAATAGCAATCAGCTCCCTACACATAATCTACAGTTTTGAAAGCTTTGGGATGTGATTATCTCACTATGTAAGAAGTCTGGGATGGGACTGACAGTATCACCTGGAGCTAGAGATTGTTTCCTTCTCCCTGCAGCCTGGGAGGTTCAGGGGACCACACCCAAGCCACACAGGGATCTGAACACAGATCATACACTGTGCAGCTTTTTTAAAACCTGACTTTTAATAGGGGAACTATTCACTTAATGTCACTTCCATCTGAGGACTTTAACCTGTCATTGGTACAACAAACACCTGGCTGAGATTTTTTTTAAGATACTTAGGGGATAAGAGTTGAGTGTCTGTGTAATCTTAGCGAAAATGACTAGATGGTAACTGAAAAGTGTATGAGCACAAGTTTTTCTCTTCCACCACTTTGTTTCCTTTGTGTACACTTCTTGGTAATTTGCATATTACTACAGTCACTTTCACTACAGATTCCAGTTACTTCTCAGCACTTTCACATGAGAAAACCAAGTAGAAAATAGGAAAAAAGTTATATAAAAATTATTAAAAATTTAAAGAATGCTTATAAGCAAGGAAAAGAAGTAAAAACACAGACTCCATTTTAATGAACTTGTGTACTTCTATGTCTGAGGACATTTCATTTAAGATTGAGTTTGCCTGAATACAAGAGGCATTGTTCTCTAATTATTCATCCTGAAAGTTCGCTGTCAGTTCTCTTTGAAGAGAAAGTTTTGAACCAAAATACGTTTAAAAGAAAAAAACCACCCTAATTCCACTTCAGAAACAATATCATCAGATACCAATGATGTTAAAGAATATTATTAGTGTTGCAACTAATACTTCATAATTCATGTGAAACTCCTATTGGCAGAAACTGTACTGCTGAAGGCCATGGTTGCAGTCATCCCAACCCCTCTTTCTTAGAAATAATCAGGTAAGAGTGGTTGCACCCTGACAGAGCAAAGGTCTTCCCATCCCAGGAGCCACTTGTAGTAGGTGTCTGGAGAAGGATATAAGGACAGGAGGAACACACAGTAATAACCAGAATCTTTTTCCAGCCTCATATGGGCTATAAACCAATTGCTGTGGGGCTTCCCCAGTCAGAGATGATGTCTTACTTTTTAAAATTTTTTAGTAGATTTTTCTTCCAATGAATATATACAGCAACCTTTGAACCCCCTTTCATTCCTGGTGCCCACAAGAAGCTTTGGCCCTGTTATGCAGTTAAACTGCAGATGTGGAATGGTATCTTCTCTTGTTGCCTCCAGAACATCCTCCTATTTCTTTTTGATGGCTCTCAGCACTTGCATCTGAAAAAAGGATGAATTATCATGCCACACTCACCTTCACCATGACACTTGGGATTCTTCACTATGACCTCCTGAAGTCTGAATACTTAGGACTGTATTTAGGATGCTACTGAGCCACTTCTTGCATGATAGCTGCTTCCTAGATTTTCTTTGTGGCCTTTCTTTGAATTGTCTCCAGTACTGTTTCAGATGGATGCAGCATTTAAGAAGTAAAGATTTACTCAGGGACACAATGATATTTTCTGTGCCTTCTCTATTCTTTTCGTATTAATTCCTACCTATGTTGGTGCTAGCATGGCTGATGAACTGAGCAACAAAATGGTCATTATCTCAGATTTAGAGAGAGACATACTTTTATGTACAGAGTATCTCAGTTTTTCTCTTTGGCAGGAGCTTGTTGCAGGCATAGGGTGTGTTATATTATTATATATATTATATAAATATAATGCAGGCATTATATTTAGAGTAGTCAGATTAAGAGCCCTCTGAAATCAACACGAAGACTTCCACTGACTTAAGTGAAAGCTCTGCCAGGCCTTAAGGTACTTCCTGACCACTGCTCAGCCATAAGAAAAGACCAGTGGATGGTTCACTTCTCTTGAAGACTAAATACACTATAAACTTTCACAGTTAGGATAAAAACAGCTATTCCACAACGAGACAGCTATGCAGGCAGTTTTTCATCTTGAATACCAAATTCTCTCTCATCCTGTACTGTCTTTATCAAGTCAATGGCCAAAGTAGAGGGGAAAATCAATCACATCCACATTATTTTTCCCCTTTCACGACCAAGACACTTCAAACCAATTTTGTCTTAAAAAAAAAAAAATCATGAAAGTGTAAAGATTTCACACAGTTTTCCATATATTTCATTTTTCCACCTCCCTTCTTCTCTCTCCCATACTTCATGGCCTTGCTTATTTTTCTTTTCCATAGAACTACACCCATTGCAGATTTATCTGCACTCCTCACAGGACTCACTCATTCTAAGTCCCTAGCACTGTCTGCTGCTTGGACCTTTCTGCCATGCCCTACCTACCTCCACTACTGGAGCTTTTCCAGAATTCAGGAAGATTTGAAAAAGTATAGAAGAGAAGCTAAAAAAGAGGTAATTAAAAAAAAATATATGCAAGTGTATATATCTGTATACACAGAAAGAGAGAGAAATTAAAGTAACAATGACACTTTTAAAAGACATTTCTTGTAGATGTATACATATGTTTTTAGGAATATTAGTTCTGAAGAAAGTCTGTATCTCAAAAGAGAAATGTTAATGAACAGCTAGCCAGTGTTTCTTCTGGGCTATGACTTGTTTCTTGCATGAGGACTTTTACCAGAAACATATTTTAGTTGTTAAAAAAAAATTAAATTGCCCTTAAGAGCTGGACAGTCTGTAACAAAGAACAAGAAAGAGTCTGTAAGTTCAAATCATGTTATGAAATGTTATAAAGGCAACATGGATTCTTCTATCTCTGCTTTTTTGTGCAGACAGTTGAAACAATTCCCTTGTGTTTCGCTGAACCTTGTTTTGGGTGTTCCTAGGCTATGCCTGTATTTTGCTATATTTCATATAGCTGTTATTTTTTTTGCTATGTTGTACAACTTCATGGAAATGACTTTATTCTTCTCTGAAATAATGCATTTTTTAATACCAGCAAATAAAAGGCAGTATTGTCTTGATGTTGAGATGCAATTTAACAGCATCACTGATACATTTTTCATATATTAATTTATTTTAAATCCTTTTTATAATTTATTGGTTTTTTTACTGAATAGCATTACTACGTTGCAGCAGTTCAAACATGTAACTACCAAACTGCAGTCCTAACTTCATGAACTGTTATAATAGGAGGAATAAGCACATGAGAAGACAATCTTTTCCTGAGCATACTGCTGTGGCAGGTTGTGGTGGGTTGACCATGGCTGGACGCCAGGTGCCCACCAAGTCGTTCTATCAGTCCCCCCCCCTTCGCTGAACAGGGTAGAGGAGAAAAAAATATAACAAAGGGCTTGTGGGTCAAGATAAGGACAGGAGA